>JAJKKH010000004.1:3600000-3929850 GCA_022432505.1 Xylariales sp. AK1849 | reverse complement strand
AAAAGAAATTAAAGAAAAGTTTACAAAACGCGTACGTCGTTATAAGCTTTATACGTAGACCTGTTATAATACTATAATTTATAAAAAGCGTATAACTATATTTAATAAAGAATATTTTAATTACTTTTAATTAATTTAAAACGTTTTAATTAAAATATAAGTTATTTTATATTAGTTAATATAAAAGTTATAAAGATATATATATTTTATAACCCCGCGTATAGGTTCATTTTTTATTTTTTATAATATATATATTTCACTTTATATATGTATATATTAAATAATAATATCTTTATTTATTTTATTATAAAAATTGAATTATTTTGAATTAACGAATTAATAAAACTTTAAAATATTTATTTTTTATTAACCTTTCAATTCGTACATATATCGTTAAAATTAAACTAAACTTTATCCTCTTATTATATTTATTTTATATTAAATAAATATTATTATTTGTTTACCTTTCCCGCATACGTTATTGAATAAACTAAATTTAAATACGCCGAATAATTAATATATAATACCTTTTTTTATTTCAAGTTTTTTATATAACGAATTTAGGTATTTATAGAAATAACCGTAAACGTTACGAGATTTTCTTTAATAACGAATTTAAATACCCGTTAATATACCGTTAAAAACGTAACGGTATTACGTTTAACAAATTTAAATAATTAAACATTAAGTTCTATTATATTAACATATTTTTAAATTCTTTTATTTTGTATTATATTTATTTTACTATAAATCTTACGCGTTACCAAACGCTATTATTTAAATATAATAAAACCGAATACCCCGATACCGGGAAATTTCGCCTATACCTTTTTTTATTAAAAGGACGGTATTGATTAAAGAAAATTACATTTACGATTTTAGATGATAATAAAAAGAATAAACGACTAAATATTAAAAATTAATAACGACCGATTATTATATAATCTCGAACGCGCCGTTAATTTACCCGTAAAAAGAATATACGCGACGAGATTTTTATTTGATTGTAAACCGATTATATAAAAAACTTTTTTATTTTAATTTATTCTTTTTTTATAAATTACAAATCGAATTATATATTATAAATAATAAACTATTTAAATTCGATATATTTATTAAATTTAAAAATAATAAAGAATTTATAAATTATATTAATAAACGAATAATTAATCAAAACGTGCTTTTCATATCTAGTTACTTTAACCGTTAATATAAATAAACTAGTTAATTAAATAAACGTATTTAATATAAAGATTTAAAAACTAGATTTTTTTATAAATTATCGACGGAAAGAAATAAACGTTTTTTTTATATTAAAATCTTTTTTTCCGATTTACGTTTTTATAAAAATAATAAACGGTTTAATTCTAATAGTTATAAAAACGATTCCGACGAAAATAATATACCCCTTGTTTCATATATATAACAAGGAGATATTTTTAATATTAACGTTTTTAATTTTTATAATAACGGTAAATAAAAAAAAAAGAAATCGGTTAATTCGATTTTTATTATAACTAATGCGTGACCCGGAGTGGACTTTATAGGTTTACTGGAAGATCCTCGGAGCGGAAGATTATTAATCCGCTTTTATTTCCAATAAGAGCTAATTAGATCTTTTTTATTACCCCGCTATAGTTAATAAACGCCTATTTTGAATATATATATATTTGACCTTTATATATACGTATTAAATAATAATATCTATTTTATTTATATTATAAAATATTAAATTAAATCATTTTTTAATTAATTATCTAATAATAATACTTTTTTACGTAACTATTATTTTATATAAACTTTTTACGGTTTATTTACCGTAAAAAAGCTTCTTATTACGATTCGAGCGCTGAAAATAAGCTGATTTCTTGATCGGTAATTAAAAACGTTATATCGTGTTTAATAATTTAATTTTAGTTTTAAAAAAGATTTTAGTTCATTTATTAAAAGTTTTCAAAAACGTGAAAATTAAGCTTTTTTTAAATTGAATCCCGATCTAATTTAATCGCCTTTTAAAATATAAAATTCTTAGTTTTTATTTTATATTGATTTTCTTTCCGCGTTATACGTTATTTCGGTTTATTATTTTATTTCAATTAAATAATAATTTAGCCGGTTTTAATCGATAAAGCCTCCCGAAATTATATATTAAAAAGGAATTTAACGACGAATCCGATTTTCTAAATGAAATAGAGAATAAGAATTACGGTAAAAAGGCCGAATTAGGTTTTAACGTTAACGTCGGACGTAATATAAATAAATAAAAAAACGATTTTTATATAGCGGAAGCGGACGTATTAAACGATTTTAATTTTAAAACCTTTAATTAAAAATAAATTAATTAATTCCAAATTTAAATACGAGGAACCGATAATAAATTCGATGATTTTGTATTTAGAATTAATTTATTAATTAACCGGTATATTAATAAATAACGGTAAAACGAACTCTTTACAGTAATTCAGAATTTTGAAAAGTTTTACGTTAAATTTGAAAAACGTCGATTATCTTTATTGAATATTTTTAGTTTTGATTGAATTAATATATAAATAAATTGAAATATTTAATAATTAAAAAAATATATATAAAAGAATATCCGATTTCGGACGTTAATAAATATATTTAAGTTAAAATAAAATAAATACGTATAAACGATATATTAAATAAAGGATTTAATAAAAAATAATTTTGTAAAATACGCCGGCCGAAAAGATATTCTTAATATAAAAGTTTTAGTAATAATTAACCCGAATTATTTAAAATGGAATTACGTAAAAATCTTTTATTTTAACCGAAAGGATTTTTAAAACGTAAAATATATTATAAATAAATTAAATTTTATTTATATAAATACTTCTATTTCCTTCTGGAAAATTACGAAAATATATTAATATCAATACCGGTATTGATAATTACGAAAAATGTTTATAATGATTTTTTTTTAAATACCTTTTAATCTTAATAAGTAACGGAAATAATTCCTTTTTTAACGTTATATTTATGAAAATAAAATAAAAAGTTAATTATTATTAAAATAAAAAAATAAGCTAAAATAAATCTTTTTATAATTATTAATCCGTTTTAACGCGGTATTATAAATTATTTTATTATTTTTAATTTTCGAGATACATGCCGTAACAATAACGTTTTAATATTATTTATATATAAAAAATAAAAATTTAGGCGTATTATAAATATTTTAGCGGAAAATCACGGTAATTAATATAACATTCTATATTAAATCGGCGATATAATAAATTTGAAAATGCGTAAATATATAAAAATATTTATTTTAAACAATTTAAAAATTATATAGATTTTACAAAATATTTTTAAAAAATTAATATTACATACCGGCGATATTAAAACTTTTCTTTAAAAAAGATATTATAATTCTTTTTAAATATTCAAATTTATTTAAAAACTGAAGTTTTTATCGACGTAATTTTTTTACCTCGAAACGAACAAATCGTTCCCCGATTGAAAAACGTTCCTAATCCCGTGATTCCCGCCCAAATAACGATAACGTACATGTACAGCGAGTCGCCCACGTCAGCGGGCCGCCCACTTTCCACGCCAATTGGCACGGATTGACAATTTCTTCCACTTTCTTCACCATTTATTATGGCGAAAGCTTATAACGAATCAGACTTATTCCTAGCCCTTCAAGCTATCCAAAAAGACCCAAAACTTAGTATACGACGCGTTGCATCCATCTACAAAGTACCCCGATCGACCCTCCGCGACCGTCGAAACGGCCGAACTCCCCGACGCGAAATAACAGCCAATTCACGTATTATGACCGACCTAGAAGAGGAGGCTATAAAGGATCATGTACTCGAACTATGTACGCGAGGGTTTCCTCCCAACCTTTCTGGTATAAAAGATATGGCTGATACCCTTCGCGCGTCGCGTAATTTGGCCCCGGTCGGAGCGCGTTGGGCGCAAAGATTCGTCGCACGCCACCCAGACTTAAAAACTCGCTGGAATCGCCTATACGATTACCGAAGGGCTTTATGCGAAGATCCAAAGCTTATTGGAGAGTGGTTTCGGCTTGTTCAGAACGTTTGCGCCAAATACGGTATCCTACCAGAGGATATCTACAACTTTGACGAGACTGGGTTTACGATGGGCAAAATCTCAACCAGTATGGTCGTTACGGGCACCGATCGAAGTGCCAGACCTAAATCAGTCCAACAAGGCAATCGTGAATGGGTTACGGTAATTCAATCGATCAGATCTACCGGTTGGGCGCTACCGCCGTTTATCGTCGTTTCCGGTCGATTTCACCTCGCTTCTTGGTACGAAGACGGCACCATCCCGAAAGAGTGGGCAGTTCATACTAGTAGAAATGGATGGACGACGAATGAGATTGGTTTCGAATTTATCAAACATTTCGAAAAGCATTCCAAAAACCAAAATACTGGCCCTTACCGTTTGTTAGTGCTAGACGGGCACGAGAGCCACGTTTCGTATGATTTTGAGGTCTTTTGTAAAGAACACAAAATTATAACGCTATGTATGCCTCCGCATTCTTCCCACCTTCTTCAGCCACTTGATGTTGCGTTGTTTGGACCATTAAAGCGGAAATACGGAGAGTTGGTAGGAAAAATGATGCGCCAGTCCTTAACACACATCACAAAGGAAGACTTCCTTCCCCTTTTTAAAGACGCATTCTTTACAGTTTTTGGCGAAAGCAACGTTCAGGCTGGATTTAGAGGGTCAGGCCTCGTACCTCATAATCCTGAAGAGGTTATTTCAAAGCTGGATGTGAGGTTACGGACTCCTACACCTCTTGGCTCACCCGAGATCGAGGCTCGACCTTGGGTGTCGCAAACGCCACACAACCCGATAGAGGCCCATTCGCAGTCTACTTTTTTGAAAAAAAGGGTCTCTGAGCATCAGAATAGCTCCCCGACAAGTATTTTGGCCGCTGTCGATCATTTTGCGAAGGGGACGAAAATGATAATGCATAAGCTGGCTCTTATCGAGGCCGAGAATAAGGAGCTTCGGGAGGCCAATTCGATACTAAGCAAACGTCGGAGGGCCAAAAAAACCAGACTACGGGACGGAGGAGCACTTACTTTCGAAGAGGCAACAGATTTGAGAGAAGCAAATGAACTGGCGACGCAGATACAGGAGGAAACGCGTCAAAATAGTGGTCGTGTAAGGCGTACCGAAACGCGCGCCAGGCGCTGTGGCATTTGCAACGGGACTAGGCATAATGCGCGAACGTGTCAAGTAAAATTGCCATCTTCTGAAGAAGAGGATCCCGAGTAGTTTTAATTGATTTATTACGTTGTGGTTAAGTTATTTGTCAATCCGTGCCAATTGGCGTGGAAAGTGGGCGGCTCGCTGACGTGGGCGACTCGCTGTACATGTACGTTACCTTTTATTTTAAAAATATATTACGCGGTAATTTAGAAAATTAATTTAACAAAAAATATTTTTCTAATAAAAATTAAACTTATAATCGGAAAAAATAGAATAAAAGAAATAATCGTAAATATAACGATAAACGAGATTTACGCCGAAAAAAAGAAAATTATAATTATAGTTATAATAATCGTCGCGATAATTAATGATATAACCGGTATAATAACCGTCGTAACGGATATTATAATCGGGATTTTAATTAAAATAAATCTCGTTCGCGCGATAAAAATCGCGATAAAAGGCGACGAAATAATAAAAACAAAAATGATAAATATTTAATAATCGAAATTCATAATATTTATTTTTATTAGAATATAATTTTTAAAATTTAACAATAATTAAAAAATGATTAACGTAAAAGTTTAATTAAATCGGTAATTGTAAATAAACGTTTTAGAATTTTATCCCCGGTTATTTTTAAAAACAAAACCGTATAATTGTTTTAAAACCGAGTTTATGTCCCGTAATTAATTATTTAAATATTTTAAATAAAACCGATATCTTGAAACAGAAATTCTTTTAACACTGAATTTAAAAACAATTTTGATACATTTTATTAAAAGATTAAAACGTTTTTTTAAATTTATATTTAAATAAATTCTATTTATAAAAATCGATAATAATATTTTAATTTTTTTTTAATATATTTATTTGAAAGTTAAAATTAAAACTACTTTAAAAAAAGATAATTTAATCGAAATTTATTATAATTTTAAATTAAATCGTTCGATAATCGGCCGTAACTTTTTTAAAATATAATAATATACGTCGGAAAAACGTAAAAAATAATTTATGAAAATTAATAAAATTTATTTAAAAATTATCGAATAAACCAGATTTACGTTTTACGTAATAAATTATAATAAAAATAAAAATACAATTTTAATAAAATCTGATTATAAAGAATAAACATTAAAAGACGAACTTTAATTTAATTGATTATTCGGAAACGAATTTTTACGTCTTCGAGGCGTAAATATTTTGTATTTTTTATAATAAATATTATTTATATAATTTAATTATTTAATTATTTTATTTTAGATTTAAATAAACGGGTATAAATAAATATATAAAATTATTACTTCACGGATAATTATAATAAACTTTAATAAATAAATTTATATTTAAATAAAATATAAACAGTTACCGAGCGACCGATATTTTAATTTTATATCAGATACGTTATAAAAACTAAACGTTATAATAAACGCGACAACGTTAAACGTTATAATAATATATAACGTTTTTAATTATCCCGTTACGACTAAAAAAAGTTTAAATTAAATTATATTGTCGAAAATATTAATAACGGCTATTTTATGAATTTTTAAAAAAAAATTAAAACTTTAACTTTAATTATAATATTAATAATTCTAACCGTAATTTACTTTATTAAATAAATAAACGAATTTACGGATATTATTATTCAATTTATAGTTAATCGTAAATTCCTATTTTATATTAATAATAAACGTCATTATATTCAAATTAAGTTTTTATTTTATATTTAATTATCTTTAAAATACAAAAATATGTTTAAGAATTATTTAATTATTTTGTTTTTAACAAGGGTTTCGTTATAATTTAAAAGTTATACGATTTATTATTTTCCGGTTATTAAATATTTAAACCTAAAATAACGGAATAGAAAATATCATCGAACAAACATCTAATATTTAAACACCGTACTGATTAAAATAAATCGGTATTTAATTTATATAAATTGAAAATTATATTAAAAGAAACTATTATTGAAAAAATATATATTTACGCCAAGTCGAAATTATTTATTATTAAAATACGGAAAATTGTTAATGAATATTATTAATTTTAAAAAAATAATGTTCAACTAAAATCTCGGAAAACGAATAAATAAAAATTCCGTTAGTAAATAATTAATAAAATTAAAAACTTGTATTAAAATGTATTTTTAAATTATGAAAATCAAAATTTCTTTAATAAATATAAAAAGAATCTATATAAATAATATCGTTTTTTTATACGAAAACCGATTTTATTTATTTATTTTATATTCGTCGTATAACGAAAATTACCTGGGAAAAACAATAAAAAATATATTATAATAAATTTACTTTTATTAAATAAAATCGTAATTTTTAATAATTACCTTTACCGCTTTAACGATATTATTATTTCGTTTTGTAATATAATATATATTATTATTATTAACGTAATAACATTTCTTTATTAGTTTTTAATATATTTAAATTACCGAAATAAATTTATAATAGTTAACTATCAAGGTTTTAAATAATTAAACGTAATGTTTATAGATTTTAAATATTTATTAATATTTATTAACAATATCGTTATTTTTTATAATTAAAATAAAAATGTTTAAAATACCTCGACGATATATACGATTTATTCGTTAACCGTAACATTACGATTTTATTTAAAAAATCTTATATCGGGTATTTATTAATAAAACTTTTTAAATTTTGAATAAACATTTTAAAAATATCTTTTATAATTAAACGAATTAAAATCTTTTTATAATTCAAATTTCCTAAATAATTTAAAACTTTAGAATAATATTTAAATATAGGTTTTTTTTCAACATTTAATCTTTTATTACGTTTAATTAACAAAACTTTTATAAAAACTAAAAACAGTTTTATTAATAGAATATATAAAAAAACGAAAATAAATATTAAACACCCGAGTAAACGTAGTATATATACAAAATTAATATTTTAAAAATTTATTTTAATAAAAGCAACTGTTTTTTAAATTAATTTAAAATTCGATTAATTTAAAAATTATATTTTATTATTAAAACTTGAAAAAAATATTGTTTTTATAAATCGATAATTTATATAACGTACCTTATAAGCGAGCTGCGTATATAAACGAGCTGCGCATTATTTATAATTCCTATATTATACTTTTTTATAACCAATTTACCAACTTTTTAATAATAATACCGAAATATAGACCGGAGAATCTAAAACTAATTCTTTAAACGCTTTATACGGACCTAAAATTAAATATACGTAAAGTTATTATATTATACGACGTTTTTAAATCGACGATACGTACCCGATATAACGGAATCTAACTATAAGACGAAATTTCTACGAATTATCGAAAATTAATTAATTCCGAAAAAGACGCGATCGTACGATATATAATTAACCTAAATTCGCGATCATTCCTCTTTCGTATAAATATAATAAAAGATATAATTAATTAACTATTTTATTAACGCGACGCCGGACGCGTCGGTATTAATTAAACTTCGAATTTCGTACGACGATAACTAGACTTCTATATACGTTTTAATCGTCGAATCGATTATTAAAGAATTTTATACGAAAATCCTAACGCGTATCGCGCGTATTTTAGGCTCGTACGAAATACGATTAATAAATATACGATTTAAAAAGAAAATATTTATAATTTCGACGAGACCGGCTTTTTAATAAACTAAATTTCGTCGGAAATAATCGTAACGACTTCCGATCGACGCGGGAAACCTAAAGTAATATAACAAAAGAATCGGGAATAAATTATAATTATTTAAAACGTCGTATCGTACGGTTATATTATCCCGTTATATATTATCTTTACCGGGAAAACCTATTTATTATTTTAATACAAAAATAATTTATTACTAAAAAATTAAATAATTATAATTACGAAAAACGGTTAAACGACGAATAAAAAAAGCGAAGATTAAATTTAATATTTCGATTAATATATTAAATCTTATACGAAAAGTATTTATCGCCTTTTAATCTTCGACGGTTACGGAAATTATTATTCGACCGTTTTCGAATTATATTATAAAAAGAACGGTATCGTTATTCTTTATATATTTATTTATTCGTTATATAAATTTTAACCGTTTAACGTCGGTTATTTTCGTATATTAAAACGATCGTACGGAAAAAAAATCGAAGATTTTATACGGGCGTATATTATTTATATTTCGAAAAAAGACTTTCTTCCCGCGTTTTATAACGCGTTCTAGAAAACCTTTACCGTATCGAATATCTAAAAAGGTTTCCAAAAAATAAGAATTATTTTATACGACCTAGAATATACAATTTCGTAACTCGACGTAAAATTACGTACGTTAATACCTCTGGCGACCTTTTCCAGCCTCCCTATACTTTAAAGATTAAAAATACTAAATAACTTAATAAAAATATAATTTTAAACCGAATACGTAAAAAACCGAATCGTACGATATTAAAATAACTCGCCGATATTAATTTTCGCCGGATTAGACCAAATCGTAAAAGGTATAACGTAAATTATATATTAGTTTATTCTTTTAAAAAAGGAAGTTACCGCTTTACGGAAAATAAATAAAATATTAAACCGGCGCCGTCGTACGAAAAAAAAACGTTTCTAAAATAAAGGATTACTTCGTATATAAATTATAAAAGATATATAGTTTTAAAAAAAGGTTAATAAATAGTTATAAAACAAATCGCGAAGAAATAATAGTCGTATAAAGACGTCCGGGACGCGTTTACGACGTTATAAAAATAACGGGGAGCCTAGGTATAGTTCGCGAATTTGTTAGAATAATATAGAATCATCTAGAGATAAACATTCCGATTAGTTATAATTAATTTTATTCGTTATGGTTAAATTAATTTATACTTTATCGTACGAGGTCTAGGAAAGTGCCTAGCTCGCTCGTGGAGTACGTTAAACGAGGAATAATAAAAAAAAAATTTATTTTAAAAGAAAATATATACAATATTAATTTTTTTATTCTTTTTAAATAAAATACTTTTAATTATATTTTTAAACCGTAATTTATCTTTAATTAAAATAAAATATAACTTTTCGGAATTAAAAATAATTAAATTTATAAAAGTTATAAAGAAACTTTAAATAATAATCTAATTAATTAATTACCCGGTTATCGTTTTTATTAATTATTCCGCGATCAGAAATATTTATAATTAATTTAATTTAATTATAAATAACTTGAGTCGAGTTAATAAACGCTTTATTAATTCTTTAGTTTATTGATTTTAATATAAATATTGAATTTATTATTTATTAAAACGCTTTAATTTAATCCCCGATATAATAAACCGACTATATACAATTTACGATAAACTCGACGATAAAAATATTTTTTCAAGATTTAAATAAATAATTAATTTTAAACGACGTTTAATTTAATTTAATAAAAACGGTAATAAATCCTTAATTTTGATAAAAATTTAAAAAGAATTATTTTATTAATATTAAACATTGGCCGATTGTCTAAGATTTTTAATAAATAAAAAATAACGATATCGTTATTAATAACTTTTTAAAACTTAATTATCCGTTTAAAATCATTAAAGAATTAATTTATAATATAAATCAAAAATAAATACAGCGATTATGTATTTTATAAAATTTAATTAAAAAGAATTATAATTAATATATAACAATAAATATTATTTCGGGATTATATAAATATTTCAAAATCTTGAATTATATTTAATTTATAATAAAATAAACCGTAATAGAACTGTTAACAATTATTAATTTATTTAAAAAAACCCTAAAAGTTATATTAATGATAAGTATGAATTTCATTTTAACTTTATTTAAAATATTATATAAAAATATAATATAAAAACTAATTAAAAATTATAAAAAAGTAATTTTAACTTATTATAACTAAATAATAATGATACTATGTTTAACTTTTAAAAAAGAATTTTCTTTGAATAACGTAATATATATAATATAAAATTAAATAAAAACTTTTATAAAATAACTATTTTTAAATAATTAAAAAGTATTTAAAAGAATTATCTCTGATAAAAATGAAAACTTTATATTAACTTCTTTAAAAAAAAAGATTTTAAATACTAAACTAATTATCACGACCGCGTACCATTTATGAACTAACGGGTTATCCGAAAGAAAATACTAAACGGTCGAAATCGCCTTTCGTTATTATATCTTTGAATATTTAAAATTTAACTAACTTGATATCTTACCTTTTTTATAACAAAATCTTAATATATTATATTTAAAAACCATTGAATTAATTCCGTATAAATAACTCTTTGAATTTAAATTAATAAAATTGATAAATTTATTAACGGATATCGACTAATAATATTCTTTTGAAAATATCAAAACTTTCCGGGAATATTTACGTAAAAACGCGTAATTAATTATAAATTTTATAATCGCTAAAAAAAACATAATAATATTTACCGGGTAATAAAATATAACGTAAAAAATCAAATTTTCTTCTAATTATATTATAATTATAACCTCTTTAATAAATTACCTTAAAATTACTTTTAATAATACTTTAACCTTTTTTAAATGTAAAAGAAAAACGGCTGATTAATATATAAATTAGATCTTTTTTAAAAAATATCAATCTATCCCGTTATTAATATTAAATATTTATTATTAATAACTAAAAACTAAAACTCATTTAATCGTCGTATACCTTTACCGGGACTTATTAAATCGGAACACGATAAAAAACGTAATAAAACTAACAATAACTAATGCAAAATAAAAATCGTCTTTAACTATTAAATAAAAGAAAACCGAATTTTTTTTTTAAAATTTTAATTAAATTAAGTTTTTTAAAAAACGAATATAACGTTTAACGTTACGAAATTATATTAAACTGTTTAAATAATTTTATTAACCAATATTAATAACGTAAAAATTTAACAAAACTTTCTTAATAATTAATAATATTAATACCTTAATAAAAATAACTTAAAAAGCGTTTAAAAAACTGGTAGGCCACAATATGAGGTGTGAAGAAGCATGCATTCCAAAGGTCTATCTGGGGCTACGAAATGTAGCCAATGGCCTACAGCCACAATGCACCACCACAATGTGTGGGGCTGCACAATGTGGTGGTCACATGGATATGTGGCTTAACAAAAACCGTCTTTAAAAAACCGTAAAATAAAACGTATTTTAATTTAACTAAATTAATAAATTTTAATAACTAAATTAACTTCAATAAATAAAGTAACCCGTAAAACGTAAACTTGAACGCCCTTAAGAAAAAGTCGTTAAAAAGTTTATTATTAATAAATCTGTTAATAAATTACGTAAACTTAATAACGGAATTACTAAATTAATAAAACCTTTTCATAAAACAGAATTTTTAAAACCTAACTTACGCAAAAATAAACGATTTCGGTTCGCTAAAAAAAACTTAATTAAAATATTAAAATAAACGGATTTATAAAAAAATATTAATTTTAACGTTAATATTAATATTTATATTATTAAAAATAACAATAATACTTTCCGTACCGGTAATTTAATACGTAAACCGGAAAAGACTTTATAAATTTATTAAAAAATCCTTAGAGCGGACGATTATTAATCCGCCTTTATCTCCGATAAAAACTAGCTAGATCTTTTTTATTACCCCACTATAGGCAGTAAGCGGCTATCTTTAATATATATACATTTAAGTTTTATATATACGTATTAATAACGACCCCGATAATATTAACGTCGTTATTAATAATAAAGTTTTTATATTTGTTAACGTTTTTTCTTTTATTAAACGTTTTAATAATTTTTCAAACTGATAATATATATAAGTTTATAACGACAATAAAAAATAATGATTATTATTATTTTAAATTTATTTAATAATGCCGTAATTATTTAATAAAATAATAAAACTAATAATATATATAAAAAATATTTCGTTATATAAATTTTAAAAACATTTAAAACGTTTTCGAAAATAAATTTAAACCCGATATTATTATATTTATAATTAAATTTACCAAATTTAAATTAAACTTAAACGACGTAATTAAAAATAAAAATATTTTTAATTTTCTTATAAAGAAAGGATTCCGTTACGTTAAAATTAAAAATAATTTAATTAAAAATAATGATAGTTAATATAACGTTATAATATAAATATAATTAAATATATTTTTTAAAATTAAATAATTTTTACGTCCGCCTGTTAAACGTAAATCTTTATTTTTATATATTCAATATTTAAACGAAAACATAATAATTTTATTCGCTTTTATAAATAAAAAATATTTTAATATTAAATTTTATAAAAACCTTTGTTTTATTTCTTTTTTATATATTATATTATACGATAATAAATTTATTTTACAAGGTTCGTATTATATTAAAAATAAAAAACGTAATTCATATTAATACAACGACCGTTAATTTAACCAACGTTTTGATAACCGCGACCGAAATTAGTAAGCCACAAAATGAGGTGTAAAGAAGCATGCCTTCTAAAGGTCTATCTGGGGCTACGAAATGTAGCCAATGGCCTACAGCCACAATGCACCGCCACAATGTATAGGGCTGCACGATGTAGTGGTCACATAGATATGTGGCCTAATAGAAATCATAAAACCGATAAATATAAACGATTATCCAGACGTTTTTAAGACTATAATAAAAACCGCGACCGAAATCGATTGGATAAATTTAATTGACGAAATAAACGACGCGATAAACGTCGCCGGGATAAAAATAAATACGATAATAAAAATGAAAATTATTAAAATAAACGTAATAATAAAAAATTTAATAAACGACGTAATTGTAATATTTATTTTGTTAAAAAGAATTTAAAATAATTTTACGTTTTCGGAACGGTTATTTAATAAAAAATTAAATACCGGATTCTTTTATTACGTTTTTAATAAGAATATTATATATTATCGTTATTATTATACCTTTTTTAATTATATTAAATAAAAAGTTTATATTAAACAATATTACGTAATTAACTTTTAACGTTAATTTATTAAAATTCCGTTTTTAACTATTTTTAAACGCCGTATTTACGGGTATTATTACGAATTATTTTTATCCCGTAATAAACTTTTCGTTTATTTAAAAAAATATTAAAACGTTATTAAAAAAAAGATTCGAATTACAAATCTAATATTAAAATTTAATTTAAAATTAATTCTTTTAATAATTACCGAGCCGTAATTTATACGTCCGTTTACGAGTAAAAATATAATTATTAAAATCATATTTATAATCGATTTAAATCTTTTTTTAATTATATATATTTACGGATTAAAACAAAAAGTTCGTTAAACGTAAAATATACCGTAAAGATTTATAAGGATTTAAAAAAATTAAAAACGTTAATAAAAAGTTATTATACGTTACCGATTAAATTATTTTTATATTTTATTTATTTAAAATTATTAACGATAGAATAATTGTAATAAAAATTATTAAATAAAAATAAATTATCAAAAATAAAAATAAATTTAATTATTCATTTAAAAGAAATTCTTTTATTTTATAAAACGAATAACGTGGATGTATAACGAGTCGCGCACGTCAACGAGTCGCGCACTTCCCACGCCAATTGGCACGGAATACCCGATTTCTCAACCATAACGTATTAAATCAATTAGAATTACTCTAAATCTTTATTATTAGAAGATGGTAAAACGATTTGATAAATGCGCGTATTATACCCGGTCTCGTTATAGATATTATAACGCCGGGCGCGCGTCTCGGTCCGTTTTACACGACCATTATTTGCCCTCGTTTCCTCCCGTATTTACGTAACTAATTCTTTTAATTTTACCAAATTAATTGTAGCCTTAAAATTAAGTGTTCCTCTATCCCGTAATCTAGTTTTCTTAACCCTCCGACGTTTACTTAAGATCGAATTAGTTTCGCGAAGCTTTTTATACTCGGCCTTTATAAAAGATAATTTATATATTATCATTTTTGTCCTTTTCGTAAAATGGTCGATAATATTTAAAATATTTGTCGGAAAGTTATTTTGATATTCGGAAACTCTCTTTTTTAAAAAAGTAAATTGTGAATAGGCTTTTATTAGGTATGTAATGTTTGCGATACCTAGGCTCGGGTATTGATTTCCGGAGATAGAATAAGTGTAAAAGTCCGTAACCTTACATCCAGTTTTGAAATAACCGTTTCTAGATTATAAAGGACAAGGCCTAACCCTTTAAATCTTGCCTTTACGTTTTCCTCGCTAAAAACGGCAAAGAATGCTTTTTTGAAAAGGGGAATAAAGTCTTCCTTAGTAACGTGTATTAAGGATCTCCGTATCATTTTCCTTACTAACTCCCCGTACTTCCGCTTTAAAAGAGCGAATAACGTAACGTCAAATGGTTGAAGAAGGTGTGAAGAATGCGGAGGTATATAAAATGTTATGATTTTGTACTCTTTGTAATAGAGCTCAAAATCGTACGAAACGTGGCTTTCGTGCCCGTCGAATACTAATAAACGGTATTACCCTATAATCTGATTTTTGGAATATAAATCAAAATGTTTGATAAATTCTAGACTAATTTTATTCGTCGTCTATCTATTTGGGCTTATATAGACGACCCATTCTTTCGGAATAATACCGTCAAAATACCAAAAAGCGAGGTAAAATCGGCCGGTAACGACGATAAACGGCGGGAACGCCAAACCCGTAAATTTAATCGATTAAATTACCGTAACCCATTCCCGATTACCTTATTAGATTAATTTAGGTTTAACACTTCGATCGGAACCTATAACGACCATATTAATTAAGATCTTACCTATCGTAAAACCAATCTCGTCGAAGTTATAAATATCTTCGGGTTAGATACCGTATTTAGCCACTACGTTCGTAATAAACCGAAACTATTCCCGAATAATCGTGGGATCTTCGCATAAAGCTCTTTGGTAATCGTACGGGCGATTCCAGCGAGTTCTAAGATCTGGGTAACGTACGAAGAATCGTTATACTTATCGGTTCCCGACCGCGTTTATATTACGCGACGCGCGGAGGGTACTCGCTATATCTTCCACATTAGGAATGTTAGGAGGAAATCCTCGCGTATACAAATCGAGTATATAATTCTTTATAACCTCCTCTTCCAGATTAGTCATACTACGTCGATTAACCATTATATCGCGTCGGGGGGGTTTACCGTTTTTTCGGTCGCGGAATATCGATTCGGGTACTTTATATATAGTTATAACGCGTCGTAAACTAAGTTTTCGATCTTTTCGGATAATTTAGAGGGCGAGGTTTAAATCAAATTCGTTATAAAGTTTTACTATTATAGGTGGTTAAGAAAATTGATAAAAAGGTCAATCCGTGCCAATTAGCGTAGGAAGTGCGCGACTCGTTAACGTGCGCGACTCGTTATACATCCACGTTATTGATTATTTTAATTCGCTAATTAAAAATTAAAATTTCAACGATTTCGCCGTTAACTTTGAAATTATTTTATATAATTAAATATATATCCGTTAAATTTTTAATTGTTATAAATTAAATATTATATTATAAAGAATTTACGTTAAAATAAATTATAAACCTTTTCCCGGAAACTGAATTTTTTTTTTGTTCTTTTTTTATAAATAATTAACAACTTAATAAACGTTAAAATATTACGGACCGTTGAAAATTTTAATATAATTAACAAAATCGTAACGATTTCCAAAAACGTTAAATTTAAATTTATAAACGAAAACGTTAATAACGGGTATTATATTAATTTTTTAAAAGAAAATCTTACAATTATCGTTATAATTACGGTTTTTATAATAATATCTTTCGTAAAAACGATATTTATTTAATTAAGTATTAATTTTATAACGTTTATAATTTTAAATATCGTAAAATTAATAATATTTTTTATTTTCGTTATTTTCGATATATTTTTTATTATTAAAATTATCGCGACGGACTTTTTCCCGGACGGAAATGTTAATAATTTTACCGATTTAATTATTGTTATAAACGGCTTTAAAAAAGATATTCCGTTAATAGACGCCGTTCTTAGTATAAATTTAAAATCGGGAATATCGACTGTAAAATAATTATATACGTTTTAATATTACAACGATAACGATAATCATATAAAACTCAAAATTATTAAAATCGGTTTTGCATTAAATATTAAAAAACTATTAAACGTTGTTAAAATTATTATTAAAAGAAGAATATATATTTATATTTTAAAACTTAATTTTATTAAAAACATTCGTAGTTTAATATCTTTATTTTCGCGTTTTTAAGAAAATCAATAATTATCTATATTTTTAAACATAAATAAATAAAAACTCTTTTAATAAAAAGTTAATAAATTTATGGAATTAATTTTCGTAAATATTTCTGAACCGTAAAAGCTAAAATGTTATGAGAAATATTTTTTTAAACTTTATAATTAAAACTAAATAAAATAAATTAATAGTTTTTATTTTATATATTTTGTTTTTGTTATTTAAAAATAAACGAACGAAAATTTAAAATCTTAGATTATAATCGATTTAAGTTTTTCAAATTAAATCGTTATTTTAAATTATTATTTTTTACCGTTATAAACCGAGGTTATTATTTTATTAAAAAAAACTTTATTATAGTTATTGATATTATATCGTTTTCTATTAATTCGTAATATATTTAAAACATAAAAATAAATTTACCGTCGTTTATATCGCGGATTAAAACGTTTTACCGTAATTTTCATAAAATCTTGTAATTTTTTTATTTATATTTAAAAATATATAAATAAATTTTAAAGTTTATATTCGTTTTATTATGTAAATTCTATTAACGATATCGTTATTCTTTCTGATAACAACATATTGCTTATTTTCTCTAATAACAAAAACGAATATTTACGGTATTTACAAACGATTTTTGAATTATTTACTAATAAAAACATATTTATATCCCGGAAGAAATCTTTTTTCGGATATTTCTCTTTAAATTATTAAGATTTTTAACAGACGTTTTTAGTTTAATTACGATTAAATGAAAAATCGAGGTATTTTAGAATTTGGAATTCTTACGGTAATTGAAAGTGTTTTAATAATGTTTAAACGTTGATAATTTTTCTAAATATTTATTATTATAATATATTTCATTCGTTAAACCGTTCTAAATTCGGAATATTCTTTTTTTCGATCAAAGCCGTAAATTAAGATGTATTAAAATTAATAATTTTAAAAAGCGGTAAATTTATTATCGTTTAATATATTACGAATTTACCAAAAAAGAAAAATTGTTTTTTAACGCCGTTTAATAAATTATATACAATAAGATAACGTTTATTGTTAAAATCTTGATTAAATTATATTTTTTTAAATCGATAAATACTTTGAACGAAAATCTAAAATTCTATTTTATTATTCTAAACCCGGTTATTAATAAACTTTTAATACGATTTTCTTTTTAATTTAAATTATTTTTTTATATATTTAAATCGTTATATATCGTAATTTAAAATAAAATACGGGGTTTTTCAAAAAGAAATCGCGTATTTAATTTAAACCGTTAAAACGTTTAAGGCGAGAATTTAATCGTTAAATTACCCGTTTATAATATTTATAAATTATTTAACAATTAAAGATATAATCTATTAACTTAGTTAAAATATTTTTTAGATAATAAAATTAATAAATATTAATTAAAAAAGATTTAATATAAATTTTAGATTTATTATTTTTTGAGAAAGTTTAATTTCGTTTTTAACGCTTTTAATCGTTTACGTATTAAATAAAATACCGATCGTTGTTCTAACAAAATGGCTGTTTTAAATAACGTTTAATTTATATTAATTAGAATATAAATAAACGACGTTTTTAAAATTAAAATAATTGACCCATATATTAATAATTTTAAATATAATTTCTTTTTATTAATTTTAAACGTGATAACGAGATTGTTAATAATAGTTTTTTTCGGCCCGGTTATTTTTTTAAAATATAGCACGGCCTCGTTTGTCACGTAAACGGCGTATTTAAAATACGCCGTTTCGTAATCCCGTATTTATTTATCAGGTATTTTATAATAATAATATATAACGATAAATATTATTTCGGCGAAACTCGTATATTTAAAAAATTAAACGGATTATATATTAACCGTAAATTTTATTTAATTAAAAAATACGTTTTAATGTTATTTAATATATTAAATTAACCGAACCGATTATATTAAACCGTTAAAAAATTGTAAATTTATTCGCCTTGTATTTTTTTATTAAAACGTATTATAAGTATCGATTTCGTAATATATATATTTAAAATATTATTAATTAATATTGATAATAATTAAATAACGATAAAAGTTATTATAATATATATAACGTTTTACTAACAATATTATATTTTCTATTTTAAAAAACGTTATTAATTTTAATTACCGAAAATATACGGCCGACAAATAAAAATAATTTTTAATTAAAATAATCTTTATTTTATAATTAAAAAACCCCGAAAAATATTATTTTAAATCGAAACCGTAAATTTACGTAAGGTTTTCAACGCGGTATATAATAAATATTCGGTATTTAATTAATAATAATTACCGTTTTTTATTAATAAATTAATAAATTTTCTAAATAAAAGAAATTAAATAATCGAGATCGTAATTTAATATTAATATTTCGTATATCCCAAATTGAATTAAATAAATATTTATTAATTTTATAATTAAAATATTAAATAACGTTTATTTTAAAATTATCTAATTAACGTTTTATAAAGGTTATATATTAAATTTTAAATTACGAGTTTTTTAAAGGTATTAATTAAAAAACCCGAGATTTTAAATTTCCGTAATATTAAATTAGTCCGTAAGTTCTTTTTAAAAAGCCTATATTTGACGATAAATTTCGTAATTATTGACGTTAAACGACGATACGATAATCGATATCGAAACGTTAAATACCCCGAAAACGACGAAATTTATTTACGTTTATATTAAAAATATTACCTTTTAGATAAACCGTTTAAAAAATTTAGTTAATAACGTTTTAACTTTTAAAAAGTTAAAAGACATATCGGACGTTTTGTTTACGTATTTAATTTATTAAATAATTTCTTAATATATTTTATCGTATCCGTAATTTATTTATTATTTATACCCGAAGGTAACGAATCTTTTAAACGTCGATTTCTTTTTAAATTTATTTAAAACTAATTAAAATACCGATAATGATAAAGTTAACGTATAAAACAATATAGTAATTTAATATTGATTTAATCTGGAAAAAATTAATTTTAATTATTTAGTTAAGAAAAAAAAATTAATAAGTATAATATTTAAATAAATATAATTAAATTCGACAAATTTATTAAATTAATGAACGAATATTAAAAACGTCAAAAAATGGTTAACGTATTTAATTAAAATTATAAATTTATTCAAATTAATTAAAATTAGTTTAATTAAAATAAAATCCGACGTATTGATTTCGGTTAACCTTTTACGTAAATATTTTATACCGATTAAAATTGTCGCCCGTTTTAGCCCCGAAAAAAAAGCGAGGACGTTTTCGTAAATATTTAAGTATTAAATTAAAAAATGAATTATATAACGAGGACGTTATAAAGTCTTTTTCGTACCTCGTATTAAGTATATAAAAATAAAAAGATTTATTGAATAATTTTAGAATAAAAAGTAAAATAAAAATTATGAAAATATATACATTTTTATAACGTCGCGTAAGATTTTATCTTTCTATCTTTTATCATATATATATTTTATTTTATATATATATATATTTATATTATTTAATATTTTTAGTTTAAAGTTTTATTTTATATTAAGTTATATATTATATAAATTTATATATTATATTAAGTTTTATATCTTTTAAATTATATAATTATATAATTGATTATAATTGTAACTTATTAAGCTACATCCCGTAACTATTTAAATAAACTTTCAAAATATATACTTTCTTATATTATATATTATAATTTGTTATTTTATTATTTTTTAAATAATATTAAAGTATCAAAATTTATCAAAACATGTCTATAGTTAAATATGAATTATATAATATAAAATCTTTTTAAAAAATCTCCGAGGTTTTATTTTTTTAATGAGGCGAAAAATTTAGATAATAAAGTCTAAATAATAACTAAACTTTTATAACGTACTTTTTATATAAGTCGTTTATATATACGAATCGTTTATTTTAAACTCCGTTTAAAAAACGTTTATATACGTAAAATAAGTAAACGAATATAAATTTAAATAAAATAAATTTTTTTAATATAATTGTACTTTTAAATAAATAAAATAAATTATGTTAATTAAAAATTTAAAGGTTTATTTTAAAATAATTTTATAGATAAAACGTTTATATAAAGATATTTTTTAAAAATTCGTTCAATGAACGTTTTAAAAATCCAATATAAATAATATAAACTTTTACTATAATAAAAAGATTATATTAAAGGTTTTAGCTTTTTAATTAAATATTCGTTAAGTTATTTTACGTATACGAACGTTTTTAAATGGATATTAAGTTATATTTTCTTATATAATTATTATATTATACAGCTTTATACATTGTAACGGTATATCCGCGTTATAGCGGTACATTATAGCTATAAGCTATTAATTTTATTTCGTAGCCTTAAATAGACTTTTAAAATATATACTTTTTTATAATTTATATTATAGCTTATTATCTAGTAATGTTTCCCTTACGAAAAGATTAATTAATATAATAACTTAATTTTTTACTTTTATATTTGCTTTATTAGATTAAATTATAAAAATCACAATATATATAATATTCTTTATCTTCTAATATAAAATATAGAATTATTATAATTATTATAAAATTATGATAATTATATTTACTAAATAACAATTAACTAAATAATAATTACGAAAATTTTATACTATACCCTTTTATTAATAATGTTTTATTTTTCTTATTAATTATTAGATTTATTAAAATCTGTTGAATAAATCGCTTATTAATTACTTTTTACCTTTTAAAAAGTTATACCGTTATAAACCCGCTTTCCCGATATAATATTAATATCGGTATACGGGGTATTAAATCTATATATTAAAAAAAAGTTACTGAAGATTTGCTAAATTAATAACTTTTTAATAGATAATTATTCCCTTTTATTAATATAAAAGCTCGACGTATAAAAATATTAATAATCTTTACTTATATAACGGTAATAAATAAGATAAAACTACTTATAATTTATTATACGTCTATATAATATACAAAACGTTATTATTAATATAAGGAAGAAAAGAAAGCCGAAGTTTTAAAACGAAAGCCGGACGTAAAAATTAGATAACTTAAATTACGTTCGAACGGACAGACGCGGAAAAAATATTATTTAATATTTTATAAAATTAATTAACGGATACTGTTTAATTAATATATCAAAACCTAAACGAAATAACATTTATAAAATTAAACGTATTGGAAAAGAAAGTTATAAAATAATATTTTTCTATTTAAACGGATATTAAAAGGATGAACGAATACCGGTTAATAATATAAAACCGATAATATTTATAAATAAAATTTTAATAAAAACTGAATTACGATATTAAATAACCGAATTCGAAATTTCTTATTTAATTTGAATATACCGGAACCGTTATATTTAAATATAATTAAATATATATTTAATGGTCGTTTTAACGGATTGTAAAACGATAAAAGGTATTGTTAATTAAATTAACCTAAAATTAATAAATATAATTAAAAATAATTTAAAATTAATAACAGTTGTGATATATTTATTGTAATTTCGATTAAATATCCGATATATTTTAAATACATTAATTTAATAGCGTATATATTATCGAAATTATTTATAACGATTAACGTCGGAAATTAAAAAATCGCGGTTAACGAATAAAATTCGGTACTAAACGATATAATTAACAATTTTAGGTATTTCGTAATAACGGAAATTTATATGAATCCGATTTTTAAAACGAAATTAACCAAAAATTATTAAAACGATAAAAAATTTAAAAAGTTTATAAACGAATTTCGTAATATTAAAAAAAAACGATTAAAATTAAAATAAAGAACAACGATATATTATAACGCGCGAAATAATTTTATAGTTATACAATGGCCGAAAACGGTTTTTTATATTTTATACGTTAAACGGGAAAAAACGTTTTTATATATTATCGAATTATATTGGGGAATTATTCAATGTAATTTACGATAAATAATATTATTATAAATTTAAAAAATAATACATAAATTAAATAATATAATTATCTCCGGGTTTAACCGTAAAATTAAGACTTACGTTGAATATTACCCCGAATACCAAAAATATTAAACCGATAAAATGAAAAAGTTCGGTTTATTATAATTAATTAAAATCCCGGAAAAGCTGTTCAATATTTAATATTAAGTTTTATTATAATGTTATTAAAAATTAAATTTTAAAAATAATAAAATATATTTTAAATTACGATAAATACGATTATTTACTTACGATTATTTATTATATATTTAAAAAGAAACCTTTTATCCTGGGAAATATAAAATATATAATAAAAATATAAATAAATTTATTAATTGAAATCTTTTTTTAAATTACGGAATTTTGAATAAAATAATATCCGATAAAAATTTAAAATTCGTTTTTATATTTTAATAAATATTATTCGTAAAATTAGATATAAAATTAACGATATTCATAAATTATTACTCGTAAATAAATAATTAAAACGACAATATTAATTAAACGGTAAAAATTATATTTCGTTTTTATATTATTATATCCGACGAATTTTGAATTAAAACTTTACCGGCGTTATAATTTAATTTTAATAACGTAAAATTTATAATATTAAAACGTTTGGTAAACGAAATAATTTACGGATCTAAATTAAAATCGACGACTTTTATATTAAATATACCGGATAAATTAATCAATTTTAAAATATAACGGGTATTATATTAAAACGAAATTAAAATAATAATCTATTTCGTAACCGATATTATGAAATCACGTTACAATAAAACCCGATCGCCGACGATATTTAATATCGGATAAAAATATTCTAAATCTTATAAAAGATATAAATTTATTAAAAACCCGTAAAAATAATTTTAATAAAAAATAAAATTATTAACCGTCGTTAAAAAGGTCAGCGATTTAATATATAAATTATATTTTCCCGAAAATATAACAAAGTTGTTATATCGTATCGATCGTATATTTAATAACATTAAAAGGCGGAAACTTTTTTTAAAAATATCGTTTATAATTGAAAAAGATCGTCGTAAAAACGATAACGATAAATAATAAAATTTCGAAATAAAAAAGTTAATAATGAAAAAAAAAGATTCCGGAAATATTTTAAAAAAGATATTCGTTAATTTACGATAGATAATACCCGAAAAATCTTTTAATAATTAACGTTACCGAATTAATAATATAGTACGACGTTAAAAATGAATTAATATTATTAAAATTATGTATAAACGGCTTGATAAATTTTATAATTATATATTTATCTATATAATATATTCATTTTATAACTATATATTTATTTCTACAATATTTTTATAATTATAAATTTATTATTATAAATTTTCTTTTATATATTTAATTTATAACAGAATTTAATTTAATAATAAAAACGGATAAAGGTTTTACCAAAATCGTATATTTCAATAACGAGATCGTTAAAAACGTCGATTTAACAATAAACGATTAATAAAAACTATTTTAAAATATTAAATATAAAATTTAAATTTTTAAGGCGTTAAAAGACATTTTATTAATAAAATTTGCGGTAATTATAAAAATAAAAAACGTACGAAAATATATAACGAAAAATAAGATAAATTTTAACGTAAACAATACCGTATTAGTTAACGGAAATATTAAAAAATATACATCTTTTTAAAATTATTAAAATAAACTATTATCTGTATATTTTCCGAAAATTCTTTACGAAACGGTATTTGTCGTAAAAAAGATCGTACCGAAAATAATATTTTTCGATTAAATATTTAATATTTAAATTTATCGAAAATTAAAAAAAGATTTTAAGATAATCTTCGAAAAAAGAAATTGGAAATTTAAAATTTAATTAACGATATAATTAAACTTAATATTTTTAAGTTTTATTTATCAAAAATAATTTATATTAACGGGTACGCGATATTAAAATTTAATATTATACCGACGTAAATTTATTATTTATTTTAAAATACCGGTTTCGTTTTTTGAAAAATAAATTTGAAAAATTTAAATAATCTTAAAACTTTAAAGAAATTATTATCGTAAAAACGTAACGTTTAAAATTCGTTTATCGGTAATTTAAAAACAATAAAAAACGTTGTTAAAAATAAATTTTATTAAACTTTATCGATATCGATTTTACCGAAAAAGGCTAAAAATTTAAATAAATAATCATAACGATACATTTTAGTAATAATTATAATAAAAATAAAACCGAATATTGTTTTATATAATTTAAAAATATCGTTAAAACCCCGAAAATTATATCGTTAATTATTAAAATATACGCGAAAAATAAAACCAATAAAAAATAAAATAATAATGAATTAATTAAAAACGGGAAAAACGAATTAATGATAAAATAATTAATTTAAAATTTAAAGACGATTTTTAAATTTAAAAAAAAACGTTTTAAAATATATAAAAAATAAAATATAATCCTAAACGAGGTTATAAATTTTATAAACGATAAAAATTATATAAAAAAGATTATTATTAGTAACGTCGCGAAAAATATAAATATAATATTAAAAAAATCAAATAACGCGATTGACGAAATTTTTATTATTTAATTAAAAATAATATTAACCTATATCGAGAAAAGATTAATTGTTATTATCGATAAAAATTTTAAAAAAATCTATAAAAAAGTTGATAATTTAAATAATATTATAACTTATATATTAATATAAAAAGTCAATAATATCGATAACCGGATTAATTTAAAATTAAATTAAAATATTATTACGTCGTTTTATAATAATTAGAAATATTGATTACGAAAAAAAATATAATTTAAATAATATAAAAATAATAAAAACGGCGAAGTTGATAAATATTTTAATATAACGTTAATTTCCGACGTCGGGAAGATTTTTCATTATTATTTTAAAAATTATTATTTTAAAAATTATTATCTTAGAAAAAATAATAAACGCGATTAAACGATGACTAAATTTAATATCGTCGGATAATAAAAGATTTAAAATAAAACAAATACGATTCGATATACTATTTTTAAAAGATTTATTAATTAAAGGTATACCGTCGTATACGTTTAAAGGTATTAATATTATAATCCGGAATTAATTAAAACGTTCGTAATAAAACGATATATTAGTATTTATTTAGATAAACGAGTTAATACCTTTGGGAAACCCCGTGTTAAATATTTTATATATAATAGTATTATTATATTATATTCGTATATAATTAATTTTAATTTTACGTATATATAAAACTTTTAAAAGAAAAGGTAATATTAAGTTATATTTTATATAATTATTATATTATATAACTTTATATGTTATAACGGTATACCCGCGTTATAACGGTATATTATAATTATAAATTATTAATTATATTTCGTAGCTTTGAATAAACTTTTAAAATATATACTTCTTTATACTTTATATTATAATTTGTTATCGGAATTTAAAGTAAGCGATTCGTATATATAAACGTCTCGTATATAAAGTGCGTTATAATATTTTAGAAATATAAAAAACAACGCGTAAAAAAAACCCGTTAATTATAAAATAATTTTTATAATTAATTAAAATTTTTAAATTTAAATAATTTATAATACGTAAAACGTAAAACGTAAAACGTAATTTGAAAAATATATAAATAAATACTATATAAATTTATATAATTTATATAATTTATATAATTTAGTAACAATTAAAATAATAATTCTTACGCGGTTATTTTTCAAATTACCTTCCTTTCACACAACTTATATTATGGATCCCAGGTCCCAGTCCTCAGTAGACCTATATTCGAGGCCACATCCTCGACCGCCCAGGAGCCCAGCTCATTCAGCCCTGATTCGTGTTCGCAACCGTCGTCGAGAGTATCTAGCTCGACACCCGTCATATGTCAAATCCCTAGAGCACGAGCTTGCAGGTAAGAGCCTCTGAGATCCATCGTGCTTGCGGGGTCAGTCAAGACTGTAATCATACGGCAGACGACTTCGGCTTGCTACCTAGGCCTAGTTCACTTTCCCGGTGGCGATCTTTGCCTTCGTTGCTTACAACGTCTTAGACCCTTTGCTGTACGATGCTCTGGTCCGTCGATTTCAGACGAGTGAGGAACGGGAGAAGGAGGGACGGACGAAGGGTTATTCACGCGTGCTCGAAGTAGACCTGCTTCGGGGCGAAGCTAGGCTTTCGCAGCTGTCGGGTTCTTCCCAGGAGATGGAGCCCGAAGACGTTCCAGGCAATGCGGCAATCGAGCATCATGGCGCCTTGGGTCTGGACAGCCAGGCCGGCCAGACGCCCCGGCCAAGAACACAGCAGGAAGGTCGGGACAGATGGGAGGACTTTCTGAGGCAGCGATTCATCCTAGGTGGTGACGAGGATGTCGACTACGTGCCCATAGATACAGATGATTCCTTGGATGTCATAGAACGAAGAGACGAGGAGGAAGCGTGGTTCAACGACGAGGAACCTCGATGGGCAAGCAAACAAGATGTGGAAGGGGAAGAAGAGCGCCTGGAAGGTGAAACGGGCATCCAAGACTTTTAGGCCTCGGGCATCTTTTTCGGATGGAACGCTTAGCATACCGCGACATCGACGCGTGTCATTTTACTGGACTAAGGACCATGCGAGTGAAGACATTGATGATGTGGCATGGCACCATTTCACTCCTGACACATGCGGTTAAGAAGAGCAGCAGAGGCGGCGAAAGTCCGGTACTCTGCGTGTGTGGTACGGTATACATGATCACGAAGTTCCAGTAGCCACCAGCCCTTACGAAGTAACACAAGGAGTATATGCTATAGGATAATAGGATGACGCTGACACCCTTAGAATAGGCCGTTTCGGTCCTTTTTCTCAAGGCAAGTAAGTGGCTTCGAGAAGATCATCGCAATTGCGCAAAATCTGATTGCCTGGCCCAGCGTCGGTCATACAACCTTCACCTCAATGTTTGCCGGTAGAGTTACGGGGCTCCCACCTCTTTGGTCTGGATTTACATAGATACAAAGTTTCCAGCCATAATCCGAAGTTGTCACGCAGACCAAGACGGTCGCGAACAACACACCAATGCTGCTAATAGATAAGCTGCAGCAGATTCCACGCTGGACTTTACGAGGTGAAGTGCTGAATGCACTGCTTTACAGAATCAATCTCGCGTAGAATGAAGCTCTTCTACCAGCACAAGCACCCGAGCAAGTCGCGGCCCCACCTCGATTCACTAAAACGAAATCATTGCCTAACCCAGTATGTACCTACCTAATCTAATGAATGTATGTACCTTTCTTTAGCTTAGGCTCAATGCAGCGACGCGCGGGACGCGGAGAATTCGTAGCGTGTCTCTTTTTTTTCTTCTCTCCACCGTTACGTTATTACGTAGCACGGCCAAAGGGAAAAGTGACGAGGGAAAAATCCATGCTGTAGCCTTTCCCGCGACTAGAGGCGCATTTGCTGCGGCTCCTCACGAATGACCCGAATTGACATACTATTTGAATCGCAGACTCATGGCAGCCAACCACCTTGGGTGACAGACTCGTTTCAATAGTTGGTTGTCCCCAAGCGAAGCTGGCCAGCCAGTGTTGATCGGCTCGGTTCGGTCCAGATCCTCGATCATGGCTTCATCAAAAGACAGATCAATACCTGGGCATTCCCGAGAACTGGGTGATCCCCCTCCGGCACAGGTACCGCGTCCCAGCCTCGGTACCACCACGACAGAGGAGGTGTCACCGTTTGCGAAATCATGGCCGCATTTCGTTGCAGGAGGGTATGCGTGTTCATTCGGGAGGGCCAACATCAACAACATGATACTGATATCTGACATAGCATGGGTGGCATGACGGCAGCGATACTCACAGCGCCCCTGGATGTCCTCAAGACCCGACTCCAATCCGACTTCTACCAGGCCCAACTGCGCGCCGCCCGAGCAGCTACGGGCCAGGCTCGATTGGGCCCCTTGCGATCCGTCTCCTACCACCTCGTCGAAACGCTACATATCCTTCGCGATGTTCACCGACTCGAGGGTTGGCGTGCCTTGTTCAAAGGTCTCGGCCCGAACCTGGTCGGCGTGATACCGGCCAGGAGCATTACCTTCTACGTCTACGGCACCGGCAAGCGCGCGTATTCGGCCTGGACAGGCCTCGACCCCTCGAATCCCGTTGTGCATCTCACCAGTGCCGTCACCGCTGGTATCGTCACGAGCACCGCCACCAACCCCATATGGGTCGTCAAGACGCGCATGCAGCTCGACAAGAACCATGCCGAGCGCAAGGGCGACGTGGCCATGAGGCGCTACCGGAATAGCTGGGATTGCATCCGGCAGATCATGCGACACGAAGGGCCGACCGGCTTCTTCAAGGGCATGAGCGCGAGTTATCTAGGCGTGTCGGAAAGCACACTGCAATGGATGCTGTACGAGGAGATCAAACGTCGGTTGCGGCTCAGGGAGGACAACCTAGTAAAGAGTGGAAGGGAGAAGACGTGGTGGGATCACACCGTCGATTGGACCGGCAACTTCATGGGCGCCGGTGCCGCCAAGGGCCTGGCCGCTGTTCTGGCCTATCCTCACGAGGTGGGTTGTCTTGTCCCTGATCACTATCCTAACAGCGAAAGAGAAAGTCTGACGAATCACGATACAGGTCGCGAGAACACGTCTGAGACAAGCACCCATGGCCGATGGGAGACCCAAATATGCAGGCCTTATCCACTGTTTCAGGCTGGTCTGGAGGGAAGAGGGTCTCATCGGCCTATACGGAGGACTCACGCCTCACCTGATGCGGACCATCCCCTCGGCTGCCATCATGTTTGGCATGTATGAGGGTATCCTCAAGATACTTGGCGCCAAGAGTTAACGTTCATTTTGTAATATCAGTTGTGTGGACAATACCGTCGGCACAGATGCCCCCCGTCCGATGTACAAAGTGTACCATAGAAGCTGGGATAAATTGGTAGGGTTCGGTGGGCAGGAGCTCTGATTTCGGTCTGTCTAGCATCATATGGCGTTCGGAGAGGCAAACAACCACTCAGTAATCACTTGGCGTGTACGATCTTGATCTATTGCAGGAACACAATGCACGGATAACGCATAGGTAGAAGGCACGTTGGACGGTATCAAACTTGGGTTTGTATAAACGACAGATATACATGTCGCCATACTCGACCACTTGAAAACTCTCAAGAGAAAGACTACTCGCAATATGTGGTGGCTGCGAATCGATGGGTTCATTATATTCCACTGCAGGGAACCTTCAACGTATTTCATGATAACCTGCAAGCTGAGAGGCTATGTTGTCGCTTCGTACTTTTTCCACAGGGGAAGGAAAATGCTTCATGCACCAACGCCATTAGGCCGCCATCGGAGGTGGTAGGTCCCTTCCATGTGTTCCCTTAATCAGACTTGTGATGATATCTATGTATGGAATGACTCGGAATCGGAGGGCCCACGTGAATAGCCTTCCCAGTGGGAAGCTGAATAATCGCGAATCATTAGCCCCAAGTCCATGCCAGGGCAATCATCCAGTCCAAGTTCCCCGAGCTGCCTGGATGACCTAAGTCAATCAGTCGATACGCTCTCCCAGCCCCCTTCTAGCCCTGCGAGATTAGACTAGCTGCGTTTCCGTATGACGTGATATTGGTAACCTTTTCCGTAGTTTTCGGGGTGTCGACACTTTCGTACACGAGTCAAACAGACGAAGTCACCAAGCGTTGCGGTCCCAATTCGGATCTGTATGCATGAGCACTCTGCTTAGTCTCTTGGTCTCTGGGCAGATGCCATGGAACTCACCCTGGACGAAAGCGGCCAAGACCTTGCTTCCTGTCTGCAGCAACGGGTGTCCGACCACGATCCGCAGGAACTTCTCCAAACCGGCACGTCGAGCCTCAATCACATCGTCGCTGAATCGGTTGGTGAATACCTTGCCAGGTAGCGGGGGGATATTGACGCGCGCACTCTCGCGCTCGAGGATGTCACGAAAGTACTCGAAGTCCGAGTAGCGTCGGCGCACCGTCGACTGCCGGAGCTTGAAGGCAGGGATGTTGGTACGGCATAGGATCTCATAGTCCGTGTACATGTTGCGGCCCATGCCATGCGTTCGGGGATTGCGTACCTATTTTTTTTTTTTTGCTCAGTACGAATCAGTCCAACAGGTGTATGTGCGAACTATCGAGTCTGCTGTAGATCATACCTCGAGCTCCAGGAAGTTCTCAGGCGGGCCATAGATCTCCTCGAACGACTGCTGCCTCGTGTCGGGCATGGACTGAAGGATAGGCCGAGACATGCTGGCCATCCCACGCGGTGACGCCGGCGGTGGTGAAGTCGACACCGGCTGCGGCGCCGTGCCGCTGTTCGGGATTTGACCGGAAGACGCCGTTTTGACGGATATATCCTTGCAGGGTGTGAGGTGAGTTGGTTGTCCGAATCAACCAGGTCCAGCCCAAGCGGGGAATAATCCTCTCAGAGCTTGTGTCGCGAGATGAGAGCTGGGCAAGATTGCGCAATAGTTTAAGTGCTCCCAGGCGGATGGATGTGGTTGAGGTTGAGGGGTTCGGTGCCCACCGACCCCGACCAGGTGGGATGCCAAGCATGGATATTACGCATGGTGAGGTTATTTGCAACAAAGCGAGGTCATCTGAAAATATGCATATCATCGGGGTTTCTCCTGTCCGTGTGGGTGTGTGTTATTGGCAGAAGCCGCGACTCATAGCGAACATAGCGTCTCATAGCGCTCACAATACATTGCAAGATCAAGTACATGTCAACTACTAAGAGCTTAAAGCACACCGATTTCAGACAGGCTCGGTTCCAAGCATCCGACAGAATTATTAGTCTGTTCTTCTCCGGTGTGCCACATCGAAGCGGCAGTCACCTGTCACGATGCAGCAATGACGGTCATGGGTCCAAACTATCTCATTACGTTTCTCAATCTGAAGAAAATGTCGATCAAGCCTGACCATAATTAAGCCAAGCTACTAGACCAGAAATCCGACTGAACGGACATCAAGATCGTGTCTCATGCCAGGCACGTGGTAACGTCCCAGAGCCATGATGGTAGCCTGCAAGGATCCTCCTCCGCGGTCTTCCTCGTGTACTGAAGACCTGGGAGAATCAAAATCGCAACCATCGCAAATCCCACCTCGCCCGTCCATCACGGGACCTCAAATGTCGAGAGGCCTATCAACAAAGCGAGCAAATCACTCCATCTCGAATATTATTCCCCAATCCTTGCCATCCCACACATGATCACTCCGGTTTTTGTTGTTCGTCCCGCCACCAACGACCAAGGCTGCTGTTGCCTCAGCAGCCAAAGGGAAGCCATCGTCAGAAAAGCAAGAAACGTCCCAAGCGAAGAAAAGTGTCAGAAGATGGCATCCGCGACTAACATTGCCGATGTCAGTGGGTGTGATGTGTCTGGATAGACACACAAGACCTGGCCAAGGGCGAGGTCTAATGGGTGATTGCGAGTGATTGACCAATCTTGCCGTTGTGGTTGCCATTCTGGCTGTCGGCAAGAGCTCGTCGGAGGACCTGGTCCATAGCCTTCCATTCCATCAGAGCGGCCTTGGCCAAGGTGGTGTCATCGAAGTGAGGACCACGAGGGTAGCCAACCTCGCGCCAGAAATAGCCCCAGTAGCCATCCGTCTTCTGGGCAAGCTCGGCAAGCTCCTGCTTCTCATTGATCGGCATGTTCGCAACAGCGCGGTTCGTCTCCTCGCGGATGATAGCAACGTAGTACTGTCAGCCACTCCATGTCAGTGTTCGCTCTCTTACAAATCCTCGTTGACAGAAGTTGGGATATCCAACTTACCTCCAAAACGTCGAGGGGAGTGCCAGGCTTAGGTCCCAGGGTATACTGATGGACCCAGGCATTAGCGAATCGCGGCATGTTGAACTTGCGCATGTCGGGCTCATGCATGCGCACCAGGCTCGCAACGTTATCCTTTTGGCAGACAGTGAAGCCGGGACAGAGCATAATGGCATTAGTGAAGCGTCTCAGCAGTTGAGACGTCAGCCGGTCGGCGCCAGCACGCTCGTGGCGACCAGACTTGGGGTCAAGCGACTGCATGAGCATGCAGACTAGCTTACAGCAGGCGTCCCATACATAGTGACGTTGCCTGAGTGTGATGCACTCGGTCATGTGCCACGGAAGCTTCTTGATTGTACTGATCATGCACTCATAGGCCCGTTCGGGACAATCACGGGAGAAGGGAGACTGTTTGTCAAGGTCTTAGCAAATTGACAACACCAGAAAAGATCAGACCGCGACACTCGCCGGATAACGGAAGCAAAGGAAGGAGAGCGAGCATGAAATGCCCGCAAAGGGCAGTGCTCAGATAAACCAGGGGACACCAAGGGAGGGAACAGGAACTTACTCGTTGCGGGACCTCAACATGCTTGACAAGCATGGTCATCTCCTCGGCAGTGACAAAAGTCTTGAAGTTATCCCACGGCTCCTCGACATTGTGGGGCGTGATCTCCGGCATGGAGCCATGCCAGACAATACCGCGAGCGATTGGGAACAAATCCCTCATGAGCTGACACTGACTTGACACCTCAAGCTCGACGGGACGGTCTCCGAGCCGAGGAACACGACATCTCGAACTGTTGCCATACAAGCGACTGAATGCATTCATGGCATCATCGAAGGTCTCGAATTCAACATAGGCATCGTGAGTCTTGCTGGTGACTCGCTCCATGATGATGTGTACTGGTTCATCGTTGTCATTCAGGATCTTCGAGTTTCGGCCAAACAAGGCGATTATCTCAGGACGGCTAGTGTTGAACGGAATCTGTTGAGGTAAGTCGGCATGTTCGCTGGTGGGGAACAGAGTTTTGGAAAAGAGGAATTTATTCCGACTTACGTTCATTAAATGGATGACACCATAGTCCACAGAGATGCTGCGGCGAGCTGTCTCGATGAAGGGGAAAAAAATCGGATCCATCATGACGTTGATATCGGGACGTCCATTGCCAGGAACAATGCGATTCAGCACCTCGGACCGCCGAGTCTTGACTTCGTCGGTAGGGGGCGTGAACATGACTAACGGCTCCCGAGGCCCATACGAATGCAATGCTTCCATATTCGACTGCACGGCAACCATAGGATAGTAGCTGCCACGGCCCAGGGCACCAATGGGAGCAGGGGTGGCCTGTGTAGAAGCCCGGCCACTGTAAGGAGTAGATGGAGCATAGCTGTCTTGACTGTTCGCCGACCTCGGACCCGTGCGTATAGTCTGAGCTGCTGGAATGCTTCCATGAGCGGTCGCACGCTCAACCGGTAGAATACGAACATCGTGGTCGCCGTGATTGATGGTGGGAGCAGTCATGTGGGGGTGACTGCCGTGAGCGCCGCAGTCGTAACCAGTATCAGAAATGCTAGGACCATCCAGATCAATTTGTGCTCGAAGGAGGCCTTTTAGTTGAGTGTGCTGGGGAGCTATCTGTTGACCGCCGCACATACTTCCATGTGGCGTCACATCTCGACCATAAGCGGAACCAGAATCCGGTGCCTGAAGGGTCTTACCATAGCGACGTGCGGTATCGGTCATTATGCACTGCTCAGCTTGCATGGTCGGGTCCTTGGAGTAGGGCGCATCGTCTCGACCATCGTGGTACTGGTTGGGCAAGAAGCTGGAACCTGGCACAGAAGAATCGAAGCCATTGGTGTAGGTCTGACTGTGAGGGATTCGACCGGTGACGCGACCTCCAGCCTGAGGATCCGAAGCGTACTTGCTCTTGTTGATCAAGTTCAGGAGAATAGCAGTATTGCTCTGCGAATCAGCTGTAGCACTGGTAGTGGTCATCTTAATGTCGCCGCGGTTAGTATCCTAGGAAATCGGAAACTTTTAGTGACTTGCAGGTGAAACTGCTGTGATGAACGTATGCACATACCGTGGTGTTGTCCTCGTTTGCACCAACAGGAGGCGAGACGCAGGGCTCGATATTACGATTGAGCTTGCTGTCCAAGTCGCCAGTGTACCGGGGGCTGACGATCATGCTATGGTTCGGACCTTTGCCCTTGCGATCAATAGGCGCGCCAGACGTGCTGCTGGCAATAGCAACGCCGCCTCCGATGACGTCGTCACTGACTTTCGAGCCGGATGAGATAACCGAGTCAGTCTTTCTGTCAATGCTGGGACCGAAGAGAGGTACACCACCGTCCGAATTGTCGGACGAGGCCGCCAGGAAAGAGCGAGGACGGCCAATGTAGCACGATGCCTTCGCAGCTCGAGTCCGTCGATGGTGCATGGTGGGTATTATGGGGTGTGAGTACTGGTCAGTGAGTGAGATCAGCTGAGATGCTGACAAAATAGCCTTCTAGTTGAAGTAGAAATGGAATGGTGGAAGAAGATACCGTTGAGATATGCCTGACCAAGGTGGGATAATCAGGACTTTCCTACACGCCAAGGAAAGACGAAATGCCCAGATGGAATGGAGATGAAAAAGGTGAATGGTACGAGGCGGAAAGGCGTTTGTGAATATTCGGGTGCTTGGGTCAATAATGAGTTGCTCAGGTGGAAAGTGCGTAGACCGATGCAGGTACTAATGAAGTCTTCAGCTGGCCAGCCGACATGTCATCGAGTTGAGGCTGTGTCGAAGAAGGCCAGAGAAGGTTATGCGAAGAGCATAAGTGGAAGTGAAGTGAAAGTGAAGTGAAAGTAAAGTGAAAGTAAAGTGAAAGCGGAAGTGAAGTAGCAATGGGAGTGGAAGGGAAATGACAAAAACTGTCTGGAGGTTTTCAATGTAGCCAGGACTTCGAAGAGAATGGCATAAGTCACCGATGCCTTTCCTACCTACCTGGGTGATGGATACTCGTGCGCGAGATAGTGCTATCGACAAGTTAGATGTTGAGATCCATATATTACGATTATCGGAGGTGATACGTCAAAGGGCATACCTGGAACGGCGATGGGCAAGATGAGGACTGTCAGGATACTTACTCATGTGCCTCGAACTTTCAAGGGTCGAATGGCCTACTCTGATAAAGAGTTGAGTAAGTGAAGGATGTTGAACGAGGGTGGCGTGATGATGGGAGGAGGGAAGTCAAGTGCCGGCAAAGAAACAACCACAGGGAAAGTGAAGATGCGTGGTTATTTGAGAGAATAGGATGCTATATACCTCGCCTGATTATGGGCTAGGTTGCTTACCTTGATACTGAAGAGGCGAAGGTGGGATTGTCGGGAGGCTATCGGTATCTTAGGGATCAAGGAAACGGAGGCATAAGGTGATAGATGTAGCTGTGCAGAAGAAAAGGACGCGGATAATCGAAGTGACTCGTACGAGTTTCCGAGAGTAAAGAACGGGGCCTTTTCGGCACGTCTGTCAATCTATGTAAGCTTTGATGTACAGTGAATATGGCTAGTCAATCGATCAGATGCGGATGTGAGTGTGATGCAGTGAAGTCGAACGTAATTGTATATCGGGTTGTCGACAACTTCTGGCTTAATGCTTGTAATGGAGAGAAGATGGGGTGCCAGAGGGAAGACGCTTGTCATAGCGAAGCGAATGGCGCGAAGTCTTGCATGTCCTCGTTCTTTGTCGGATCGAGTTGCTTACCTGCTTATGTACTGCAGGTGCCAGGTCGGGCAAGGGGGTTGGCGACGAGTACATCCCGAGTAAGAGAGTTTAATGGCTTATTTACTTGCCAGGTACTGGGTGTCAACCCGACAAGAGGATTCCCAATGAGTTGTGTTTCGGGAGTTATAAATGGATTTAGTAAGTCGCTTAATTTGGGCATAAATTAGTTCAGGTCTGAATATCGGTAGGGACGACTGTGGAGCAGGCTTCCATGAGATAACACTAACGGTCGAGGGAAGTGAACCGAATAATATGTGTGTCAGGGTGAGAAGAGCACCTCCACAAGCAGCGTTGGACATTACTTCGTATGGCCTGGGTCAATATACTCTGCAATGGGCATGTCAATAAGCGTGGCTGGAGGTAGGAAACACCAAGGGGGGGAGAAACAACTATTGACTGTGGCGAGTCTGTCACAGATATTCATGATCGCTTGATCGTGTTAGTGATATCAGCGTGCACTGAGGCTCACTTTCTCTAGATTCGGCCCACTTGTGTAAACATGCTGTCGAGGGCATAGATCGGCAAAGACTTGATTGGAGCTGATATGGGGCAACTCGGTTGAAGCAATCGTACCAGGAAAGCCTTATATTTCCGGGGGTCAGGTTTGAATATATTGAAATATGGTGGTAGCTGCCGGATAAGAGGGTTGGTTTTGTTGAATGCCTGAAGCATAGTCGACTAACGTTGGGACCGCGCATTGGTGAGTAAGCGTTCAATCGAGTGAGTAGTAAGGGTAGCAGTCCAGCAAGATCTTTCTGCTGGTCTGTTCTAGGGTACGAGTTGACATTGATGCAACCATAGCGCATTTGAACTACAAGGGGAGAGTACTGTAACAAGAGGTTCAACAGATCTTGTAATATACGAGACATGGAAGGGTGATAGCACATAAATGCAATATAAAAATCAGAGCTAGGTGGCTTGGGATTAGCTGCTAGGAAGAAGTAGATATCTTCAAACGATGTTGTAGAGTAGATCTGGGCCTGACGTGAATTGATGAGGCCTCAATATAGCTCGGTAGAATATGGATCATGGCAGTGTCCATAAACTAAAAACAGAACCCAAGGCTGGTACTAACGGCGCGACGCGACTCAGGGGCAGCATACCACAGAGGCTGGGCTTAGAAATCAGCGTAGACCAACGCGAGTACGTTGTCTTGGAATGAGTGGGACAATATCGACAAGCAGACAACCCATAGAAACTTGTAGAGGCAGCAGGGGCTCAAGCGCGCATCCCTGGCTTAGATCACATGGGCCAGATTCCCTTGATCGAGCATCTATTCAATGGTCCGCGAGAAATTTCGAAAACTGAATCAGGAATGGCAACTACTCAAGGCTTCCAGAATTTGAGTTCCGTGCGATTCCTTTGAGGATGGGAAGTAGGAGCCCTTGCATCAACAGAGCGTTTCAGTGGTCAAGCAAAGTCGAGATCCAACAAGCGGAGACGGGAACCACAATCTCCAAAGGTTGTGACGTCGCCTTCGCAGGTGACCTTGTAACAGCCTTGCTACATATTTGCTATTATTTCTAGTGGGCTGACAGTGAGACTCATGAGCACCGTAAAAAATTCCAGTGTATCTTCCATCACCGAAAATTCGAAATTAGTCAGTATCTCGAGTTAAACCCATATCCTCGAAGACACGCGTCAACAACGGACTGGGAGAAGTCCATCACATGGGAGTAGCGTGGTCTGAGCAGAGTCCCATGACTGTCCGTGAACCAGGACTCCGAACATTGACCGCACCAAGATATTCCTGCAACATACACGCTTCTCAGTCACTCTAGACTGGGACTCTCCTGCTTCATTCGAGCTAATGCAAACAAGCCGGTGGTGTTTCCAGTCAAACGATTTAACATACCTGTCAGTGATTATGGATTATAACAGTTGCGATCCAATTGCACGTTGCCTTCTGGTGCGACAACGACAAGATGTACGGGAACACGCAACCGCGTAATCATAACAGAATACTGCGTAGTGGGATTTGTCAGAAATGGCATGGAAGGCGGACAGCGATGACACTTTCGGAAGGGGGTTTAGCTACGCTTGGTGCGATGGCGTCTACTCCTGGGGATGTGTTTTTTTTGCATTAATGTTCTCAGTTCTCTTATAACAGAATGACCTCAGTGTCGAGTTCGTAGAAACGGATGTGACCGATCCCGCCTTACTCAGGCAAGGCGATATAGTACTTTGGTATAGTCGTGGACGCACGGACCAGTGATGAGTTCTGCATATAAGTGTAGAGAAAGAGCCATCAGAGCTACCAGCCGCCTATGGCTTAGATACTCACCTTGTGCCACCGTCAATATAATACGGATCAAGTAATCTCTCCGGAGGATACAATCTTTTTGTGAATATTTTCAATTAGATCACCAATCTCAAGCCACCTGATCCTACAGCTGATGCAACAACAAGTGTGCTTGCGCCAGTGTCTTTTAGTGACAGTGCGCACCGCGGTCCTATTTCGTTACATAGGAAATACGAAGGTAAAGACAACCGATTCCGCCTGGCTGAGGAGCTCCGAGTCCTAAGTTATCATGGCAACAAGATGTTGGATGTGGTGGGTATCACGTGATGAGGATCCATATGTTTGGGCTATAGCATGGAGCCAGCTCTCCTACACAAAGGGTATTCTTCAGCCCCTGGATTCTGGGACGACTTGGATCGAAATATTCCTTTCAGATCTGCTAATCACTATTCACATTGGATAATGTATCAGGATTCTGCCAGGCCCGGTAGTATAGAGGCTGGAAGGTGAGAGCCCGCGCATTGAAGAACGACACAGCACGCCAAGTCTTGAAGATGAATGCCGATGATAGCACTAATATCGCATTCAAGGATGGCTCGTACGATTTGATGGGGACACCTCCCAGTATCGTCCTTGCGCCCCGTGGGTTAGGGCATGCAGGCCTTAGAGTGTAAGATATAGCCGAAATAGTATAGTTGTTCACCTGAACGGCATGGCCGATCGAAAGTACTTTTGCCGCAAAGACGTACAGATCTAACCAGAGCCAGAAACACCAAAGCTCAATGTCGTTGACTCAGGGCTGGCACTTGTGGTAGAACCCAAAGCCATAGATCCTCCCGATCCAATAGAGCCACCGTCAACCCACGCAGCCAGAACCACCGTCCGAGCTTGCGGATTGCCCCTTGCTGGTACAACAGCCCTGATTGACTGGATTCCGAGAAGACGTGTTGACTAATGTCAGTCACGTCTAGCTCAATGTAGGAATGTACTGAAATCTTGACAAAGAATTCGGTAGTTAGATAGGACAGGCGACTGTAGATGTTAGTTACATAGTGGAGTGAGTTATTGATACGGCGAGGTTCAGTGACCTAAGATGATTCAATCACCTGTGTCGTTACATCATCTGCCTTGTCTTAGTTATTGTACTTGTATGGGATGATTCAAAGCCCTTATACCCACCAAACATGGAACATCACCACCCCTCTACTGGCCTCGGCTTCTTTGAGGAAAGCCTTACAATCCAAGGTTCCGCAGACTGGATGCTCTGTAGCCGCGGTCTTAGCAAGATTCCAATCTGTCATAACATGACAGGGTGAATACAGACTCCTTGGATGGATATTGTCCTTTGTGCTGAATGAACAAACGCTAATTCAGTGGGGAAAGATGTCGACATATTCCAGCAGACTTGCCAGAGCAAAACGAGACCTAGTCGGTCGAAGCCGTTTCCTAGCATTGGAAATAGCCTAAGTTAGTAGCTATGTTGATGTTCACTGGCGATATACTCCTTCTACTCAATTTAAAACTTCCTTGCGGATGACTGGACTTGACAGTGAGGACACCTCGCCCGCCCCCAACGGTCACGCATGATTGACGCAGTTCACAGTTAGGTACACGTTATTGACAGTGCTTTGCACCTATTCTATGCCTTCATAAAAGTATTCTCGGATCGTAATATCAAAAGTAGTAGGAGATAAAGATTGAAATCCACCAAACTTGTCCTCACTACTGTAGATAGTATACCTACGGCCAAGTGGGTCGGCTAGACCCACACCATGATATGCCGTAAGTACAGTGCAGGTAGACAATCTTCACTCCGGATGAAATTATGCTTGAGTTGATACTACTAGGCGCACGGAAGATGGCATGGCAAGCCTCAGAGGAACGGGGGGCCAAGAGTTTCATAGACGACGAAGAGGCAGAGATTACGTGGAAGTGACTTCCACTAGCACAGCCCATCTCGGCATCTTGAGGATGCCAAGATTGTGGCACTGGATCAATCAGCCGCGATTCGGCATATAGAAAACTTGTGGTCTTAATACCCTATCGTCACCATGTAACACTGGACGTTCGGTAGCCCCTAGAGGTGCGGAGGATAGGATTCAACAGCTTAGCGTGATCCACTGGATGAAGCCGACTGATTCATTCACTGGCGCTCGGCACCGAACGACTATCAGGACGTTCTGTACCGCCGATGTGAGTATGGAGAAAAAGTCTCGGCATTGAATCGGATGCATATTATGTTGGTCTAGAGCGTGGTCGGACGCCAGCTGCTGGCTCTCTCTACATGAAGGGGGTGTGTCAGGTTGTAAACGCGATGTCGACTTTGAGCCCGCCCTCAAGGCCGAAGAGACGTAAGCCCGATAACACCCTGCATGCCATTTTTGTGCTGCGGCAACGAGCCGCCAGGAAAGCCCCATCAGTCGAACTAAGGAACTATTTCAGTGGGCTGATGATCAGGTGTACAAGGAGTTTACTCACTGGTGTCAGGAAAGACTCGGCAACGAATCTTGCTCTTGCGTTCAGCTAGACAGAGGCTGGTAAGGACAGTAATTGTGGGGTATGGGAGGCGGCGGGTAATACCTACAAATAACTTCATCTCGGAAATCTCCTTGTCTACCTCCTCCATGAACTGAATGATGAAGTCGACTAGCTTGTGCTTCAACATATCCTCGGTGTGGAAATTGGTGATCAGGAAGGAGATATCATATCCCTTGATGGGCTTTCTCCTCAGGATGAAGAAGGCCTCGGCTCTCTGGGTCAAGAAACGGGTAAACTTGTGGACGAGGATGTTCTCGATCTCGTCAGCCTGCTTGATCTTGATGCTTATCCGTACGCTGTTGACGCTGGGCTCAATGAGGACTCGCTCGTTTTCGTTTCGCGCAATGACGAGAGGGTTCAGAAGGACCTCGGGGGATGTCTGGGCCTCAATCTCGGGGACATTGTGTCGTTCCGAGGTTTGAGAGGCGAAGTTGGACAGGCAGAGGGCGGCCGTGAGACTGCTCCGCACGCATTGGAGGTAGGGCCGGAGGGATTGGGACTTTTGGAGGCGAAGAGAAGTGTTAGCAACACATTATTTGGGAATGAATTTGGTACCATACCATGCTGGTCGTCAAGACCTTCGATCGATCAAATTATCCTCAGCTCAAACGGCGGTTGTATCCCAGGCAGGGACGACGTCGTTGATTGCTTTGCTTTGCCTTGCTTTGCTTTGATATGACTGTGACCTTGGCGGGGCTTCGTTCGTGTGGCTCGAGCTGTGGTGTCGTCGTTGTGGTTGCTTGTTGTGGCTGCTTAAATCTCGATATCTGAATAGCCCCGCCCCGCCTCGCCCCTCCTCTTCCATCGCCCATTGACCCCGCCAAAGCTAAACCAAACAAACCAATGATAGGGCAGATCGATCGCCACTGCAAAACAGTACAGTACCTACTTACCTAAGATCAAGTCGGTAGGTAGGTACCTACACAATCCATCAATTTCACATCGAGTCGTTTGTGACCGTGCGTGCCGTGCCGTGCCCATGGAAACTGATAGACATTACCGCAGTAATTTAGATAGATTCTGATAGACTGACGCATGCAGATTCTGCCTTGCAGTGACACACACACCTTTGCCTTCCTACCTTGCCAACGCACTTGGCTCTTCTCTTCTACCACTTTGGAAACGCGGTCATACCTGGGGAACCATCACAGTTATCCCCTGGGAAACATCACAGTCAACATGGCGTCAATACCGAGTAAGCAGTGCTGATCCAAGAACCCTCCCTTTACTGCTGACACGTAGCCTGATTAGTCACTGTCAAGCACCAAGGCAAGAAGTACGATGTCGAAGTCGACCCAGAATCCACCGGCGAGACAGTCAAGTTTCAGCTCTACAGCTTGACCGGAGTTGAACCCGACCGCCAAAAGGTCCTGATGAAGGGTGGCCCGCTGAAGGACGATGCAGACATGAGCAAGTTCGGGCTCAAGCCTGGCCAGACCATCATGATGATGGGTACGCCGGGAGACGCCGGCGCCGCTTCTCTTGTGAGGCCTGAGGAGGCCGTTAAGTTTGTCGAGGACATGACCGAGGCTGAGAGAGCCCAACAAGAGGGAGCTATCCCCGCCGGTCTTACCAACCTGGGCAACACCTGCTATCTGAACTCTACATTACAGACCTTGCGAGCTATACCCGAGCTTCAGAATGCGCTGACCAAATACGAGCCCCCACCCGCCAACGCCATCACAGGTACCATTCCCCAGCTGGATCTGACGAGACAACTCCGCGACCTCTACAAGTACATGTCTGAGACTCAAGATGCCTATGTCCCTCATGCCTTCCTGAGTGCCCTACGCAACGCTTACCCTCAGTTCGCCGAGCGTTCCCGAAGTGGCCCCGGATTTGCTCAGCAGGACGCAGAGGAAGCGTGGACCCAGATTGTCAGTCAGGTTCGCCAGAAGCTGAAGCTGCAGGGCTCTGCCGAGGCCGTTGAAGATTCCTTTATCGATAACTTCATGGCCGGCGAGTTCTCCAGCGTGCTGGAGTGTGACGATGCGGCTGCCCAGGAAGGCGGGGAACAGCCCGTGCACTCCAAGGACCCTTTCCTCAAGCTCAACTGCCACATCGATGGCGCAACAAACCACTTGACGGATGGTATCAAGAACGGCCTTGTTGAGAAGATCGAGAAGAAGTCTGAAGTGCTGGACAGAGAAGAGTCCTACACCAGAACCTCTAGAATCTCACGATTACCCAAGTACCTGACAGTCCACTTCGTGCGTTTCTTCTGGAAACGAGAGACGCAGAAGAAAGCCAAGATCATGCGCAAGGTCACTTTCCCCCACGAACTGGACGTTGTTGAGTTCTGTGATGAGCATCTCAAGAAGATGCTCGTTCCGGTCCGAGACAAGGTCCGAGAGATTCGCAAGGATGAGGAGGATATCGAGCGTGCCAGAAAGCGGCGCAAGCGGACTGACGACGCAAGTGCTTTGGCGGATATTCCGGGCGGCATGGGTGCCAAGCTTGATAGGAAGGATGCGAAGGAGGACAAAAAGGAAGACAACAAGGCCGATGGCGATACTGAGATGAATGAGACATACAAGACCGACGCCGAGATTGACGCTGAGAAGGATGCCCAGCTCTTGACCGCAAAGAAGGAGCTTCACGCTCTCATCCATCCCGACTTGTCCAAGGACGCTGGTGCCAACCAGTCAGGCTTGTACGAGTTACGCGGTGTTGTCACACATCAAGGTGCGAGCGCGGACAGCGGCCATTACACGGCATACGTCAAGAAAGAAGCACCCGTCGACCCCAAGACGGGCAAGAGGAAGGACGAGGGTGACAAGTGGTGGTGGTTCAACGACGACAAGGTCTCCGAGGTTTCCGCTGACAAGATCGAGGCCTTGGCGGGTGGCGGCGAGTCTCATTCGGCCCTTATTCTCTTGTATAGAGCCATCCCTCTTCCGATGGCCGATGGGACTATGGAATAGAGGAGATTATGGTGTTGGGCATCCGATATATGGTTTCAAGTGCATGGCGAGCAAGGACCTTGATAGCATGAGAATAAGTCTATGAGAAACAGGACTCTTCTGAGGCAAATAATGCATCAAGGCGTTTGGCCCGTTAGTCACCGAGTCTATGAGGTGTTGTCTGCACAAAATAGACAGAACTGATGCGAAGTCTAGGGCTTCCTGTTCAGCTACGAGACGATATACTTGTTGACGCCATCCAGAACCTCGTCATCCACCAAACGTTCCATGAGAAGACACCAACGCAGCCACCCGTGTTTGTTCGTGTTTGGTCGTTGATCCCACTAGTGGTGGACGCCACTGTGTTGAGATCTACTCGTTAATTATGTCTTAACCCATCTCCGTGGAATTCCATGGATACCATGAAAATGAATTTGACCCGCTTTCGCTGACAAATCCAACCTGCGTGACCGATCTTGGCGACCAAGATGCTGTACACATAGGCATGCGGTACTCGTACTGGCACATGCGTAGTACGTCCTCGAGTACACACATCAGGGAAGGGGGAACCCCACGGAGGTCAAAGAAGGCGTGCTACGAAGAATCACACGATTATTTGTGTGCAATCGTAATCATTTTAAAGGGGGTCGGTTCCGCGTCTTGCTGCTCCCAACCCGTTACCGATAGCAGGATCAGCAATCCAACATGTGTCCGTTGAGAGACCAACTCCTCCAGACAACCCGAGCATTCATAGACCTATTCAACCGCGAATACTCACCCACCGCCGTCCTCGCCCTCCGCACCCCAGCATGCACCCACTATATCCGGCCCAAGTCCTGTATGAAGTTTCCCGAGTTGATTTTTATCCGTTCTGGCTAGTTTGGAGGGGCAAACAATGCCTGGCAGGGAATAATCGCTTCCCCCGAACATTTCCCAGATCTCCCGACTACTCGCCCAAGCTTGCCTATTCGAGTCATAACTGACCCCAGATGTTACAGTGAACCTTGAGCTCAACAACGAGGAGTCCATCGCGTCGTGGGGTGGTTTACAGTGGGCATTCCGCAATTACCGCTTCTCGCTTGTCCACGGAAGAGAACCAATTATTGACGAGGTGGCGCACAAGACCTCGTTCTGGGTCCGCGGTACGGCTGACACTGTCGACGGGCCGTACGATATTGAGATCATGTTTGTGCTCACGATGACGCAGGATGGAGAAAAGATCGAGGAGATTGTGGAGTTTCTCGACAGCGCTTATGTCGCACAGTGGCTTCCCAAGTTTCAGGACGAGGAGTTCAAGAAGACAAGTTTAGAGTGGGTGGGTCCAGGGAGGTAGTCCCGGCAGACGAAATAGGCCAAGTCACAATTAGTAACTCACAGCAATGCATAAAATAAAGATTTTCCTTGTTCATGATTTCACGTATGGATGTAAGATGACTATGTTTCTTGACTTTTGTTGCCTGCGGAGTTTATAAACAAGGCTGCGATGCGTGGGCTCGATACAACTCATCTCGGCGCTGTCCTTCCATCCGCCCCTGGACTGAGGTTCTGGTGGCATAGCACAACTTTGTAGACATGATCTGTAAAAGGCCCTGTACCCTTACTGATTTCCTTGGCTGTGTCTCTGTCATTGAGATCTGTAGCACTTTTATGAGGCACCAGTGCAGAGAACTTTTCCTCGCATCTGCACAGCTTCAGGCTTCTGGAGACTTGGGGATCTTGGTGCAAGTCCTGGTGACTGAGCAAGCCTTCGGCGGTCATAGTCGTCGTCGAAGTGCTCAGGAACATGCCTGAAATCGACGTCCTAGCACCTTGACACCTGGCGAATCTCATTTCGCTGGTCTGTCTTGGCGCTTCTCCCCCAATTGTTCCTCGGCCTCCTTTGCCTGCATTCTGGTTTGCAGACTCTTGAGTTTTATCTCAAGGGGTATCTTCTGTGACATCAAGGAGCCCCTACGCGCCTCGAGATCCCTAATCCTCTGCTCGGGGGTTGCCTCGACAATTTGCTTCTTCTCCTAACAAGCGTGGGCATGTTAGCAGCGCGTCCGGCGTAATACTGATTGGGCTTGTGGCACGTACAGCTTGATACTCCTGCTGTGTTTTCAGGCCAGCCCCATATAAGGCGCCTACAACGGTAACGGCAGCAAAGGCAGTAGTCCATATCACGCGCTTCACCGTGGATCCAGATTTTGGAGGCGCACTCGCCATTGTCGGGCCTTTGGGTCGAGGCGCCAGCCGTCTTGGATGCGATGGCCGCGAAACCATTTCGCGCAAACAGCGGCAGCCGAGCTCTGTCACCCCCAATATTCTCTCCAGCAAGCTGCACTTGTTTCGCGTCGCTTGTTTCCAGGCCTCTTCCGTGTTACCTCATCACAGCTGCTGATGCTATCTCGGCTATACGTGCTGGACGCGCTGCTGGTAGTGCTGCTGGTAGTGGTGCTGATGCTGGTGCGGGTGCGGGCTAGGGAGTACGACCGTTGCCTTGATTGTAGGGACGACTCGGTCAACTGCCGATGGTCGTCAACTGTGGGCGCAGGCGGTATTGTTGGATCTGCGATTGCTACTGGCCAAGCTCGGAGTTCGACGTTGACGACAAATTCGAAGTCGAATCCAAAATCACGAGTGTCGTCGGGATTGATCCCGACAGGCCCGTAGGGTTTAGCGGGGCGTCCCATCGATAGCGCCCTGAATAAGCGGCTTGCAGTAATATTCTTCGTATTCAGTGGGGGTATTGCTATCATCGTCATCGTCCTTGTACTTGTCGTTGACGTCAAATTGAGTTGCGTTGACCGTGGGTTTCCGATCTTATGAATTTCAAGTGCAACCTTTTGAGAGCAATGCCAATTGCTGGATAGTGCGACTTGGACTGTTATTTATCATCGGGTCAGGAAGATCTGCGGTACCTGGGGCTCTTCGTCTGAAACACCTTCAGTTTGGTGTCGGGTTGTGAATTCAACCTCGCTGCGCGTAAGTCCACCGGTTGCAATGGACCATCTCATCTGCTGTACGGGACAAAGGAGCTGATTGATTAAGACAGATAACCTCGTGCGTGAATCTAACAAATAACTTATTGGTTCGTTCCATTACAATTTGCATTGCCCGTCCTGTCCGTCCTCCACGGTTCGTACCATGTTCCCCCAAAAGCGCAAGAGGAAACAGTAGGACTAGGGGTGAAGTGTCATCCCAACGCAGGGGCTCTTACACGGTACATCCAAGACGGCGTCTGGTTGCAACACTTTCTTCACTTTACCCTTTCGCCCAGTCCTCTAACCGTATCCTCAAGTAGGAACACAAGACGACTGGGAGTTGGGACGAAATTCGAGCAACCATGACTACGCCTCGTGTCTTCATTGTTCGTCACGGCGAGACAGAGTGGTCTCTAGATGGCAGGCATACCGGCTCGACTGACATCCCGTTGACCACCAACGGCGAGAAGAGAGTCAAAGCCATGGGGAGAGCTCTTGTGGGCGACGATCGGCTGATTGTGCCAAAGCAACTTGCTCATATGTAAGTCCAATGAGCTTCTTCTGCCTCAACATATCAACGTGCTCCATCCTTTGAGCCTCTCTCTCCCGGCCAACCAGTTATTGGTGAACGAAAAGGTGCCCCATCATCCGTTGGCTCCCAGCCAGATCTCTTACGGCTAGTCCGTGGCGTCGATCTCCTCAGGTCCCAGTGTTGACCAGGGACCCCCGGACGGCTGCTCGGTTACACCTGCCTAGTCACGCTATTCTTGGGAGTTCCATAACTTGTGCAACTCAGTAGAGATATACAGCCTAAGTCTGGCATTAGAGACTCTAGCCCTTTTACTATACATTTCGCATTTTATTTACGAACCGCCGCGGACTCACATTTCTGGGGATAGATATGTATCTCCCCGAAAGCGAGCCCAACGTACTTTTGAACTGCTCAACCTCGGTATCAAGGACCCTTTACCTTGGCAGGAGCATGGTCAACGACCCGACGAGATGCGACCGGATGACTGCAGTGCGAGGGTTGAGGTTACGGAAGACATCCGCGAGTGGGATTGTGAGTTGTTCTGCATATTCTTGGACAGCTTTTGTGCCTAAGCTCCTTGTTGTGATATAACGATGGAATATACTGACCCTTCTATGCACTATTTCCGTACGCCAAATAAGATATGTCCCGCTAACCTTTTCAATTGCAGATGGAAACTATGAAGGTATCACAAGTCCTCAGATAAGAGACCAGCGAGAAAAGCAGGGCTTGAACCGAGACTGGGACATCTGGCGCGATGGCTGTGTGGGTGGCGAGTGAGTATACAGATTTTGCGACTGGTTATGGTCGTTGAGCTTTTTTACTCCGTCGCACAATCTGGGAAGTCAGACGACGTCAAACCAACTGATAGCTCCTCACATCTAGGGCCCCAGATGATGTTACTGAAAGAGTGGATAAACTTATCAAGGACATTCGCGATCGTTGGCAGTCACCTGTTATAGGAAAGCCGAAGGGTGAGACGCCGCATGGTGATGTCTTAGTCGTCGCACATGGACACATTCTTCGCGCCTTTGCCATGAGATGGGTTGGAAAGACTCTTCAAGATGGGCCGGCATTCTTGTTAGAGGCTGGTGGCATTGGGACTCTAAGGTGTGTTGAGCTGTTACAGATCGAGCGTGTGGGTGGAGAGAAGCACTGACGTTGAGTCTTCAGCTACGAACATCACAGCATTGACGAGCCTGCCATCTTGTTGGGAGGTGCCTTCATTGTGGCGTAGTTTTCGAAGACCGAGGGCTAGGTTCTTTGCGAAGACTGGGACAACGACTTGATGCCATATGAAATCACTTCGAGCAGCCCGCGTGAATAATTTATAGTCGTATAGGAATCCCGAGAGCAGCACCAGACGTCCGAGTGATTCGGTTGATGAGTCCCTTATATTATTCTCCGCCTTCGCCAGTTATCTTTCTTTACCGTAATTTCATATTTTCAAAGTCGTCCAGGTCCCGTGGCACCTGAACGCCCTTTCTAACCTGTTCGACAAAATGGTAGGTGGTTCATGTTGATCCACAGCTGGTCCTCTGCAAGCTACATCTTAGTCTCCAAGTTGGCGACAGTAATTTAAATAATCCGATGGCCGTCAATACTCTTGACTTAGGCTCTATTAGTATAATGCTTTGTGGACGTATCGAGACGTAAGCAAGCCGACGCAATCCCCGGCGTCATCCGGACACAGGCCGATGAGCTATTCAGCCTTTTCAAACTCGTAATACCACCTTCACTCAACCAAGTTGAGCATTACCCACCAAAGACAACACTCTTGATGTATAATGAGCCGCCGGGTACTTCATTTCCCCATGACTGTCCTGATAGCTCACAGAACGATGGCTCGGGCTGGAATCATGACGGATTCAAAGCAAGTTCGGGGCCCAAGAGCTTCCCGGGCTCCGCCACTCACGACACAGTATCGTCACGTCGCTACATCTGATAACGATAAGCACTTCTGTCATACGTATTAGCAATCTCTGTACACTCCATACCAATCAGGGCAAGGGACTCTTTGGTTGCTGTACTTCTTGCTTGCAGGCCTGTGGGATTGACGAAAAAGGATACCCGCAGTCAGTATTCGGGCTAGACGTAGTTCTAGAACTCACGCCGTTAATTGCGTGCGCAGCTCGGCATTAATTCACGGACATCAGATCAGTTACGCCGGAGAAGCTGTGACCATGGAACAGCAGTAAATTATACCAGGCATTTACTGCGTCAAAGGGCTGTCGGAGCCGGCATACTTCAAAGGTCAGAACCGAGTCACATTAGCTGCTCTAGGTTCTGCTCACGTTTGGCCGACAAGCCAGATTACATATGCTTGCATGCGATGCTGGGGACCGTACTCCATCAGTCCACGATCCGGAACGTGACGTATTAGCCAATGGAACCATGCAACTGTATTGCTTGCCCCTAGGCGATTCGCAATCCGAATCTCATGAATCCAGATGTTTCTCCCCACGAGCCAGGAACGCCTGGCGCTTGAGAGGCTGCTTTTCGTCACTCCCATGCCCGAAGACCACTCCGCTGCCCAGCAATTCCAGTGCGAAACCCTTCCCGGCACCTGTGATGACCTGGTGTTAGCGGACGCTGTACGCTAAGAGACATTGGGGATACTAAGGTCTGTCTAAGGTGCGAACAAATGGCGTCTATGGTATCATGTACCACAAAATATACTAGGAAGGGCAATAGAATGACTATAATAATCTTACCAGCCTTGTCGAAGATGTCCCTGACCTGCTCCTTTGAAAAACCATGATGGATGACCGTGTGAGAGGCATGATGGTGGTGGTCCGCGTCGTGTGTCAGGAAGTCCCAGATGAAGAGCACACCGCCTGGTCGAAGTCGTTCGACAAGGCGTGTAGCGACGAGCTCGGGGTTTTCGAAATGGTGGAAGCCTCCTCCGACTGCTGCCACATCGAAACCAAAGTATTCCGGACCAGACAGAGGAGTAGGCTTCGGGCCGTCGGCCACCGCGAGGTCGCCAACTATGGCGAACATGTCATCTCTGGTCAAGCCCTGAGGGGTGTTAACAAAACGTCGCATCGGATGCCTACAAGATCCGGAAGTGTCTCTCGCGCCGGATACCGCATTGCCATGCTCGTCGGGGTCGGGAGGCTTACCTGATTCTCGGCGCGTGCATTGTAAGCCACGACCATATTGTCGGATATATCAACGCCAACGCACTGGGTCGTGTAGGGCGATAACGCCTGAGGATGACATTTCAGTTTTGGGACTAGTCAATCTAGATATGGGGGCATCAAGAAGGGACTGACCCTAGATATCATTCCCGTACCACATGCATAGTCCAGAAGCCTTACACGTTTCCCACCAATGTCTGCTGGTCCGTCGTCGTCGTCCTCGACCCAGTCGACTCCCAGAAAATCCAATTTCGCCTGGATCGCTTCTGTGAGCTGCCGAAGGCTCTTTTCGTGCTTGGTGTCGTATTTCGCCGCCTCGTCACTTTTGTAAACATGTCAGCTGGGCGTCGTCCCAACCAAGAGCATGCCTTTCACTTCGGGATGGGGCAGGGACTATGCCCATCCCATCAAGCTGCCATGTGTGACGACCCCACACCGACATAACTACGCACCACCAAGGCGACTTTTAGAAGCCGGTCTCCTCACCAGTCAGATCAACGATTAGGGAAAGCTCTCGTACTTGAAGTATGACCTGTTCAGCTGTGCTGCAGCCATGTTGCACATTCCCCTCGTGGCGAGGTTCCACTGGTAGGGGCTGGAGGAGAATAGGTGTGATATGATGTACCGGATCGTGTTAGTGGGAGGCATCCACAGATCCCGGGCGAGTCGCTTCACAAGTCCTTTTAGGTATCAACCGGCGACGTCTCGCATACTTTGCTTGCTACACTTCTGAGCGGTAACTTTTCGGCAACTTCATCGTCAAGCGGAGTCCCGCCCACCCTACCGGTTTTGACTAGGGTCATGTGACGCCTACTTTAAAGTACCTAAATTAGGTACTGAGTAGCCAATGCAGTTTGGAAGAACCCATCGCTCTTTCACCGCCTCGAGTTTCTTTCTACAATAGCGCTGGGTGGGTTTACGTTCGCCCAGATGTCTACACAGTACAGAGCATCGGCCTGCACCAATGCGTTCCAACGGGCTAGTCTCCAATCCTGTCGGGAACGTCTAGCCGCACGTGCATTATCTGGGGGCTCGCTGTGAACGGACGTGGGCAGGCAGGCAGGCAGGCAAGGCGGGCAAGGCAGGCAGGACGGGTGCTACTTGACGATCAATCTGCAGGCTCGCGTCGGACCGCAATCACAAGGTGCGGCGGCACGCCCGCGGCCTAGGGCGGGTAGCATGTCGGACAGTTGCTAGTGGTTGTGTGTCACCTTGGCTCATGCAGGAAGCCCAAAGCATCCACGGTCGGTGGCGATAGCCGCGTCGGGCATGAAGGAACAGAAGAAAACAGCAGTCTAGCGTATGTGGCAGTTACGGGGGGGGGGGGGGGGGGGGGGGTAAAACGTGATAAGAGTGTGCACACAGCGAAAAGTAACAGCTATCGTGCGATGCGATGCGATGTGATGCGATGCGACAGCGCTTGGTGCAGGCAGAGGGGGACAGTGCGGGACGCTGCAGCTAGCGACCGAGTATAATCTGTTGTTACGAGCCCGAACACTAGGCATCGCAATAGTCTTTGCCTGCTTGACCCGCATATGGTCACCATGTTGAACTTCGTCTGGCTGTGTGATACATCACATCAGACTAGCGGAGATGCTGTGGTGCGGATGTAGAGATGCGAAAGGATTGACACCCTCACCTCATAGCATGATCTGACGCCAAGGCACACCTGGATTTGGCAAATAACGGCTGAAGTAGCCTGGCCTAGCACTGTTGTGTTGCGCGCAGTGATGGCACAGGCCAGGTAGGTAATCAACACTTCGCGGCAGGCAGACTGGAGGAGCAGAACCTAGGAAGTTGACTTCTCACCGCTGCTTTGCGATAGTGCCCTTTTTGATACTATCTACCTACTATTAGGTATCACTCCAAACCCCCGGAACTTGACGCGGTAGCCTATCAGACCTGACCGCTCGTACATACCTACATGCACCAGACCTCGATGCGCACCTAGGTACGCTCAAGTGGCTTCGTTAGGCCGCCTAAAACCACTTGCGCGTCCGAGACCACGTCTGTAATCGGCTTTGTTTGGTATGGTGACGTCTGTCTTGCCCCCTCGTGACCGGCGGACGGAAAGTAGGACATGCGATTCTTGCAGCTTCGCCGAGGTAGGAGGTACCCATTGAGTCCCGAGTATGGGTAGCCTGGCATCGGAGACCGGCTGCAGCGCTGGTCTTTGTTGAGCAGCTTCGAGACTTGAAGTCGGCCGCAGTGTGTTGTTTGTAGCAGAACTAGGGGCGGCGACCCGCCCAACCTGGACCTGACATGACGCGGAGCCTTCACCATGAGAAAGATATGTTGTCCAATCTTCATTTGATAGAGCAACGACTGCAATTGTATGTATGTATCACAACGCCGCCGCGCCGCTACCGAAAAGAAAGCAGGGTCCGAGACAATAAACCCCTGCCTACTTATGGATCGAGTGGGTACGATGGAGGACACTATGAGATGACATGCATTGCTAGCTGAACGGCTTGTAAACGAGCTTGGCGAAACGGAGCACAGAAGGCAAGTGCTGCAACCAACGTACGGCGATGACGGACCGTTTTGGCGCCAATGCTGCTGATGTTGATGCTGATGCGGATGCGGATGCTGAAGCTTGAAGCGATTCCAGATGACCGACTACATGTGGGCTATGGGCAGTTAGCCCTCGCCTCGACATGATGGATCGATTGCAGCAGGCCACCTGAACAACAAATGGAGAAAGGGCCGCCATTGTCCAAAGTGGAAAGGCAGCAATCCAGCAGTTTCGTGTTTATGATGTGACAACGGTGGTCATCCTCCTGGAACTGGATGCTGGCCTTCGTTGCACTGCATTATGGGCTGGCTGATCGATAGTATGTTCGGTAAGCACCTGAATGGATTAAGCCAGTCCAGGCCAAAGCAGTGCTTACCTAGGTAGGTACCTACCGACCTACTACCTCACCTTACCTTACCTTACTTTTACTTGTGTAGGGTACCTAAGTAGGTACCCAAGTAGGTACCTAGGAGGTCGTAAACCACTGCTAGCCGACGGTGTGCTGGTGCTTGGGGTCCCCGCTCAGACCTCCGACCACCCCCCCCCCCCCCCCCCCCCCCTCCCCCGTCCCGAGTCGTATCAAGGCGTTGGGCCCTAACATGTAGCACCCACTCCTCCCTCCCCTTGCGCTGCCCTGCCACGCTGCACTAGATTGATTCACTGACTTCGGGCGCGCCAGGGAAAACGCTGGAGACCAAAACTGGGGTCAATCGTGCACGCGGGAACGGCTACGGCTAGATGCATGCGTTGTAAGTCACGGGACCTGCTAGTCTCTGTTTCGTAGTTGGCTAATCAGGACTCGCACAGAGTGACCAATCACAGACACAGAGTGCGACGCCCGACCACGTCAAGCCCACAAGTTTGGGTCCATCCTCCCTCTCTCCTCCTCCTCCCGCACACGAGGTGGAATTGTCGGTGTGTCGTTTGTTAGGATGGTGCAGCAGCCAAGCCAGTCCGGCACTCCAGGCGGGGAATCGTGCGGAGCGGGCCATCCACCATCTTGTTGCGTGAACTCGGGAGGACTAATGCCAGGCGAGGTCGTCTGTTGCCCTGTATCTAAACCGCCTCCCCATGATACGGTGCCGCCCCCTCGTTCTTTGATAGAGACGCCCAACTTGGATCCGGGGGGCACACGAACACTGCTTTTGCTGCTCTACATATTGCCACGCCAAGCCGAGGCCATCCTGAGGGACCCTGCATATTGAACAGGGGCTTTGGAACCGTTCCCTGCTCAGTTGGGCTGCGCTGCTTACTATGTTAGTTTCCTGCTCTTGCCATGCCTGCTGCAGCGTAGTCTCCCTTGATGACTAGTATCACGGTGGACTCTGTCTGGGATACTGCCTCACCCTGACTCAACATGATTGTTATGCCCTCCACATTTTGCACCTGCAGCTCGCCTTGATAGGCGACTGATAATACTATCGCGGTATCTAAGGCTGCGAGTCCCACTGGCCTAGTTGTAGGTAGGCCCACACTTTCCCTCTAAATTGATAGGGGCAATGGCAACGGGGCATGATTGTTACACCATTTTTGTTTCTCGATAACCGTGCATATCTACAAGACATATTTCAGAGGCGCGTATAAGACCGTCCTCGGAATGCAACAATACGCCGGCACCCTTCCCTTAGGCCGAGACAATGCTTATTGACTGTAAGGTTGAAGAGCTTGTGACGCGTCTCTGTACAAGCACTTGTTCAGTGGTGTGCTGGTCATTCGATTGATAGGCTCTCAAATTGCCAGCATGGTACTGCATGGCGTTGGTGAAATCGAGGTATAATAGCCGCAGGATATCCCTTCATCCGTCCCAGATTGGCCCACCATACGTACGATGGAATGATAGGCGCACATAATGCGGCAGGACTAGTGCAGGTGGCCTCTTTGTGCCACTTGACGGCAGTAATAGGTAGTCACGGCAACAATCTATGGTATAGAAAAGAGCCGTGGTACTAGCGAGACTGGCGTCTGAAGAAACATGCAAAGGAACCATGATCGGGGAAGCACTGTGGCAGACTTGATGTCTCTGCGTCGCAGACTCTCCTATTGGAGTGGACCCCTGCACTCTCATGCTACCAGCAATCCACCGGCAAAGACGCAGCGGAAAGCAATAGACTCTGATACACTCCTCAGGTACAGGCATTGTAGGAAGTGTCTAGAGAAGTGGGAGAGTCACAAGATAGGTTTCGTACGAGTCGGTTTCGACAATGGGACGGTACGATAGAGTGGTAAATTCAAGAATAGGGGTGGCAAGTTGCAGCAACGTGGACGTACCCCAAGGTGAAAGAATAACATATTCGAGAACCGCAATTACCGACTGCCATTCCCTCACAGACAGTGGCTAGTCGACTTCAAACATCGACAGCGTTTGCTGTAGCCTGCGCTGTGCGAATCATGTTGGTGATGAAAGGCAACGTTCGAAGACTGTTGATAGCCACTTCCCCGCGTATCTCCTTCGGGTGATCATCCCGTGCCTGAGGCAAAATATGACGCGACCTGGAGTGAGACCGGGTGCGGAAACCCATCTCGGGTTGGATAACTTGCGTGCGTATCCTGTTAGACTCCGCACAGAGCATACACGAGCCTCAATATCAAGGTATCTCGGAAGTGATGAAAATCTTGACTTCACAGATGATCTATCCTGAACTGTAGTGTAACGGAAGCTGTTGTAGCCTGTAAGTAGGTCTGCTTGCAGGGTACCACCCTCTGGCCATTTGGGTGACATTGCCGAAGGAGCGGACTCTCCTAGGCGCTAATTGTAGGCTAGGACATGCATGGAATCTAGATCTCGGGACAGATTGGAATGCTATCTAGGCTCACCGCGGATGCGCATGGTAATGGAGGGTGTACTCGCCATCTCAAGGTAGCGTTGATCACGGATGACTCCAGGTTCAACGGAGATCGAGGAGCCCATATGCAGTCGGCGAGGATTGGTTATATTGCTCTGGAGTTCTCGATCTCACCGCTAGGCGAAACTAATTTTTGTGTGTGTTTCTGAAGATAGGGGCGGCCTCGCACAGAGTTAACAAACACCCTCTAGATCTACTCTAGTGTAACAAGAAAGGAGAAACCTAGATGGTCGAGAAAAGGTCAGGTTCTATCATGCCTGATGTAGCACTACGACCGCATGCACAATAAGGTTGTCAGGAGGGCAAAGCCAGTCTCCCGTGCTGTTTCAAGGAGAAAAACTAGCTCGTCGTCATTGCTACGATCAAAGAGCTGCCATAACATTACTCGCGGGCCCAAGATGCGGCCCCTATGCAACAATAGCAAGGATGCCCCCGATGGTTCACCAAACCAAGCCATGAGACTCACGATTGCAGCAATTGAAGCCTCGAATTCGTAGACGCAGACTCACAGCGTTCGGACAGCGTTAGAGCTGCGCTGCGCTACCGAAGGCGCACAAGAAAAATTCCGACTAGCATTATCCACATCAATGTAGGTTAGGTAGGTACCTACCTAGTTAACCTTCGCCCACCAAATTTTGGAGGGCATTTGACTCCCAACTTTGCAGATCTCAGTGCCTCGAGGTAGTAGCCAGGTTTGTGTAGGCCCCGACTGTCAAGCGAGACGATGGTGATACTTGATTGTAGCCACTATCGCTCTGGTACAGGGGTGCGTATTTCCGCGTTGCGAATAGCTTTGGCTGTTACAGGTGGCCAAATCTAAGTCAAGGCGGGCTATATCGTGTATTTGTGGTCCTAAGTCTGGATAATTTTTGATGAGAAATGCGAAGCTGATTAGACGATGTATCTATCAAAAGGAATGAATGGCCGTAGCAATCATGAGTATGTCGGCGTTCGAAAACAGCTGGCATCTGGCATTATGACTGACTCGGACACTTGTAGCTAACTTCTCGATCAAAACGGCTGGGAAGTATTGGAAGCACCAAGTCAAGCTGCTTGGTGAGTCGTCTGTCTATTGTTTTGGTAAATTGATTACTTTCATTAATGCATCGTTTCGGTGCGGCGGGCTGGATTGTAGGAACGGAGCTAGCCGCTCCGTGCGGACATACCCGTGCCACTTGGTGAAGAAACATGGGATATCATCGGAGACGGTCATATCCTCCCCATCTGGAGGGGAAGAAAACTGCCTCGGGCTGCATAGGGCTTCATATACCAATCACTACTGACTACCTACTGCTATGGAAAAGTCGCTGCAGGCAATATACACTACAGACACGACGAGACCGCACAATAATCTAGTCTACCGTTGCCTTCAGAATATACTCGCAGCGACACAGCTCGACATAGATGCAGTGTAATGTGTGCCGCTGGCTTCCGCAGAATATACGGATGTACGAACACTCGAATGTTGATGTGACTTGTCACTGCAGAGTATAATACGGGGGTTTCCAAAAGTAGACGAGGCTGCAGATAAGCGAGCTGGTCTAGCCCGTCGAAGGCAGGTGACCGCTGGTATCCCCACCTAGTGAGTACATGGGTTTGGCTACCAGGAGCGGTTATGTATGAACCACGGGAGGAGCCTAGGGCGGGCGGGCGGGGCTTGCAGCGTACTGTGTAAGTTAATGAATGCGCTGAGTACCTACCTACCTAGGTAATGAGTGATTGTAATCTTGATACATTAAGCTCCTATACCTAGGTAGCTAGTAGATTTGTGGCTTCATCCGGGAGAGCACTATCTACGTAGGTTATGGCAGTGAAGGCTAGGTACCTCGAACGATATGCGCCGGGATAGACTGACTGGTGGACGTGGATGCTATGTGTAGAGGATAAGCGGGACGCATCACTGTGACGTTTATGGCTTGACCGCTTCGCCAACGCTGCTAACGAACGTCACCAACATGTAGAGGATTAACCGGCTCAAGAAGGATAAAGGTCCGCCCATCATCGGCAACCACGGCTGAGAAGAGGCCTCTCTGCATTTGGATGGCTGTCAGCTCGCCCCAGGACCACTTGTCCTTTCTCATGCACCCTGGTTCCCTTGGCAGCTGGGCTTTGACCATTTCCCATGCTTCCATGCCATGCTTCGAGCGCCCCCTTGCGCATATTGCCGCTGGGCCCTGCGTGCTTTAACCAGATTCGAGCGACTAGAACCATTGATGGGACCAATGAAATGATAGGAGTAAACTCCGGTCTTCAAATGGAAGAAAGACGGACTTGGAAGTTCGGTACCTAGTACAGTAGCAGAAGAAAGCAAGGCACTGAACGAGGTTTTGGGGCGCGTAAGGTAAGTAGGTATCTAGGTAGGTACCTAGGTAGGTAGGTACCTAGAGGGCCGAGGGATGGAGAGTCCGCTGCCAAGGCTTCCCGTCATCATCATAAACCCTTCTTCCCCTTGTTCATCGAGACTAGGTACTTACGGCGTTTGGCCCGACGTCTTCCAAAATTCCTGGAATTCTCACTTTCAAAGGGTTCCCAAAATCCCATCACACCCGCCCACCGCAAAAATTGTTGGGAAATGCTTTGCATTGGGCTGTGCTTTGCGAGCAGAGCATACCTACCTGACCATGCTTACTTAGACACCCTAAGACGGACCGCAATGATGTGCGAAGTCGGTAAAGTGATTGAATTTAGCTGAACAAGTTCGTACAATATTGACGATTCTTGCGGGTAGAGAAAATGGTGTAGTCCGGTGAGCAGTGTCAAACTTCGTCTTTTTTCTTTTCGTTTTTTAATACAACCTGCTCGCTCTGCGCACCATGTACCTTGGGGAGGAGGAGTACTATGTACATACCGAGATCCTCCTTGCGGGTACAAACGTGTCCGCTAGGGCTTGTGTGCATGGCCGCATCTCCCCATGCTCGTCCAAAGATCTGTGCCGTTGCTATGTATTCCGCCGCACCCACATGGATGGAATCAACGCTCCTTGACTCTGCCAGGGCACGCAATCGGTCGCATCCCTGAAGTAGCTTGTCTACCAACACAACAGCAGAGTCACGAGGGAACGGTTAGGTTTGAGATACTGTATGGACCCGATGATTTTGATACAGCGCTACGCTCAAGTAGCGTCAACGGGCCTTGCCCACGGCGAGGCTTGACGACTCCGACCAGGCAATCCATGTCTCAAGCCAGCAAATTTGAAAGATGGACATCCTCACTTGGGGCGCGTGCTATCTTGCGTTACCCATGCTGCACCCCACACAGATGGGCAAGACCGAGGCTGACGTGCGTTCTCCGACGTTCACTGCCCCCCGGGGTCTGAATGATTCTGAAGTAGATAACGCCACATGCCGCCGCGATTTACGTCCTGACTTAACGATAACTTATACTCTGATATATGAACAGGGGTTGTCAGCACGGTCGCGACTACCGGATCCCAACACATCCCATCCATCCTGGCAAACCCTCGAGGCGAAGCGACGTGTCTTCTCCTTGGGGCTGCTCCAATCTCGATTCAACGTGTCGAAGGTCACGCTGAGCATCGTGGAGACGAGCAGCCTGCAACATCTGGGCTGCCTGAGCTGTCGCCGCCAGGATGCACCACACAGCGTGGACAGATGCTTATTGCTATTGCTGCGTGCGAGATATCTGGGCGCCTGCTCACTACGCCGCAAGTGTCCGTGAAGAAAGCCCCGACAAGCATCAAGCCCTGGGGCCCAAGCCCAAGTCCTTGATATACGAATCTAGCATTCACCGGGCTCGCTTATTACTGTACCAAGATGGATGCTCGCAGCAGATAAAGTTTGGAAGCAGTGCGGGATTATGTGCCTGTTGCGGTCGACTTAGCACGCCCTCGCTGAACGCTCTGACAGTAGTCGCAATCAATAATAACTTGCCTGATTTATCGCCAGCCGGTTCTAGTCTGGTACTCTTCTCTGCTGTGATGCCCCGTAGGCCGCATTCAGCTTTTGCCATCCATGGAATACGGTAGTATCTAACTAACCCAGTTGGAGGACTCAGTCTGGAGTGACAATTTCAAGGTTCGGAACTTCGAACTCGGGTACCCCCGCCCCGCCCCGTTCAGCGAGCCATTTCGCTGGGATCTCAGTATCCTTCCGTCGCTTTACCTAATCCGTCGACTGCCTTGGCGCGAGGTCAGGTCACCCAACAGGAAGCACAGACCGGGGGGTCATTGGGGTGGGCCAAATTGCACACAAGGTAACGAGACCAATAATACCTATCTCGTCAAAGAGCCGAGGTGTAGAAGGAGGAAAAAGCGGCGGTGTGAGGAGAGCGAATGAGCCGTTCCAATTGCAGGGAGAGTGGCAGAACAAAAGAAAAGTGCGTGCCAGAGCCCTGGGACCGCCCGGACGTGCCACCCGCAGCTTCAAAACTGATCTGTCATCTTGAGCCGAAGTGCGCGTGTGCTTTGCATGCATCCCGAATCTACTGGGATGCGAAGGCGTGCATGTGCGTGCCAGTCATCGTCATTTACCATGGGTACATGCTCTCTACTTGGGGTACTTTCCCACTTCCTGGAGATATGCCCAGGGCCTATCCTTGCAGTGCCTTGGCCACTACCTGAGTACCTACCTACATCCCGATCAAGCTTGTCGGCTACTGCAATATTCCCCGTACTACACACATGCAGCGCAGCAAAAGTCTGAGCAAGCAGGTGACAATTTGCCATGCAACTTGAAGGAAGCGAGCGCCGCGACATCTGTTAGCGAGGTGATATGGGGGTAGGGGGCAAGCGTTTGCTTCCTACTCTCCTGCCCAACTTTAGGCCACGGCGACGCAGCGCATCGCAACTGGCATAGTAAAGTAAAGCTTGGACACAGGCGCGCTCACTCAGCCCGCGCCAACAAACAGCCCGCCCTGCACTCGACCTCCCCCAATAAGGACCTCGTCTGCCACCCAATGTGCAGTTCATTTCGTGGATGGACAAAACACCGGACCTAGCTAATTGTTGAGTCCCTGACCAGCTGACCCGCACACTCTGCGTATCACGACAGCGATCGAAGACGAACCATAGCGTTGCTTCGTTCTGTTCGTCAACGAATTGCCCGAGCATCACACCGCAGCATAACGGCAGCTAAAGCAAGGCCGTTCCTCTTGCAGTCACTCCAATCTCGTTGCAGCGCCTACAGTCAGTCCGGTTACACAGAAGGGCATCGAGCGGGAGACATCGGATAGCGCAAGACGGAGATATACGGTACATACGGTACTCACTTTCTGGGAAATTCGCATTCGACGTCATCACCGAAAACTTTGTTGAACCGTTCCGTCGAGCAACATCCGGAAGATCTAATAATTCGCCGCAATCTTGACGAGTCGCGTTGGGCGTCACGAGGACGGCAAGGTCTCAGAGTTCCGAGTCTAGATCCCCCAGTCCTAGGCTTTCAGCCCTGTAGCCGAAGAACACGATCGATACCCGACGCCCGGACTGGCCCGAGGACTGGACGTTGGATCAGTGGCAGGCGGGTATTTTTCGCGACCGCGAGCAAGCAAGCATCCTCCTCACCAAGAAAGCGGGAACGGCAATCCTCAGCAGACAGATGAAACCAAAGCAAACCGAACACTGCTCCAACCTAGTCTCGTAGAGTTGGCATATGCAAGCTTTGCAAGTCTTCGACCAAATCATCTTGGATCATTCAGCTGCGGCCCGCACTGCGACCAGCAAGACCCGTTCTGACGGATTCCGCGATTAAGTTAGGCGCCACAGTCTAAGAGGCGAAGCTTGACTTGATTGGAACAAGATCCGCTGAGAGGAGCGCACCTCTAAGGCCAGCTGCAATTACACCCCTACAACGGCTTGTGCGACACACCCATCTGACGACTTCCATCTACTTTGTCTATCCCTTTGCGTCTCCCTGCCGAATTCGCGCATATTAGGCCTTACCGGATGTCGCGAAACGGCTCTTTGCACCGGTGCTTTGGCGAGCCTCCGTTTATCCGTCCATGCACCCATCTCGCTGCTCACCCACTAAGAACGCACAATAGCTCTCTTCTCCCCCCTCTTACATCTATCTGACTAGCCATCCCTTCTCCAAGACAGCATCGGGAGGTCGAAGGAAGGCAACTTCTTACCGCTAATTGGACGTCTGATGTGGCGGCTGGCTGGCTAGCATCTTAGCGGTCCCGAGCAAACGTCTCAGTGTTGGAAGCCAACCAACTTAGTGACCTCCCTAATACATCCCATCTTCCGACCAGCCATCGGTCAGATTCATTGTGGCCATCCATAAACGAGAACCCTAACTCCACCCGGAAACGCTGGCACTAGGCATAGGAACAGGTGCGTATCATTTGACTAGCAGGCACGCTACTCCCCGACTCATGGTTGAATCTAGGGACCTTCAGAGGTCCATTTCATACCATTTCCCCCCAGAACGCGGCCGTGACAAGCGCCATCCCAGCGAGGTTTTTTTTTTTGGCCCACAGCCGCTCCAGAAGCCTTTTCCATCCTACCCCGTCCGTCCACATGACCAAGACTCACTGCGCGTTCCACCTGCACTCTGGACACTTGCACTGCTTTCTTCTATTTCTCTATGCGATCCACCTCCCCCCAATACCTCACTCCTGCCATGCACCGCTGATTCATGGTTGGATTCTGGAGGGTTTTTTTTGTTTTCCTCCTTTTTCTTTCTTTTTGTTTTCAATTCCAACGACCGACTAGTAGTTGGTCGAAAGCTTTCAGTTTGTATGTCTGATGTCTGCACTGCATCCCAAGTTGAGACCGTTTGATGTTGCCGCTCCGCCTGCACGCGCATAGCGGTTCGTTCCTCACTCGCTCGTCTGCAGCCGCTTATTTCAGCCTTTGCTGTTGTGCCCAACATCCCACCACATCCCGTCGTTGTCTTCATCTGTTATGGCATCCTCCTCCCTCAATCAAGCGCCAGCTGCTAACTTTTATGGTTTAGAAGTTCCTTGTGTGCAACAGTCGCTAAAGGGACATCCCGTATTTATACATAGATAGGCTCAAGGCCCTCCCCGGCACTTCAGTCTCCCGTCCCGTGCAGTATCTCCCTGTAATGACGGTTGGCCCCGCCAAACCCACCCCAGAAATCTCGTTCCACTACCCTGTCGTGCTCTCTACCAAATCCTTGTTCTCTCGTCCCCTACGCGGGACATTTAATTGCAGCACACCCCGCTCCTCTGGTCCTGCCTTGTGGACTCTTAATACGCTCGGTCGACTTGACCTCAAGCGCACCATACTTGGATTACGTGTATGGTGCCTCCCCAAACCTTGCACTGATCAACTCTTACATATCCAATATTGAAGGTTTCCATCCGGGGACAGCTTCTGGGCGCGTGTGTTATTCCTGACAGATCAGCTGGGGATTACTGTAACTACTTTCTCTTTGCGAGCGTTGTAAAGTTCGTGCGGCGTAAGAGACCGCCACGTGCTATACGAGGTAGTCTAAAACCTCAGTACTCGGCTGTCTTGCCGCAACATTGGGACCACCACTTTTCAAGTTAACGTGGGTTATCAACCTGCACATTTCACACTGGCGCCCTCCAGCGTCCGTCATCGTAGTATGGCGGAAGACCATCGAAACAGGGGACCACCACCAAGGAACGACCAACTCAGCGATTCGCAGTATCCTCTGCCTCCTGGCGAAGAAGACGATCGTTCAAGAGGAATACCTTACCATCCACGGCCCCAGATGGCGGCAGGAGCGGTGACTCTCCCGTCTATCCAAGACCCTCACAATGCCTATAGTTCACCCGGCGGCAGAGGATGGGATCCACGCACCAATGACTACGGAGGCTCACCCGGTTCTACAAATGGGTATCCTCCGCCGGCGGGCAGCGTGCAGAGTTCTCAAGGAAGCTATTCACCTTCGAACAGTGGTGGCGGCTACCCGCCTCCATCAGGCCATCAATATCTGCCACCCGTTCAGCCACATCCCCAGGATGCGAGGGCAAATTACCCTCCAGATCCGCGTGCAGCACAGTTCTATCAGTCACAAAGGCCTATGCCACCCTATAATACAAACTCATACGACTTCGCGTACCGGCCGGAACGCGGTCCGCCAGGAGCTGCTTACCCGCCAGATTACGCCCGCGGAGGCCCCGGACAGGCTGTCATGCAACAGTCTGCTCCGCGACAAAGAACGTCGATCGCTTGCAGATATTGCAGGCGGAGAAAAGTAGGTCACCAGATCCATGGGCAGAAAGGGTAATTGCTAATGGTTCCATAGATACGATGTAGCGGCTACCAAAACTCGCCTGGAGGCAAATGCACGAACTGTATCAAGATGAACCAAGAATGTGTCTTTCAGCCAGTGTCCAACACCAATCAGACCACCGCATTCGTACCGGTGTCAGCTCTGCAAGGAACTATCCCGCCGGGGACGCAGCTTTACGGGGCTTATGGTCAACCTTTGAACGGGCCGCCAAATCCATATCAGGCAAACAATCCTCCGTACGACCCGCCTCTGCCGTCCCCTACCGGTTCATTCGGCGCATACCCCGATGACAGGGCTGAAGCCGGAACAAGGCGACAGAGACCATCCGAGGATGATCATGGAATGCGCCTGCCTCCACCAAACACATTTCCAGACGACAATGGTCGAAGACGCTCCCCCTCGTCGAGCAGCAGCCCGAGTCATCTGGCGCCCTACCAACCACTGTCGCAATCACAACAGCCCGGGTATGACAATAGGACGCCTCCTCCACGAGGTAGCCCGTCGGGGCCGCCGACGAGCGGGGCCTCGGCTAGCTCCATTATGAGTCTGGGCAGTATAATGGATTCTGGACCTAGCCCGGGCAGAGAAATCGATAGGGGCATGTTGGGTAGGCTGAATCGTCAGCAGAAGAAGTAGACTCCCATTTTGAAACAGGGGTCGCGATAACGGGCTGACTCGACGACGTATCCCGTAGCGGGAATGGCACTGCTGGACAGTGACCATTGCAGACTCGTTCCGATCCGCAAACCGTTGGTTTGCGGGTTTACATACGATTAATGTCTCTACTAATTCATGGCTCGGCGGGAGAGAGCGATCAGCTGGTACGACATTCACATGTCTGGCGAGGGTGAAAAAGGACGGCGTCAGACGTGCTCCCCATATTTTCGAGTTGAGAAGAGATCAGTGGGAGGACTTAGATCATATCCTAGTTTGGCAACAAACGAACAGTCAGCACAGATATCCATTTTGGTTTTTCCCAGCAGCGATGTTTATTTCCTTTCGGGTTATCTTCAAAGACAGTGGAGAATGGAAAGATGGGCTCGCCTCACGGCATGCATTTGATCATGTTGTTTTAGCGCTCTTCTCTTGTCGGTGGACGACAGGGGCTCCTTTGGTCCGGCATTCTCTGAAGAATAGCATCGACAGACAGTGAAGACTAGGTGGATCATCGCGCAAGCGAGGTGTGGGATATGTGTTACTTTCCTCTCTTCGCGAAAATTTGAGTCGTTATGGACAAGGAATGTTATGACAAGAGTGGTGTACACTCGCAGATATCTCGCTGGATACCGTTGTTGCGCACTCCGAACGGGACGAAACCTGATTTGTGTGGACCGTGTGTGGAGGATAAATAATGCAGTAGTGAAAGAGTGATCACTGAATTTTTGGCTTCGGTTGCGAGCTCACAGGAATTCTGCTGCGTACTTCTTAGGTATGTGGTATGCGCGTAACAGAAATAGTGGACCCGACGCAGACGGCAATGAATTGGATATTCGATAAGCATCCAACAAAACAACAAAAAACTGCCCATGGTGGGCATGGCGCTGTGCTCTCGGCTTGTATCCAGCACAACCAGGTTAGGGAACTGAATGACTTGATGGTTATCTTGAGTGGACTACCAACAGATAGTATATAACGTTGACATGGAACTATACATACACAGCCCAAATAATTGAATAGCCCTAGGAAAACATGGTTGAACACTGCATACTACGACGTGATACGTTTCCTGTCGTCAGCTGGTGAAGCACGCCCGAATGAACAGAGAAAGCCGGGAAGCGGTAGACCAGATCATGTATGCGTTTCGGCCTTCCAATTGGTCTCTCCCATTGGGTCCGAGGTAGTTATGTTGTCATCTGCTGTTGGCAGCGGTATCCTGGTTGCCGTTGTGCACCAGAACCCATAGCAGCCGATTACGCGCATATCAGGGTGCCGTCGTGACTTCATCAGACAAGGGCTGCTTCGCTTGTGATTCGGAGTAACGGCGTACTATCGACGTTTTATCTCCATTTATTGGCCAATGATCTAATCTCATCTCACGATGCCCCCTTTTTCTTCCAATCCACTCCATGAAACCTCGACAAGCAGCCTTCATCGCCTAGCCGGATAGCTTCCGCGGGTCAGAGGGGCTTCATTGAACGTGACCAGTAGGATCTGGTCAGTTTGCCATGGCTACTTAGTTAAGTACGGTTATAATCCTCAATCGCACACGAGCCAAAGAGCTGCTAATTGCTAGTCCAGCCACTAAGAGGGACAATGTCTCAGGCCATCGAAGCCGCCGCAGCAGGTTCCCTGTTGTCCGGCACCTGCAACATGGACGGCTCTGGCGTCGGTTGCGTGGCATAATCAGTTCGGTAATCTATGGGACGTAGAGGCTATACAAATTTGAGTGTTCTACGGTCGCTGGGTGTGCTAGCGACATCATCAAGCCCATTCTTGCTCCTGATCTTCCCTCGTGTGCATCCCTTATATTGATTGCGTGTAATCGTTGCGAGTATTCATTGCGTACAATCATTCCTTACCTTCATTCCCTGCGTTCATTCATTCCTCTTACTCGTTTCTTCTGTCCGTCGCTGCCGATCGTGCCTTTTGTCCATCGCTTCTGATCACCCGTCTCATCATCCCTTCCTTAATGGCCACCTTTCCATCTTCATGGGCTGTGGCCACGTCTTAGGCCCACGGGAGGTGGCCGCTCCGTCGTTACTTAGCTGACCAGAAGTTCCTTGACGCGGAGGCCACCGCGTCACTCGTCATGCCTGCCTGCTTTAGTCGCGAACTCTATTCGTGCTTCCTGGACCTTTCTCCTGCTGAGCTCTACTCGAGCGCCGGATCATAGTCGAAATCGTCACTACCTTTCCAATGCATGGAGACTCGACCCAAAGGAACCAACAGTATACAAAATTCGAGTGCCGGTGTGTCCTTGGCTTCCATAAGATAAGGTGCTAGCCGCCGGTAACATGACCAGTCATCGGCAATGGTGCGGTGACGGCAAAATTAGGCGATTAGTTAAGGCTTCTTCTGAAGTGCTGTTAATGGTCAGGCAGCAGGTTGAGCTGGTCAGTGTGTTCCTTCGACCCCTTCTATATCACGTATCACCTCCCAAAGACTGCGCTCAACTATGCGATCTTCCCAGACGACACGGACAGCATATCAAAGCAAGTAGCGCCCACAAGCTTCCCTATACTATTGTTGCCCTCGCCGCCGTTGTTAGCAGCATAAGGCTTATTGTCCTGGGAGATTGAATCCCCGCTGTCCGTTGTGGTCAAGTCGGGCTTCGATAATCAAACTGGCTGGCATTTAACAGCATTGGTGGATTTGCAGCCCGAACCAGGCGCTCTATTCATCGAATCCGAGGCACACTCCCTCTTCCCTGCGAACCAGCCGAGAATTACCGAGGCCTTCGATTGGCGCATAGCGAGTTTAGGCGAGTTGTGGAAATGCACCTCTCACGAATGACTATAGAGGCCCAGTGTAACGTTCAGTCAAATATCTCGTCAGGCTAGAGCTCTGCAGACGCTTCTTATCGGCGAAACTCGTTTGGATGCCGTCCACTGCCTATATTGCTCACAGCTTCGGGACAAATATACCCGTTACCATAATCGCGTGGTGGTGTTGAACATGTGTCGTCTCAGTCCAGCAGTACAAATAGATGGATGAGTCGCCTACTCGAGTGACCCAGGCCGCTCAGACAAGATAACTGACCGTTCGGCAACGGCTCAGTACACACATCGAACTATGCTATCGTCGGCCTACAGACAGGGAGACACCGAAGCGGGTCTCGACCTGCATCGTGACTACTCGAGACTGCAGTTAGTCACCAATCTTGCCGAGAATGATTCACCTTCCTTCTGATAGACCTATGACTCGATCCTCGAAAGGACCCACGACACGATCGAAAATACCCGCAAATCGGTCTGTACCTTGCTCAACGTCGTATCAGTACGCATACTTTGGGGTAATACTTTGAGAAGATTGCTCAGCTATTATTGCCATTGTCTTTCATGGTGCGCCACAACCCGCGGAAGCCATTACGTCAGTCCCAGCAGCCTATCTATTCTCCTCAACACTGGAGTTGTCTAACAGGAAGGCAAGGGGATCTCAATGAATCTGTCTTGCACCGAAGTCTCACGGGATCAACGCGGCTTGGAAATAATGGATGGCTCGTAACAACATTGTTGAGGGTCACAGCCCGCGTCGATAGTCGGAGAATATCCCGCCTGCATGACGCTACTCGAAATCCCAGTCTCTCCATTCAATAGGCTATAGCAACGATGAGCTCAGCTTTCCATATTACTGGACGTCTAAGAAAGTGTTTAGAGGTTAAACAGATGCGGAACTGTGGACACTATAGGCAGCAGGAAGTTTGATCCCCATTGCAAAGGTCCGCAAACAAGGTTCGCGTTATAGTCTTCTCTCTCTAACTTTCTGTAGTTTTCTACTGCCGCGTAGTACTGTTTCTGTCTCGGCCACTCCATGGATGTGTTGAGTCATTTTCATACCCGATCCGCATCACTTTGACAAGGCCAATGCCAGTCTGCGGTTATTTCGAACTAATTGTCCCCAGGTGGTTCTCCAACAACGTAAGCCAGGCACCGGCATGGCATCCCACGTACTATGAATCTCTTAATTCGAGTCGTTCGATCCTACGCAGAAGCTCTACCAAAGTCCCTCGCGGTCGCCTTGGAGGCTGTCCCTGACGTGGAACACCTATACCGTACTTACCTAGCACTTGGATACCATCCTTTCCGCTCCAGCTCTGAGACCGTTGTGTTGGGCTACAGCAGTCTATCGAAAACAAAGATAATGATCGACTCGGTCGCCCTCCTGATGACATACGACTACTTATACACTGAAGTCGGATTATATCAGCTCGATCCTGTTAGACCCATGGTTCCCGCATGAGTTTCTCGGAATTGATACCCAAGCGACAGATCTAATCACCAGCAGGACGAACACAGCACATTGCTCCAAGTATTGGGAACTCGAGGCAGCCGAGTATCTCTATCTTGATTGCGTCAAGACATGTCTAAATTCCATCGGCGGGAATTCACCGCATATTATCATAACGGCTCTTCATCTGATTCAATTAATGGTAAGGCGGGAAGCCTGGTGTCAATCATCGGTTCCACCGGCGACAAAGGACGTCCTATAAAACCTGGTAAAGTATAAGTCAGCTTACAGACCCATTGGCTCGACCAATCAAACGGCCGGAATACAGATAGAGCCAGTAAGCGCCAAGTGCTTAGAGTACGTAATCAAGTATATAAATCATACGAAAGTTTCGACGAAGAATCGCAATGGCTCAGGCAACACCCTTATGAAAAGTATGCCTGATATTTGGCTCAACAGGACTAGTCGGCGGCGCTGAGTTATATAGTCAGATCCCATCGTGGCAGGTCTTTGTATTGCACAGTCTACAGAGCTTCTTAGTTACTTTACCCGGCATTTGTCGGTATTTTCCGCCGCGAAGACAAGCTGAACGTCATCTCGTCGAATATAGTCAAGCATTGCCGGTGCTTTTGCAATGGAACGTCCAACTCATGCCCTACTGTCGGAATTCACATATTGATTTACACGACCGGCGGCATGCCCCTTCGCCACCGCCTGTCTATAGGACTCGCATTTCGGAGGTACTCTCTACCTTCTCTCTCATCCAAATATTGCTGCAAGTGGCAAGCCGTCACCACCCTTGGCGTCGTCACCCTTCTGCTCGGGCGCTCCTCATCCGCGGGGCCTTCTTGCCTTCTTTGCAACGGACACGGCATACACTGGCCGCTGTGCTACTATGCGCGTTCTGGTTCCTGGTCGATGCATAATACTGTCATTAGTCGAGCGAATGCACGAGCGCGGTGTCCGACGAATTGATATAGTCCTCTGATCAGCACAGAAGCAACTCTTCGCGTCTGCGTGAAGACTCCGACCCTCGATGACGCCGCCATCGGTAGTCGCCTTGCAAGCCATCCACACGGGTACAACCAATGCCACTCCTCAGCCGAGGATCACTGGTCTCATTATCGCAACGGCCAAGGGAAACCGCTAGCGCATAGCACGATTCATGTGATCTACATGATGTACAATTCCAATCGACTTGGAGGCGAGACCTACAAACCAAACCCTCTACAAAGTTGATCTTCTGCGGAGCTCGCGTACAGTGCACGATCCTAGTCCTGATGACGGGGGGGAAAAAGCAGATACAGTAGTTCCAATGGCAGAAACTTGACTATAGTGTAATGAATTTGAGCGAATACTTGAAAGCGGCAAGGTTCCAACACTTCTTTCGGATTACAATCGTGGTTGCTTACCTAGGCAGTATCCGCCAAGAGAATCCTTTCTAACGTTGCCGATTGGCCCCGCGACCACTGGCAACAGGACTGATAGAATGCTGGCGAGGCCATGGCTCGCCCAAAAACGACCAAGATCTCTTCGCTACGGAGCGGTGGTAGTTCGGTCTAAAGCTCCGAAGGCCTACAGTTTCGCACCCTCGGGTCGTTGTAGGCTACTCTAGGCCACACAGTTCGCAATTGGAGTCCGTTATCCAGGCAAGGTACCAATATTGGAGTGGCTACCCCCTGATTCGTGAGTGGTTGGACGAAACTTTGGGGGAAATGAAGATGAAGAACAAGAAGCAGCCCTCGACACCTCTCTCATACATCCACCTTGTGGGCCTGTGAGGGATTTTGAGAGGAATCCATAGGGTTCACTTTGCAGCCTTCGGCCGCGCAAGCCCATCTGAAGTGTGTTCGTGGTGTCAAAATTTGTCTTACAAGCGGATTTGCGTGGCCTCTTGTACACAATACTGCGTGGGTTGAAGTATCGCCTAGTAGAGCGAATACGTTGTATGTGATGCCCCCCTCCCCCTGATTTTTATACTAACCTCGGTCTCCTGGCACAATGTCATCCGAAGAATATGCATCTAGAGCTTGGCAGGGTTTCCCTACGGCTTTGAGGCCAAAACCAACCCAATATCAGCTGAATAGCGCGAGCCTGTCTTGGCAAAGTCGCACCGTCAACACTGGCTAGTCACCAGCGGGCCAAGCACATGCATAATGATCCCCGCAACTTGACTGCAAAATCACTTGAGGTATCATAGGCACACTTGGGTCATCAGATATCATAACGGGGGCTTCGATTTGATGTCCCAAAGGGGTTATTGCACAGCTATCCACTCCGAGTACCTGAGAAGGTCTGAAGCACGCGGTCTAATCCATCCTCTGAAACGCTCGAGTTGCCGAGGCGAGGATGGACTGGCATCGCGACCTGGATTGACCACGTGGGGAATGGGTCGGTAGTGCCAGTCCGTATGATCTCCCTTGGAAGAAATCTTGATGCGCGATCACTGCCCTCCACCAGAGAGGAGCCACGGCCACGTCGAATATTCTGCGTGTTAAACGCGGGGAATCCTCGTCTCCGGTCGCTTACTTCGCCAACCCACGACGTCTCTGGCGCGACATTTGCAGTTACCGATGTTTCAGACTCGGTGGAAACACCAGATATTCGATTGGTAAGCGAGTCCCGCTCCTCATCCCCATATGCCCAAGCATGTGCGGAAGAGGACAGCGATGTAGTGAAAGCCTGCTGCTGAGCTCTGATTGGTTCCTAGACCTATATCGCTCCTATTCCTACCTCGGGGGGTCAATGATCTATTCGATGCCGAAGTTACGGGAGTAGATAGAGGTGCGACTCATTTGACCGGAGTCGAGACCCGTGTCTCGTGTGCCTCCGAACTCGAGCATCGGCCTAGAAAGACAACAAGACACCCCGAAATATTGACCCGAGTGTCGCTATCTTGATTTTCGAGTGGTCTACGGCAGATGGGAATGTGGGCGAAATCATGGCATGGCACGGCATGAAGCAGGCCGACCGACCGCCTTGGGCGTATTGGCCACCCACTTGTCCACGCACAGGTGCAGGACTGATGGGAGATCGTCAAGCCAAGGTCCGTGGGTTGAGCATTCGTAACTTGTTGCTGAACCGTCTATCGCACCACAAATCACCAGTCATATGGAGCCCTGCTGGGTCTTGCATCGTGCATCTCCTCGATATGGTCAGATTCGTGACTTCTCTGAGCCAATGTGCCTCTTGTGTCTGTAGCTTAACTCTCTGCAGCCATCTCTTCCCTGATCGTCATGTTCCCACCTCTGGCCTTCTCCAGAACGAAACACCTCTCGGCATATACCCCTCGTTCATTTTGTGCCCTCCACGCTTCGCCTAATCGACGAACCATGTGACGCCTCCAACCCCCTACGTTGATTGTGATGCAACGCCAGGCCAAACCATGCTTCCCACGCACCAGGATATCGAAAGTCTTCAGCGCGGCGTCGTAGTCTCGATCAACCTCGGGATGAACTACTTCAAACGCATGCAATACGGTTTGTACATGAAGAATCAGGGTCTGTAGCCGAGGGAAGCTGCTTATCGCGTCTAAGAAGAGTGGAGGGTCGCAGAATGCCACATCCATGTCTATCTCCAGGGTATGTAGATTGATGAGCTTGCGTGATAGAACAACGAGATCGTCAGCCCACATGGTTGGGCATCGCCGATCTTCCTCGCTGAAACCGACATGATCGCGCAACCGTAAGACTCGGAGTGAGTTCGCGTGAGGAAGCAAGCCGTCGATGTGGAAGAGTCGAGTATGACATGTGAGCTTGAGGGTGTGAAGAGCCCGGATCCTTCTCACCAGGGCGTAGAGGCCACCTGTTGCTTCCCGGCGTCGATCAGACAGGTGAGCGCTGAAGTCCTCGCAGTGAAGCGTGTGGAGGTTAACCAGGTCCGCAAATGGAGTGGAAGTGAGAAACTCGAACAAGGGCACGTCAATAAGTTTGAGGAGCCGGATGCGCGAAAAGTCCCAATGATTCTCCACCTCATTAGCTGAGTGGTTCCAGTCATACGACCTTAATACTAGCTCCTTGAATGCCGGCAGTCGTTCATTCATTTGGAAGGAGAACCGAGTTCCTTGTCCTCTATCGTAATAGTGGAACGTTTCGAGTTGCCGAGAGGCCAGGAGCAAGTGCTTTAAAGACCGCAGCATATTGGTGAGTGGCGGAGCTGGATTAGCCACCTTCAAGGAGACAAGCATGTTTGTTGGGATAGCTCTCAAATAGGTGTCTTGCAGCTCAGCATTGAAGTCCCTCAGTGGCAGATCTTCGACGTACAGTTTGGTGTTGTTGAGCTGCATGTGCCGCGGGTCAAGGACATCTGACGGCATCCAAAACCTGCCGGAGCGGAACTCTGTACCCACGTAGCGCCATCTGAAGAACATATCTTGTCAGTAGATCCAGGTCGTTGAAAGCCACCAAAAATCAAAGGAGAAAGAGTCACCTGATAGTTGATAGCCTCCGCAAACAGTCTAGCAGCCGCTTGATGCTCGAGGGGTCAAGATCGTTTCTAATCTCCACATGGCGTGTATGAGCGTATACTTTTTCCAAAGCATCCGGGAGGTAGGTTTGTGCTCGCAGAGCGATGATGCGCCCGGTCAACCGTAGATACTCATATTTGATAGGCGTGATAATAGCATCGAACCTTCTCGACAGCAAGCGGGCTGTAGCGAGCGACCTAGTGTCAATATCTCGAAGCTACCACAGCGAGTTAGCAAGTGTATGGGGACAAGGTATAAACTGATGATAGTCTACTATAGGTGTCTTTACCTGCTCAAATATCAAAGCCAGCAGCTCCGAGCTAAGATCGTTCATAGACCAAGTCTGTCTTGGTTGTTCAGGGGTTGTGTCGACCTCCATTCGCCCATTGTCATTACTATAATAGCTGATAGGTGTTCCGGGGGACAAGGAGACCAGAGGCACGTGGCACAACATCTGAGTCCCGGATGTTTCGACTCAATGAGCGCTCACAACAAATGAGAGGACTACCCAAGCTGTCAAATCAACATCTCCTGCCAGGGAGAGATGTCGACCACAACTCTATCATGAGGGCAGAAACAGAAAGGAAGAAAGTATCGGTGCCAACACGAGACGATTATCGGTTGACGTGGGCAGCTGCGTCTGCGGAAGCAACCAGGTGTGTAGTCAAGAGGCGGGAGGCGTTGAGCTAGTCGCCTAGAACGGCGCCTGGTTCTTGATAGAGTGGACTAAGCTAGTTACGGAGAAAGTCACGAAAGGACTCGTACGAAACGCTTCTGTAGTTGTGAGCCGTAATTGATGATGATGTGCAGTTTACATAATTGCAGGATAGATAGCCGAAGCATGGGATGTGTGATTCCAAGACCCGGATGGGTATATCATGAGACACAGAGACGCGGCATCAGGGAACTATTAGAGAGGTAGCCGCAGGAAAGCCGTGGAAGGAATGACAGCCACAGTTATGAAAAGAGCACACGGTAGATACACCCAGACCCGGCAGAGGGGGGTCTGCCTGAGTAGGGCTCTACTTTAGCCACCAGAAGATAGTCGTCCACGGTAGCTCCTCGAGCATACTATGTAGGGATGGCGAACCAGTCGGGATATCTGAATGGCCGAACAAAGCATAGTCGCGACCGAGTCTAGCGCCCCGGGGACGAGCCAAGCTCATGACAGAACTGCCTTCCTTATTGGCAGTAAGCGGCCGGACGACGTACCGTGGCGTCGGCTTCTGCTGTGTAAACTGCGTCGACAAGCCAAGCTTGGAGCCTCCATTACCAGTCGGTAAGTAAGTAGTAAGCAAAGACGATAGGATAGCATCTGGCGACGAGCTCGACAAGCTGGACACTGCATAGCACGGCTGCTGTTGGAGGAGCCACGGAAAGTTCCTGTTGGTCCCCAAGCTGATGTTCCACACGTCAATGGCACTCGGGAACGACGTTCTGGTGGCTTGTTTGAGATAATGTTCCGGCGCCTGCAGAGTAATTCGCAAAGTTCGCCAGAAAAGGTTGGATCTTGGCATCCTCTGCCGAACGGGGGCGGCCGGGCACGGACCCATTTTTCCCATGTCCATGGTTTGCAAGCCAATTTGAAGTCAAAGTTACTTGAAAACGCACAGGCTTTCTTTCTTTCACCCACATAGTACGACCTTATAGCGGAAGGGCCGGGATTATGCGAACGATTATTATCGGATGGAGGCGGCTGTTTTGGAAGTTGAGATGCCTATACGTCCCATGTCCACAAGACAAGACACGACAGGACTGGATAGCCATGAACAGAGCCAACATTCTCTGTAAGTAGGTAGATAGGCAGTTGAGATTTTGTCAGCAGAGACGGGCGTTGGTACTCAAGGCAGCTCCGAGCTACATGGTGGCTCACGCCCCCGTATGGTGATGAACGGAGCTGACAAAGTCCCAAGGTGTCCATCCTAAGACGACTCACATGTCAACATCTGCCATCTGTTGCGTGTCCAACATACTGCGGAGACATGAGATGTCCGCGGTGACCCCGGTCAAACCCAACCCCAATCGTAACTTTGCCAATTCGGGGTCCAGCAGGGGTCCGCAAACGTGGGCATCGCTGTCGTAGGTAATCAGACCTAAAACGACGCAGCGCTCACCTCGACGGAGGAGTTGTGATGCAAGTTGTGGATCTTGCGAGCATCAAACAAACTTCCTAATCTCACGAAATACTCCAGTTCTGGTCCGATGCTTCACAACATGGAGGCCAAAGGCGCAATTCGGCATGTTCCGATGGTGCCGACCGCCTGTATGATCTCGTCCGTATGATGAACGCCACTAGGTTCTCCTGATCTGATGGCAGCGATGTCCCGATCAATGCGTCTCATCCCTTGCGCAGGGCTGATACTGGTTCGTCGATTCCGAGATATACACAGTACCTGTGCAGTGTGATGTCCCTGGCTGTGCTTCGTGGAGGTTACACACCCGTTCGAGTGTTACTTGCGGATTCTCATGGGACGAAAGTCGGTATTTCCAATAGTGAGCGCTATCCCTTAGCGTCCGAACTTGCGCGACAAAGCTGGCTAGTAATGACTACAGTAGTGAACAACTACAAGAACCAAATGTGGAACAGTTCGAGGTTTATCCCGGTTGGAGGAAATTCTAGGGTTTTGCCCGGCGACTGGGCATACATAGTAGGGAGAGATCATCAGTCGAATAAGTAGGTAAAATCGCAGGAAGCAGGTATACCCATTGGCCGTTTTAGCACCGACTGCGATATCTGGGATTCGGCTACGTAGCTGCTGTCGATATCACGTCTCCCGCCTCCCGCCTTCGCATAACCCATGCAGTTGGTATTGGTAGGAAGTGTGGCTCAAAAGCCTAAGATCGTGAAGGTCTATAAGTATGCCCGTGGTGACTCGAAGCGAGCCAACTTCTATATCTACTACCGCATTGCTACGCCGATGGCAAACCAGAAAACGTTTCACCTGTTTACCCACGTCGGTTCCGAATACAGACGTGGGTCTCCCTTTCAGCCCAAATCCTGACCGTCCCAGTGTCTCTAGCCCTGTGCTCCCAAGTCCAAAGTCGGAGAACCCAGCCCAGGCCCTTGTCGACACTAGCCTCCATCTCCTACCGAGTCCGTCCAATCGCATCGCCACATTCACTATCTTCAACAACTACCAAACTAGCCTTCGCTTTCTGATTGCATGCTCGTTTTCGTTTCTGTCTCTAGCAGATCAGCAGAGAATGCGAGCTGGGATCAAAGTCTCGTGTCACGCTGCACTGCTACCGTTCTCCAGGGCTAAGCAGTTGCCGCAAGGGTCTTCTCCTGGTTCTCGCAAAAATTCCTTCTGTTGTCTGATCTGCCCTGAGCCTCAGAAATACGAACGTTTCTTGGCCGGCGGCTGGTCCTGGTGGACTGGACATGGTCGTGGGCATTTGACCGTAGCCTGCAATGGGGAAGAAAACGCTTGCTACGTCATCGGGCAGTAAGTAGCCTCGCCGGAGCTGTGAGACTGATGTGAATCGTCCATCTGATCTCTTTCCTCATCTCGGCGCACGTTCACAGACAAGGCTGACTGACCTATTTGAGGGACGAATACAAAGATACGCTGGAAGGCTTTCAAGCCATGCGTCCTTAGCTTAGATCTCTTAGCCATAGTCCGTTCCACAGGGATTCGGCGTGTTCCATATTGTAACCCGCTGGTTGTGGGCGAGTAAGAGAAATGTGCTTCGTCCGAGGATGAGGACAGGGCCACGCCGAAGCTACGTGGAGAAACTTGGATCGACTGCTTAACTCCCGCACGCAACGTGTTCTGTATAGGGGTATATGAACGAGGCGACAGGGAACAAGACTGAGAATGTGCCGACAACTAAGCCTTACCGCTCATCGCCTGTCGATGTCTACCTAGGCCCCCTACATTGCTAAGGAACACTGCTAACTTACACAGCCAGCCGCCTCCATCATCGGCAGCGGGTCTCCTAGGTAGGTAACGCCTGTGAATTCCTGCCAAGTTGACATCGCAAGTTGCTTGTCATTTCCAAATGCATCGAGCTTCGGGGTTTTCGAGTCCGGCTCTCGCGGTGGAGAGGCAGCATCTGTATACTCGTGACAAGAAATAAGATGCAGACCAGCAAGACATACTATATTTGGGGATATCTCAAGATCAAATGTTGGTTTCTTAGTTCATCCTGCCCCACACAAATTTTGGCAATTACAATCGCCATGCTCGAGTTCCATGCCATAGCAAGTCAGCCCTATATGACGCCGAACGATGCCCATCGCAAAATTTGATTGTAACCAAGTTGCGCAGATGAAGCGAGCCGATTGCCTGCCTTCCACGTCTCCCGAGTTAAACATCCGCAAGCACTGTGAGATGGGCCGCAGAGGCCGAGGGATAGATTAATACCGATATGTGGGCACCTTGCTCCTTTGCGGTGTTGCGTCGTAGAGCCCATCCTCGTCATCATCGGCCCGTGATGGCCGCGTTTCAGAAGATGCATTCACAGCACCATGCATCGTTTCCTTCCCGAGGGCGCTCTCTTGCCTAACCAGATAGCTTGGGGTGGCACTGAAACCGGGATGGAAAGGCTCATACGCGAGTCGAGGGTTCTCATCGAGATATCTTGATCCGCCAGCGCCAGATGCAGCACTGCTGCGCGATACGGAACCCGACGGCTCTGGCCCTGGGTCTCGGAATGGATCCTCCTCGGCAGCTGGCGTGTGCGACCTGGAAGGTCCAGCGATGGCGTTGTCGTATTCCTTCTCCTTGCCCTTGCCGTTGGTTCTGGGAGGAGGCATGGGAGGCGGGTCGTAGTCCAAGTCCTCATGGGTTGCAGGGTTCGGTGGCGACGGACGCCGAGATGGTCCAAGACCGTTTGTTGGTGAAGGTGAAGGAGCAGAAGAATCAGGACCTTCTCCAGTGACCCCAACGCCGGCGTACTTCCTCGCATTCAGCATAGCTCTCTGATGTAAGCTCAGTGAAGCCTGCAGTTGCTCGTTTGTGTCAATCAAGTTCTCCATGGTGTCATTGTCCGGAGCCGGATCTCCTGCAGTCATGTACAACTGTACACTCCGGCTGGCACTGGTGCAGCGATCAGCGAACTCCCTGATGAATTCATTGTCCAGGACTTCGCCAGGCGGCGTATTTGTCACCACTTCCTGAAGGAGTTTCGCAGATGTTCGAGCTTCCTCCAGACGGCTAGCGAGCTCAGCGGGATCAGGTAAGCGACGGTTCGTGTGATTTCGCGAAAAGTAGTTCTGGGAGTGGTAGTCGTGAGCCTGAGGGTCGACGAGCGGGGCATTCATCGCACGCGGCACTTGCTGAGGAGTTCGACCCTTCAATGGCAGAGTTAGCATAGGATCAAGGGGTGCGAATTTGCAGCTTACGCCCAACTTCTGTGCCTTCTCTTTCTCCTTCTTCCACATGGCAATGAGCAAGGCTAAGCCTTCATCATATTCCTTCGTGTTTTCGAAGGCGTTGAATGTCTCCATGAGAATCTGCTGCACACTTGGATCACGGCCGTTTCTGAGCAGTTCCTTGAGCGTGTCTACGCACTTCTGGTCCAAATTCCTTGTGAAGGTTGGGCCAGGGTTGTCGGCCAGGATGCGCATCAGCATGATGGCATTATACTGATAGGACGCCTTCGTCCAGTAGTCTCGCTTTAGGTATTTCCGGATGAGGCGCGCACATTCTGCCGCTGCTTGTGGGGAGGACTCAGCAGCGTCGACAATTGGGGGTAGGTATAGCACTTCGTCGCCCGAACTATTTGCCCCCCCGGATTCGCAGAAGGCTTTCTATGAGGGGAGAAAGCACGATTAGTCAATTCAGGGTCGGAGCCAAGCAGACAGACATAGACATGTAGTGGAGGCAGATATGATGGACATACTACGCTCTGCGCCGCGACAGCTTCAGGGCTGTCTTTTTGGTGGTCGGCCTGAGGACCGTTGCCATCCTTCTTCCGCCGAATGGTGCCGAGCACCTTTCCCATCTTTAGGGACTTCATGATGTCTGGTTGTCCCTGGCCTGCCTGTCTACCTTCACGGCGCACCCTGGGCAGGCAGAAAGAACGCTACTTTTAGCGTTCTTCACTGGAGGATCCAATCAGCAGCCCCGACTCCCTCGAGGCTGTTGGCGTAGGTCAACAATGAGGTCGAAGATGGAAGTATTCCCTGGGAGGTATCTGCAATGATAATGGCCGAGGGGGTGTGGAGGATTGGCAGCTAAGATAGGTATCTGTCACAGAAAGTGTTTGGTATCTGGGCCTGATTCGGGCGACGTCGACTTATTGTAACTCTGGGTCCTGGCGCGTTTACTGCTTCGTTACCTAATGAGGGGCCCCCAGGCCCAGGGTCTTGTGATCGCCGTTGCGTCCGTCTACTGTGGTAGGTAGGTACCTAGGCAAGTAGGTACTTTAGTTTGGGGGATAAACGCCAAGGCTGAGGGCTGGCGCAATTCGTAGACTCTTCTGTGGGTACCTCGAGCACTTGTATGTATGCTGCCCGTGTCTTTGTAGCAGGCAAGCGATTGGCAGGATGCAGCAGTTGGAACCAGGTTGGAACAGAGCAGGAGGCGATTCCTCTCGGTTTACCCATCAATGTGGTTTTTTTGATATCTGCTGCGCCGCAACAGCAACGCGGTGGACCTAAGAAAAGTACATACCTACATAGGTACCTATATATATTTTAAAGTACTAAGGTAGGTAGGTAGGTACCTGAGGTAAGTACCTACTTAAATAGTTTAGAACAAACATCCACCTTGACCTCGTCACGCAACAGCCAAGCCCATCTAGCTGCACAGCCGCAATAATCCTCGCAAGCTGCTCATCACTTCTCTACCGTATTGCTTCGTCAACATGCCCAAGCCTCGCATAGTCTGTTCTTACGCCGCTGCCCTGGAAGTCATAGAAGGCGGAAGAGGATCTGCAATTCAAGCCTCAGGTGCCAGACGAGCCCCACACAGGATCTTACTTAGTGTTGCCTCATAACGCCTATCTTTCTCTCAACCAACACGTATGACCGCAGTATCGACACAGTTACATTGCTTGATCCGCACTCCCTTTGTCGCGTCCGACAAGCAGAGCCAGACTCGACGAGCGTCCTGGAGCGGCAGTGCTCGCGCGTCTCTTTTCTCCAAATGTCTTCATTGCTGGCCTTCCTTGTTTCTTTTCAGGGCCAGCCGCAGCAACTATCATGGCACGCCCTCCCTCGTTGACTATGCAGGGGAAAGGCGACCTCCAGTGCGGGACCTAGCCGTGCTCGCTGTGGAAAAGCTGGTGAAGACTGGAGGATATATGTTATTTCAACAAAACTTGGCTTTCGATTCTGCCATGTCGCAGCGGCTGGCACGTGTGTTTTGAGATATCCGGCCTGAAGCGCCCGAATGCAGGACAGGTTTAACTGACAAGCCAAAACAGAAAGCAACTTGAGAAGTGTTCCCAGTCATTCCTGAGGTTTCATGACCAAGTCCTTGCTCGATGGGCTCGAAGGCTGCCTGACCAAGGTTGACATTCGAACCAAAGAGAAGCTTGCCTAATCTTTTGCCATTTCCTGGACCTCGTCTCCCCATGCTCAGGTTTGTTCACATTTTCTGTGGGTGACACTCATATCTCTAGCACGAATCGCTGCTTTCATGTAGTTTTTCAACTGCGTGTTGTCTTCGCTTTAGCTGTGGAGCGGCATTCGACCTTTTCGAAGTGCTTTGATTTGCCATACTTCCCACCAAGGCCCACGGACGGCCGCCACACTATCAAGATCGATGCGTGCTCCTCAACTGGCATACCTCCTCATTTTGATTATTATCCATTCATACAGTAATGATGACTGTGGCGTAGGTGACTTATCATCCTATTTGGCCAGATTACGCTATCTAGTGTGATGTTCGGGGTCATAGCAGCTGCTTGCATCTGGACAGCATGCGTCGTTCAGATACAGAGTCCAATGCGACCGATGGACACAGCTCGTCGTCCCGGCTGGGCTCTGCAAATTTGCGCCTTATTCCGGGGGACGACGATTCTGAGTTGACTTGCTGTCATATCGCTTTCTTGTCTCAGCTTCGAAAAATGAAATTTGGCGGCGCACCTGACTTCGACCATCACGACATCAGGGTGGTTTGGCCGGTTCCCCCTCAAACGGCTTCGATAGGTAACACGAAAGCTATGAATTTTTCATGTGGTCCTCGTCCTCTCCTTCATCCCAGGTGTTGTCAGGGATGATTCATGATCTGTAGGGTGCATCGACTGAGTCCGTCGACGCCTTGCACGTTCCCGGTATCGCGAACGACACGTTACTCGGCTCGGCCGGCTCGAATACTACACTGTGGGCTTTGATCCGCTCTGCAGAGTGATTTGAGGGAGCACGGTCTTAGTCTCAGCTGGAGCAAGCAGGTATCACAGAGGTTCTCTGACGAATCAAGTATGTCGTATGCCTCGACGAACAACTTTCTGCCATGGCATTCATTTGGCATCTCACCCTCTTTCATGATGATGCATCATCCTTCTTTTCTGGCACGTGTTGAGAGACTCTGCAAAGATCTCCAAGTGTGATTGTTTAGCTGCGAGTAGACACTGTAGTATACTCCCCTATGTAATGTCTACTCAGTCATATCAGCCGCGACAGTGCAGTCCTACTGATTAGTGACGAGCTCATCGAGGTTAGCATTATAGTTTATCTGTCTCCGTTTGTTTCCTGTCCGCTCCATCGTGGAGGCCTTTTCACATCGACGAGGTAATTTGCGGCTCGATTGCGTTTTATTCTACTTGATACGGCAACGCATACCTTTCTCTTGAGTACTAGCCTGGCCCCAGCTATCAGAGGATACGTGGTCATAGTACTAGACAATTTGGACTCGAACACGGTCGTCTTCTCTAGGAACGCTTATAGGCAATGGCGGGAAGGTCGTCGTAAAACACAAGTAGCCTCAAGCCTGTCTACATGCTGTGGCCAGTCAGCTTCCTCGTAATCTTCGATGTTTTCTGCGACCAGAACGCTCTCCTATTGCCTCCCTTCCAGGTCTTCTAGAACCTACCAGTGAAATATGCATCACGACTCTCAAGAGTATTCAATGTTTGCGAAATGGCCCATCAATCCTTGGTCTCCGATCCTGTGGAAGCGTCTGATCTTCCACCCCAGCTGTGACGATCAGATCCTAAACCGAGTGAAAATGATGTCGTGGCACAAACAGAATATGCTGCACAGTCAGCCGGTTGCCCACACATTAAAGTCATATCAGACACGTTACCCACCATCGGAATTGCCTCTTCTTTCATTTCACCCATCACCTTGGTAGACATTCCCAGTCCAGATTTTGACCATGATGAAATACGTGGTCATTCTTTAACCCTAGCAATTTCATTATAACTTTAGCCTCACGTCTTCGAAGCTTACCCCCGAAGCTTCTCTGATACCTTTCGAAGGGAAAATATTCCTAAGACATAGGCGAATAATTCACTAAGCCTTTAAAGACGTCAAACATCACTTTGCGCAAACAGGGAGGGGGCATACTTTAGGCAAGCCCTTTTACTATCGATGACTGCATATATGCTTAAGAAAACTTAGATCGATATATGCTGGACTATGTTTAGTTCCAAGAAATGCGGTCTGCTTCTGCTTCCTTGCTCCAGGTCCATCTCTGAGTAGAGCCCCTGCGAACATGCTGTGCCGACAGACGACCTAGGAATCTGTATATATATGCGGCTTTCAGTCTAGTCGACACGAACCGGTACATGTCTCTGCACGAGTATGAATACAAACATGTTTGTACCTTGAGTGTCGGAGATTCATGTAGGTATAGGCTCGTCACTGATTGCTGACTCACAACTGTTGCCGCAACCCATCCCACTCCATGCAGCAGACCTCCCCACGCGGATTCAACCTACCACGTACATGAGATACTCTGTAGGGTCTCACATCTTAGGGATCTTGCGCCAAAATTGCACTTATAGACTCTTCTCGAACAGTGACTATGATATCTCGTCCCCCCTCCTTGCCCCTCGTGGGAGAGCTTCCACTGAAATGTAAGAGCTTCCACTGAAATACCCTTTACGTATCCAAAGAGCTATGCCCATTCTTATATCAACTTCCCATGCCAAGGTTCCTTTGATACACACAGCTCGGAACAGCAGAGTATTGCCCATGGATTGAGTCGCCATACAACTCTCTTGCCTACGCCACAAAGGTCACTGCTAGCTCGGCTTCGAATGTCATATCAAGAGAGACTAGGGTAACACTCAATGAGTTCTGTTTGAGCCTCTTAAAACATCGTGGCAAAGGTAGAGGAAAGACTTGTCGTAGCTCTGGCTAGTTGAGACCGAGGAACTCAACACCACGAGACGGTGACCTAAAGCTCCTACTTCTCTGACGATACCCACGCATACGAGACGCATCGTATGTATAGGGCCAGTGTACAAGCGACACCGTCAGACCTCCGCTGCAGGAGTGATAGTAGGAAGATGATTGCTGCACGAAGTAGTGCCGGTGATGCACTGCGACCCATCTGCCTTCGAACCACTCATCCCAGCCGAAAGTTGACATGTAAGCTCCAGTTCAGTGCAGGGGAATGTGAACTACGGTTACAAACACCTAGGTTGAGGATGCTGTTGTACAATATCTGAACTTAGGAGACAAACGATCGCAACCACGCATGCAACGCTAGTCAGTGCGGCGCTGATGGAACCTTGCCTGTCATCATACACGGAGCAATCATCAAGCAACTCGCACAAACGCCCAAGATTCTCCCTCGATAAACCGATAATGATGGGATGCCCGGGTCGCCATGAGTGGAAGGCTGGCGTTTGTCATGAGGGTGTGGGCAGCGCACTGGGTTAGAGGGGTTAGGCACTGCAAACCCAGGTTATGGTAATTGATAGGCGTGACTAGGTAGGCCTAGATGGCTTGCCTTCACTGATGTCGAGCTATCAACACAGTTGTCGCATGCTTGTAATAACACCACCGAGATCCTTAGCATGCAAGAAGATTCACACTCCCGAGGAATCGAAAACTTATCTCTAGCTCTACACCCTCGTCATGTCCACGCCTCCGGACGGCACACCGCCCACGTCAACCCCAACTAGTGGACTAACTGTCTCGACTCGCGCATTCCGCATACGTCTGAACTCTGCGCCGTTGGATTCTGTACGGCTGGTCTATCGCGGATAGGAGGTGCATAGTGTTATGGTAGCCATCTCCTTGCTTGAGGTATGCGACAAGAGTCCACCTATAGATCTAGCGGAGGAGGCTCGGCTTCCGAAACCATACAATCACGAGTATGGCACTACATCAGCAGACCGATCTATTCTCCAGAGTGCCTCATCAATCCCTTCAACCATCTTCCGTAGACTCGTCCACTATGTAGGGGTTTATCTATGCTTGGGCCAAAATAGCACAGCAGTCCCGGTGATGGCAAAATATCAACTGGGTTGTTTGCAAGGCCTGCCGAGCTGCAACCACGTAGGTCTCAATAGAACTACAGCATAGCTCAGACCAAACTCTAGACTCTCACGAACATCCTCCAGTTCGCTGTCGTCTCCTGGCTATATAGTCATGAACAGAGCACCCGTCTGGAACGCCCCAATGCTGGACGCCGCCACAAATAGGTCTTTCCACCCAAATCCCCATGGCGCGAACATGCCAGACACCAAGAGCATCCAAAAAGGAGGTCCTCCCTTCTTTACGTGTTGCTTGTCACCTTGCCTCTTGCTTCGTTTTATCTTTTCATGCAAACCTGCGTGTGATGGTGTTTCGCGTAGCTTCCTTGTCTTATACTGGGCACTATGATCGTGAATCAGCAGTTGAGGTTGATGACATGAACGTTACACTCCCACCATTGACATTGACGAATATTGTCTGTACGCTGCTTGTGTCTCGAGCGGTGACGAAAGACTAGCACCATAGGGCGGTTTCGCCAAGGGAGTGCCGCCTTCCATGCCTCGCGACGCTGCTGGCTTAACTTTGGGCCTCGCCACACAGTAACAAGCAGATGGCCACAAACTGCAACTGAATAGGGCCATCGCGCAAGAACCGTAGCTCAGGGTCCATCTCCCAACCCGCGGCGCCGCAGACATTGTAATCCGAGGATTGAACAATGTGAACTGCGGCCAAGAGGAGCATAGCTCTCAGCTCGGATTATCGTTATGTTGCCTCGTATGTAAGATCACCCACACGAAAACATCAGCACCATCCTTTGAAAGAATAATGTACATATATGATAGAGAGCATTCGCTACTTGAGTAATTACTTGTAATGTAACCTGAGGTTTCGCAAAGTTCTAGTACGGGGCCGGCTGATTCGAATCGAGTGACACGCCACTAACTGATCGTGAGGTGAGGTGCACATAACCTCAAGTATCCGCTCACCCTGGGTCGGTCAACGCCAGGAGGTTATCCGACACAGGCCTCCAGAATGACCGCCTCCCAGTGACCTATAGCCGTACTTGTAGATACGTGCTCGAGAGTTGAAAAAGCCAACAGGGGGGTTACTCACAGGATCCGATTTACCTTGGCCACCGCCTCCTCTCCACGTCCACCGATCCACCGAAATCCTCCACGCCCATTTACAGTACGTTGCCGGATAGCCTGGGATGATCTCGGTGGGCCAGCTCCTCCGCGAATGACACCACAGCATCTCTTACTATTTGGCAACTATGAACTTGTTGACTTGAAGGGTTCAAAGTGTGTGAGGATTGGCACAATGCCACAAGGACTGGATACCCCCTTTGCTCATATTCCGCACCCCCCTCCCCCCTAGGTAAACTCCTGAAGATGAAGATGAAGATGGCAAAGGCCTCAATGTCGGGACACACGGCGAGGGTCAAGTCATGGAGAGACGACCTCGATTGCCAGGTCTCAGAGATGTCAGTTCAGTAGCCATACCGGTACCCGCACGCAGCCCGCTCGCTGTAGGCCAAGAAGTCCCTCGTCTGGACTGAATGCCGAGGGGTGAGGTCAGGGTCAGGGTCAGGGTCCGGGTGAGAGCAATACGGACGGCCCCGTCGAACGTACCAACAGCAATCGGCAACAAGAGATGAGTGGGCAGCGTTAGTTTGCGAGGAAGGCAACACCCCAGCCTCCCTTTGATTGGCGCATCCGAACCGTGATTAGCCCCAAGGCACGTCCATCGATCCGTGTCTTTGATTTCGACTCACTGATTCCGTGTTCGCCTTCTCTCCTCCCTTTCGATTGATTTTCACATCACAAAGTCTCAACCCAAAGCACGGCACAGCACGGCACAGCACGGCACAGCACAGCACAGCACAGTGAGCGTACAGGCCGCTTGTCCAGCCAGGTCCCAGTCTATGATCAATTACCGGTGACGCTCTGCTACTCCCCGCGATCCACTTCTCATCGTCTCTCTTGTCTGTTCTTCACCAGCTCGAGAAAAAGGCAAGGCATGGATGAATGGCTTGACCAAATACACCTAAAATAGACGACTGACGAAAGCCTGCATCTGTCCGTCAGACGACTATTCCCATCTGCCCTGCACTGCACTCCACTCTTGGAAGTCTGGTCGTAGCCTGACTATCATATCACATCACATCACGTTGACCGTTGATATTAACTACCGCTCGTCCTACCAGTCCGTTCACTCGATCGATGCCATCATAGCAGCCTCAAACTACCGCTGACTTGACGGTGGATTGTCCGACTAGGGGTTTTACCTTTTTCGGTACAGTGGAGACGAGACTATTCGGCACGTTGTCTGTCGCTCGTTGGCTCGCTGGCTCGCTGGCTCGCTCACTCGCTCTGGTCAATCTCTCACCTGGTGGTGCCCCCTCTCCCAATCCCAAATCCCACTTTCTCATTGTCGGCTATTCCACACCCTTGACCTCCGTGCCGACCTGGGTCGCGTTGCTGCATAACTTGCGGAATCTACTCTGCCAATAACCAACCAGCCCTCCCCCCCCCCTAACTTACATACATACATACCCGCTCCACTCCTACCAAACACCTGGAAAACAACATTTCTCTACGCGTCACTTCACCACTCCACCATCACTTCGGTCGTTGGGGTCATTTGTCGCGGTGCACATCGCCTCAAATTCCATCGAACATGGCTACTCTATCACCTGCACGTGCTATGTCTTCCGAGTCGAGCATTGGTGGCGTGGCCGATACCTTTTCCAATGTCGCGTCTCTGAGCTCTACACCCCCGACCACAGTTGCGGATAGTATCAGTCTTGCGTCCGAGTCCTCGAAGCATGAACACGCCATTGCCTCGGATCCCATTGAGGATCCAGTCCATGACGTATACGAGGCCGTCACACCCCCTGAGCCAATGGTGACGGAAGCTGTCGCCGAGGCCGCGATGGATGCGCCTGATGCTACAGTCGCGTCATCATCTACAGAGATACCCTCGCCCCGAGCTAGACGGAATCGTGCGAGTCTGCCCGTGTACAATATTGCTAAACTCAGCGGTACTGCCATTCACGGAAAGCGACGATCCAAGGGTGATGTGATCGTAAACCGAAGACGAACGATTTCGGGCGACACTCTAGTCGGCAATGACAGTGCTCAAAGCGTCAACGAGCCCGCCGACAAGGTGGTACGCGATGGTATAGATGCCCTTGACATACAGTGGTCTATGCGCGGGCTCGACTCTCCCAAGTCTCGCGTCCCGAAGAAACGTGCCCTGTCTCCAGAGCCGAAGCGGCCCACGCGCTCCACCGGATCACACGCGGAGAACATTGCATACAAGCTGTCAGCATTGGGCAAGCGAGGCAGAAAGACAATCGAGCGAGGAATGAGCAACATGTCGCGTGAAATGAGACGCCTCCAGGACACCAACGAATTTGCCGGGGTTGATACGAAGCCTGTTCTCTACACGACCTGGGCCAAGGGCAAGCTTGTCACGCACAGCCCCGAGCCTGCACGCAAGAAGGCCAAGGTCTCGGAGTCTCCCAAGAAGGCGGCCGTGAGGGCACCATCGCCGGTGCCAGAGGTCTCGGCTCCCAAGCCACGTCGCAGCAAAAAGTGGCTGGATCATGGTCTCTATTCAGGTCAAGATGCGCCGCTTGATATCACGAAGCACCTGACTCCCAATGAGAAGAAGGCCTTGGCTGAACTGCCCGAGCTGATTCCAAGTGGAAAGGTCAACAAGACGTTGCCGCAGCCATTGTTCAATGGGCTCCGTCTTTTGATCAAGGGTAGAGACTATAAGCTCCCCTTTGATATTTGCAACCCCCTCCCCCCCGGCCAGCCCAAGCCGGATGCATGGAGAATGATGACGCGGAGTAAGTAGACTGTTGCGTTCTGCTATATCTGCAAGTACTGACCTCATGCGACAGATCGCTTCGTGGGCAACGCGGCTGCGTACTGGAAGAGAAAGCCGCATTTCAAGGATTATCAGTCCAAGTGTGTTTGTACTCCGGAAGACGGCTGTGGCGAGAGCTGTCAAAACCGCATCATGCTTTACGAGTGCGACAACACCAACTGCAATGCTGGCGTAGCCAATTGCCAGAACCGCGCGTTTGCCAAGTTGCAGGAGAGAGTCAAGGCAGGTGGTAAATACCGTGTTGGTGTCGAAGTCATCAAGACGGACGACCGTGGCCACGGCATCCGTAGCAACCGCTGCTTTCAACCCCACCAGATCATCATGGAGTACACTGGCGAGATTATTACCGAGGAGGAGTGCGATCGACGGATGAACGAGAAGTACAAGGACAACGAGGTAAGTCGAGATATGCACATGTCGTTTGTGGAGGGGGGAGACATGTGACTAACGGGTTGTGCCAGTGCTACTATCTCATGTCCTTCGACCAGAACATGATTATCGATGCGACGACGGGTAGTATCACGCGCTTCGTGAATCACTCCTGCCAGCCCAACTGCCGTATGATCAAATGGATCGTGTCTGGCCAGCCACGCATGGCGCTGTTCGCCGGCGATCGCCCCATCATGACCGGCGACGAGCTGACATACGACTACAACTTTGACCCTTTCTCCGCTAAGAACGTGCAGAAGTGTCTCTGTGGCAGCGATAACTGCCGTGGTGTCCTTGGTCCGAAGCCCAAGGAGGTCAAGCCACCCAAGCTTCCCAAGGCGGATCTCAAGAAGGTGGTGAAGAAGGGCGTCAATGCTGGGAAGCGCAAGTTGAAGGAAATCCTGGGCGACATGGAGGACACCGAGGGCAGCGCCTTGAAGAAGCGTAAGATCAAGACTCCGACCGGCGTCAAGGCCAAGGGTATCAAGCGCTCCCTGTCTGATGCTAGTCACAAAGCTGCTCGCGGTGCTGCCAAGGTCGTCAAGAAGAGCGTCTCCACCATCTCTGTAGCCAGGGCTGCGATCGGCTCGAAGAATGCTGCATCTGCCCGCCAGGTCGCCACTATCAGGCGCAAGTCGAGCGTGGTCAAGACCTACAGCAAGACGAAGTCGGGCGGCGGAGTCTCCCCTACGCCCAAGAAGTCGGCGTCACGCCATTCTAGCTTGACTATTGTTGCAGCCGGAGGAAGAACGCCGTCGTCGACCAAATCTACCGCATCCACCATCGCCAGCACTACCCCTGCCAAGAGAGGCAGGCCTAGGAAGCACCCGCTGCCTTCTGCTTCGCCGAGGAAAGCCGTTGAGCTTCCCCGAAGTTCTAACCAGATCCGTCTAGTCCAGTCTCCTTCCCAATCAATCTGAGGAGTACCCGCGTCCTTTCAGCACACGGGGAAGGCGGGGGGTGGTGGAAAAGGAGCGGATACAATCCTCGTATAATTAGAATATGGCCCTCATCGAACCTGGGATTTGTTCTGGATTTTGCCAGGGCTGGCAGACATGACACATCGTCAACCGATGTGGGAAGGAGTACAGAGACATATTATTTGCAATTATGTATACTACCTAGCTTAGAGGTTTTCATCTGAGGGAGGCATCACTAGGCGTCGGTGTCTGTTGACTTTGGCTTTTACATTTTACACTTCGCAGGTGGGCAAGAATATGTATTGAGGTGTTCCCAATCTCGCCCTCGCTGTCTTGCACTGCCGAGGTAGCTACCAGTATCAATACAGTGGACTGTATTCTATAAGAAAAAAGTATATACAAGAAGTAAATTCCCGAATGTGAAGACACAGCAGTAGACGGACGTCCTAGGGGTACAGTCGTATGCACTGGTACGGCTAGGCGCAATTGTGCATCGTTCTCGAAATTCGACCAGCAAAAAGACCGCAGTTCTCTTTTCACTGGACGTAGCGGTTGATACCTCAAACGAGCCTGGCATCGACCGAACCCGTCTATATGGTATACGAAGCCACCGGCCGGGCCTCTCTTCCCGTCCTGAGCCTCTGACCTGGCCCACTTCAACAATGCGCGTTGCAGTCCGCGTCATAGGTACAAGTCCAAGGCGGGAAGGGGCCTCCGCACATGCTGGAGAAAATCATGCTGCCGTTGGTACCTCCTTGGCATGTTACCTGACGTAAGTGGTTACCATCTGCACCCGAATACAACAAAGTGTGGGCTGGATATCGGGGGGGGAAGGGGGATGGGAGAGAGAGAAGGAGAACATAGACAAAACCTACCATAATGCCATCGGGCGTACAGCCCGTGGAGAAGCCATTGCAAGCGCTGTGGATCTCGCCAGTCCAGCAGGTCGTGGCTTTGGGGACAACGGAGGCTGCTGTCGCGAAGGAGGCGATGGGGAGGAGGCACGAGAGGTAGATCGACAGCTGCATTTTGATGTCGTCCTGTAATCGAGTAGAAGTTCTTATCTGGCAATAGTAATGTACTGGATCAGAGAAAATCCTGCCGTTCTCGTCCAGGTATTTATATAATCGTTACCTCCGAAGGAATCGTAGAACATTCGATGCGACCTAAACCCTTGCGCCTAGAGTACTTGTAACTGATAGATTGCAGCGCCATCTAGACAGACCAACCGGTCCTCATTGCTTCTTTCTGCCTTTGCTGAGTCAAGCTAAGCTGAGCTGAGCTGAGCTGAGCTGAGCTGAGCTGAGCTGCGTTGACCTAGGTGTTTTCTCCGAAAGATGTCGCTCAATCGAGGTTCAAGTCGTACAGAGCTGAGAGAGACTGGCTGAAGGAAGCTAATCCCGTCTCGCCGGGAATCCTGCTGGGGACGTTGGATGTCTTCAATCTATTGCATGCAAGCCGACTGGTCGGGGTCCGCGGCGACCAGCCAATCAGTTGGTCGGGTTGGAGGGGCGAAGTGTCTACTGCAGGAACCGCCTTCCCGCTCCCAATCAACGCAGACATGATATGCTTATTGTGTACTGGAAATCTCGATCTTGATATCGAACAAGCTCTTGGGGTTGGCCGCGTGTGCTGGCGTGCTTCTCCATGGAGTAGCGAGAGTACCGATATAACAACACGTCGCAGTCGCCGCGGATTCGGAGAAGAAAGCTCAAAAATAATTACAAGAAAGCGGTTACAGTCTACCTCTACACCTTGCTCTGACGAACATGTCCGAACCACGGCGCAAATATATCGCCTGTCAGTGATCTGCCACCCACGGGTTCGCTGGTTGGATGGGTGCCTTACTTCGGGAGGCAACAAGAGGGGAGAGAGGCTCGCAAGTAATCATTCCAACGGCGCTGAGGAAGCTCCGTGTTTCTTCGTTCGGACAAGGAAGGGACCATGTCAAGCCACGAAGCCACATAGTTCCAGGGTACGGTTGAGGCCTTCCTATCCAGCCTTGTGAGCACGTAAGCTGATAACCACCATGATACGCCGACCATTCAATACGTGATGCACGGAGACAGCAATAGGACATCGCAGTGGTCCGGAAACCCCGATTGGACTGCAAGGTGAGAGCCGTGGGATGGAGGATCAGAAATCTGCAACCGTCGGCGGCGGTGGCCATCCTTGGCCGAGAGTGGTCATGAGTAAGCTCAGCCTAGCAGGTAGGGACCAGCAAGCAAGAATTCGATTGGAGTCCCTTGTCGAAGCGCAACGTTTCACGCCGTAACAGCTCACCAATCACTTCCCTCGAGTATCATACAGCAAATATCATAGTACTAGCTACCGGAAAAGATGACTACCTGCCGATGCTCAGCAAAATTCCCAATCCATTTGGGGAATCCTTCCGTGCAAATCATGCAAACCGAACCATGGTGTGGTATTTCCTGCCGAAACCAGACCTGCAACGCCAGTTACCATCCATGCGTCGTCATCGCAGAGGCTGCAATGCGAGTCTACGTTTTTGCTGTGGGTACAATACAATGCGGAAAGGGGGTCAGGTCATGCAGGAAGTCATTGAAGGGGATCGTAAAGATGGCCGTGATCCTCGTAGACAAGGAATGTCCACGCGATGGGGCTGAAGTTAGGCCGCAGCCACACTTTCCTTGACAGGCTCCGGAAATTTCATTTGGTCGGCAGATCCAACGTCGGCCGGCGTCTCCGGAAGAGCCACTCCATCCGACATATCCGACGAGCTGCCGCCGTTCCCTGCGTTCTCCATGGCAAACAGGCGAGCTGCTCGGCCTTCCTTCTTGCGAGGCTGAGGAGCTAATATGCACGGTCAGCTACACGGTCACGCTACGGGTCAATCCTGACTGATTAGCCATACCTCTACCGTTCTCCTGAACGTAAAAGCGTCTCAGTAAAGAGACAGCCTCGTCACGCAGGTAACCGCCTTCGGCAGGATAGCCAGGCTCGACATTCCCTCCGTCGCCATCATCCTCTTCACGTGGCAAGGTGGTTGCCCGACCGCGGCTAATGCGGTCAACATCATGAGGACCGTAGCCGTTCTGGTAGGGGCGGTCTCCAGTGGGTTTCGGAACCGGCTTCGAGTTGATGTGAATGCGAAATACACCTCCAGTGCCGCCAAACTTGTCGTTGACCGCGCCAAAGTAGACCTTCTGAATGCCGAGCTGTCGAAGAAGAGAGGCACACATGACGCAAGGCTCCACCGTAACGTAAAGGACGCACTCTGAAATGATGGAACGGTTAACTTTAGGAGAGGGGTGCAGCTTCTGTCCGTAGGGGAAGATATGGCCATCTGACGGATCGACATCGCCCCACAAAGACTTATCATCCAAAGGCAATTCGTCCTTGACGTCGGCATCTGGTTGATGTGATAGTAGGGCAGACAGCGCCATGAACTCGGCGTGGCGAGTGCCGTTGCGAGTCACGTTGGTTGCGTTCATCCCCTTCGCTATAGTCCGACCGCGATAGACTAAGACGCAGCCAACGGGCGTTTCATTGGTACTCAACGCCAATGATCCCTGCTTCACTATCAGCTTGAACTAAATTGATGTCGGCATTGAAGGCTGTGATGGGAGGATGCGCTGGACGAGCTGACAGTTTGAACTCTCAATGCCGTTCTTAGCGCCAGTGTATAGCTTTCGCCTATGACCCGTTCCGAGAGCACCACCGATACCTGCACAGCGTGTCGATGGGCTGATATAGTGACGTGGTCATGAATTACAAAAAGACGGTGCAGACTTACCATGCCGAGCGCCTCTCTCATGAAGCCAAGATGGTACTCTCGCTCAATCTTGCCCTCCTCCGTATCTGGCTCGATGAGACCAGGCAGCACCTGACTAGGGGGCGTAACGAGGGGAGCCAGTGGCTTCGCTACAATCGGTTGCTTTATAAGAAGCGAAACGGCAAGGACGGAAGGAACGCCAGCAGCCTCGGTGGCGGCCGTGTCCTTGTTGAGCTCTTTCTCGGACGCAACCTGGCCGTCCTTGTCATCTAGAGTAAGTTGATCGATAGCAGCAGCGGTTTCGTTGACCTGAACGATGAGGGGCGGAACATTCTTCCCGGAGGCTGCCTTGGCTGCCAGGTCGGGCGCTTGTGTGCCGATGTGGCTGTAGCTACCCGGCTTCTGAATCTCGGGTTTGTTCTCAGCTGGTGCGACGGCCGTTCGGACTGGAGTCTGAGATGAGGCCATCTTCGATGCTGGCCGACCTGGAGCCGGGGCATCGTGCTTGGTCTTGTCGGTAGGCGGTCGGGTAGGTGAGGAGCGTCCACGAGATATACCAGATGCTCTGGGACCATTTGGCTTCTGGCCATCGAATTGCTTGGCATTGCCCGTGGTATCATTCTTGCCCATCTGGGTGGATGAGCCAAGAGGAGTAGGTTTGTTGATGGAATCCGAGGCTGTGGACGCCGGATTGGTTTGCTTGCCAGGGCCCACGTTTTCCTTGCCAAGTTGCTGGCTGGCCGGCGCAGTAGTGACAACAGGATGGGCGCCATTGGGCTTGACGCCAGAGCGCTTCTGTCCACCGCGCTTCTTAGACGCAGCCATGGCTTCGTCTTCGTCTTCGTCTTCGTCGTGATGAGAGCCTTTCTCGAGATCTAGTGACTTGTGCTGAGGTTGAGATGTGTTGGTAGACGGATGAGTGTTGGCTGTAGGTGACTGTGAACCTGGGTTCTCCCCAGATGCTGGCTGCTGTGCGGAGGAAGTCGTGTTGCTCGAGGTGAAGTGAAAGAAGCGGGTGAACAGTCGAATAAAAGAAGCAAACAGCGCCTGCCATATGGCTGATACGTAACCTGAGATTTTGTGACCCGCCATTGTTCCGTCCCTGCCTCAGCGATCGTGATGATTCAAACGACAATAGCAATGAGACGACGACGACGACAATCGCAGTCACCCTGACTCATACATTCACTCATACATTCATTCATTCATTGGCGGCCGACATTCACCGACTGCCGTACCGCAGTCGCGGGCCACGAATGACGTATTCCTCCTCTGCACACCAGTAGTTTGGGACGAACTGTCTGCCTCGATTCGCTATAGTATGCTCACTGTTTTGTGAATCTAGGATGCAAAACACAATGTTTGATACTGCGTGACAAAAGGGACACAGCGGAGTACAAGGACACGCAATGCCCAGACGCGCTCCCTGCAACTTCTGTCGGATCGATCCAAGTTCAATTTGGTGTGCAAGCTTCGATGACGGACTGTCGATAACCAAGTAAGGTGCAGAGAACGGATGAATTGAGGTCAGCAAGTACGCTAGGCGTGGTATAAGTGAGAGCAGATTTTATGAAGGTCGCGGCTGAGAATTTCGTGCACCAGTGAGTGAATCACGCCGCGGCAACCCCACACTAGCAGGGGCTCTCTCCTGCACCAGTCAGCCACCAGGTCTGAGGGAGATGCTGCGGAGGAGACCCGGTATACTCATGTAAGAGCAGCTGCTCTACTGAATCTTCTCATGCCACGTTCTTTACATGAATACTAGCTACCTAAATGTATGCAGTGTAGACACCTAGTCTTAGTGGGGCAAGAAACATGTACACGCACACGCGAAGACAAAGACTGGCTCATATGATCATTGGCAGCGAAAGATTCCCTCCCGTTGATGCTATCCTATCACTTTTTCAAGTATTCATTGTGCCAGTCTGACCCGTCGTAGAGACGTAAAACAGTGTGTGTATAGTACAATAGCAGTGAAAGTTTGGTCGGCGAAGGTGTTGGTTCCAAGTCGCCTCGTTTGCAACGTGGACTGCCTCTACAAGGAGAGATGCTTCGAGCAACGCACGGCAACTGTACAAGTGACTGGTCTTCACCGCAAAGCCAGCAAGTATGATCAGAGATGGTCAAGAGTCGTATTGTTGTTTATGTAGGTCCGGAACCCCGACCTCTATAGACATCAATCAGCTGGACCGACCCTCGACCGCCATGCTTTCCCCTACCATGACATCTTCGTCCCATCACCACCGTCATCCTCCACCTCGTTGACCGATGAGTATCTAGTACAAATAGATACACAAACGAGACCACACAAGATGGTCTTCAAGCGAGGAATAACCCAACAGCAATAATACATCAAGCACAAAAGAATGGTACCCAACCCCTTAGCAAGCCTAGCCATGGCGGATTGCGACCGCGACAGCGTCCCGGTCGGTATTTCTCCGGGTGTTGGCATCCGAAAACCAAGGTTTGCGTTCAAGGTTGAGGACTCCACACTGGAATCCGTGAATCTTTGACTTGACATTGTCAATGGTGTCGCTTGGCAGACGCCTTGCGAAATGAAGAGCTTGCATGAACGAGTCCGAAAGGCTCATACAAGAGACAGAGTATTGTCGCGAACCCGGGCGAGTGGCAACAAAGGACAGCGCAACAAATAATGCGCTGACGAGTGCTTGTGTTTCGTCACTGGTCATGAACCATGGCGACCACAAGATTTGGGTAAGCCCAACGGCGACAGCCGCCACGGCCGTCAACAGAGTGAATCCAACCGCAAAGTCGCCGAAAGATCCTTCTGACGACGTCTTCTTGGACGATTGTAGGGTTGCTTGCAGCCCAAGAAGAGCAAGCAGAGGTACCAGGACGAGAGAAGCAATGGGGGGCTGAGCCTTATCCCCAGTGGTAAGAACTGTTGCGGATAGGCTGAATACACCGGCCGATACACCGCCGTGGGCAATCCCAAGGTGAGATACTGCAGAGACATCAAACCCATAAACTTCAGCAAATGAAGACGTGGCACCCGCCGCGGACGCAACTCTGCTACTTTCGAGGGCGGAGAGCCTAGGACGGCGCTGGTGACGGGGTCGCGAGGCGGCTCGTTGGCTAGCCCCCGAACCGGTCTCGCCTGTCGACGTTTCTAGCGCGGTCGGGCTCCTCGTGATCGTCATTGCTGTTACAACTTGATCTGCTAAGGGTAACCCCCGAGTCTGCCAGGCTGTTAGATGAATACACAGTTGACATATCCCAGTAGACTTTACCGTTACTAGCTCATCACGTGTAGCAGCAGTGACTCGTTGCGACTTCGTCGATTCCGAATATCCAGAGGCCCTGCTGTCAATGTTCTCAGAAATTACGGATGCTGCAACGCTATCACACAGTGTGGCTAGCGACATGTGCGTCGAGTGTCGTGGAAGTACTGAGCTATAGTCGTTCGGTGCAAGCGATGCTCTCGGAACATGGGACTCTGGCAAGTCTACCGACGCGGCCCGACATGAAGTAACAATCGGGGTGTTGCCCTTTGAGCTTTGCAATGAGCGCTGACTAGAGCCCTGGTCGTGAGCTCGATCGCCAGGATCAGTTGCTAATACCACGTCTGCCCGTGAGAAGAAGCGGTCGACGCCCTCCGGCGAGGAATGGTTCTCCGACAAGTCAGTAGACAGACTGCCAGATATCACCCTGCCCTGAGACAGCGGACCCAGTCGCTCGGCCTGGAAAGCGTCAGGCAATACGATGCTGTGGCTCCTAGAAGACTGCTGGCGGTGCAGGTAGCCCGAGTGCTCGGAGCTTTCTAGCGCCGCGACTTCCTTGGAGAGTAACAGGTCATCATCTGGACAGGTAGAGCCTGGTGAGTATAATGCAAAGTCAACATAGTTGCTGCCAACCTCTAGGCCGGCCGGGTTCAGGTACGGTAGAGTGGGTTGCTGGCTCTCGTCCAGCTTGACTAGGTCGATGCCGGCATCTCCTACGCCGGTACCGACGCCGACGCCGACGCCAGCCGGTGTGACTGGCTGGCTCTGGCCAGGAGTCAGTACCTGTGAGGGTGAGGTCGATGTGGAGGTCGTTGGTGAGAAGTAGCCCGCAGGGTCAAAGAAGAAGTCGTAGTCTTGCGGTACAACGTCGGCGAACTCTTCGTCGTATTGAATGAATTGATCCCAAGTGTCGACTGTCGAGTCCGCGACTGTGTCGAAACGGTCGTCCAGATATTGTGGCTCCGATTTCGTTGGATCGAAAATGGCCATGTCTACCTCGAAAACATTCCTTTTCGGGGCTGGCGGAGAAGCAGCCTTCTTCGCCTTCTTGGAGGCGGCCTTGGACCCGGGCGAAGTCACCGCAGAAGATCCTCTCTTGTGGCTAGGATCGCAACGGGTCTTCTTCTGTTTACAAGAGTCACAGGCCTTCATTACGCGCATCAAGTGTGCATGGTCCCGCTGCTCTTTGGTCTTGCAACCACGAGATGCCGAGTTCGTGACATCCCGCCCATCCTTGGTCATAATCTTCATTCCAGGAATGTTAGAGAAGTCGCCCGGTTGTGACCGAGCAGTTGAAGATGTGGCCTTCTTGGAAGACGAACGAGCCTTGGAGTGAGTGGAACGTTTGCAGGAGACGTTGCTGGCATGAGTCCATTGGCTTTCGGACATGACAGGAGATGTGTTGAAGCTCGAGCCGTACCCGGAATCCTGCATCGCGCTAGAGCTGGCGGGAGAAGCGGCGGTAGAGCCCAGAGTCGGATAAACCAGGAAGAACTTGAACAGCTCTCCGGTCTGGATGGTATGGTCGAAGAACTCTAGAGAGACAGCAGCGCGCTTGTTCAAGATGGAAAACGGACCAGGGACGTAGGTGCTGATCATCTCGTCCAGCTGCTTGGATCCCATGGCAGGGAAGAATTGGAGAGGAGCACCGATGGCAGGCTGGTGGACGGAGAAACCCATCAAGGAGGTAGAAGAGACGTTTCCAGACATGGCCGCCATTGGGATGCAAGCCGTGGATCTGATCTGGGCGGAATACACTGTAAAGGAGGCGGTGGATGAGTTTAGAGAGGGAGTCAATGCACGGAAACACCGGCGGAAGTGTGGTATGAGAGGCGGGAAGCCGGTAGCGCCCACTTGATCGACTATTGACTAGTGAGAGCAGTATAAGCGACCAGGCACTATACAATGCAGAACCGTTGCGCCCGAAATGGCGTAGTCAAGTAGAAGCGGCAAGTATATGTCAGGAATTGGGGAAGCTGACAATGCCGGGGAAGACTGGTCGTCGAGGGTAAGGCCAGGGTTTGACGATACGATACGATACTCGACTCGAGGATGGCGGAGTCGAGTCTTCCTGAGGCTGAGGTTCAGAATGAATCAATGGATAGTAGGTGGAAGAAAGAGGAAGAACTGTCTCGTCTTCTTTGCCGGAGGGAGTCACCAGGAGATATTTCACTTTCTCCATGGAGGCCTGGTTGCAAAGCCTCCGACGTTCAACAGGGCGGAGCATGGGACGGGGGACGAGGAGTGAGACATTCGGCGAACAGAATCCGGCTTAGCGTAGGCTGAACATTAGACCAATCGTCGACAACCTTTCCCGGATTGGTCACCTCGGGCTTGACCCATGGATCGTCAAAGTCATTCTGCTGATCTGCTGTTAGCCCATGCCAGGTGAGCTCTGCCTTTCCACTAATATGAATTAGACGCAGAAACTTGGCACAAGCTGGCCAGTCCCACTAATTTGCATCATGTAGGGATGCCTCAGGCATACAGCCGGCGAGGAAGTAATTGGTCAATTGCCAACACTTTTGCAGCGATGAGTCAAGAGCCAGCCAGATCCCACGAGTCATCATCAATTGCCTGCATAAGTACCTAGGTAGGTAATTACCTACTGTCCTGAACAAGACGGATCATCCCCGCGGTATTGTATGCCTGCATGTCATGGTAACAGGGCCGGCCAATGCCGTTGTCAGATCAGTATTTGCGGGCAAGGAGGGTGCCTGCTGTAGTTTGCTTCGCTATACCTACTTACTTACCTATACTCAAGCAAGGTCGAAGTCCGTCGTCGGTCGGAATGAGCTGGGGCTTAGGATCCTGATGGAATAATCCTTGTTTAGATGTAGACGACGACATCGCACTCATTACGCCCGAAACTGGATATCCTTTTCCCCCATATCTCTCCTGAAGCCCCTTCTACCTCGTAGACCCCTTGGCCATCTCTACGCCACCAGATCTGAGAATGGGTGGAAGCGCGGGGGATGTAAGGCGTGACAGGTACATGTGCATGAGAAAAGTTTGGGCACGGCCACCAGAGGGGCTGCCAGGGTACCCTCACGTCCTCGGAGACTACACATTCGAGTCGCAATATCCACGATCGCTTCACTGAAATGGTATAATCGACAAGTTAAAGCAGAGCACTGTTCATGGACTTTGATGACCAGAATTGGGGTTCTATCCAGGAATCCTCAAACGTCAAGGAGCAGCCCACCAACTCCCATCCGTGCTGTACGGGAACGCCGAATCTTCTTTCAACCAGTACGCATCATCGTCAACATATCCACCGTCACGTCGTAACTCAACTTCTTCCCTATCGCCGTTCCATCTTCACACAAGACATATCTAGCCTTTAAGGCTCCACAGGCCCATGGCATCATTCTCAAAGGCCGTGTCCTGTGGCCGGCAACCCAGCCAAGAGAGCGTGAAGATCTTGCCTCACACAGTTGACGCGAATTTCGCAACGTGATCCATCGCTTGAAGAGCCAAGTCGCCGCGAAGCCGCATACGATAAAGCCTGCCGAGATTTGTGTCATAGTTGGGAACCCGGGCGCGCGTTTAGTCGGGCTCCTTACTGATCGAAAGACCACATCTGACCCGAAGCCAAGCATAGCCAGTATAGACATGACTGATATGCAAAAGATTCGAAATCGATTGCGAAAGTGGCAATGGCAGTTACGGAATGATCGAACCCTTAGCTTGACAGAGTTTGATACCGGGTACATGGGATTGGCCAACATAAACGCCGAGCCGAGTGACTTGGTACTTATCGGCAATGGAAGTGCAATGCGTTGTGCAATGGTGTGACACACCTTGGAGTAGAGTGCGTTGCTTGTATGACCACTAGCACCGCGACATTCCGAATGCTGGTGAAAGTAGCCCGCGCCTCCGCCAAACGAACGGTACATGTTCATGGAGCTGTTCTGTCCGTCAAGAGATGACTGATCTCTGGAACCCCGAGGATCAAAGGAGTGGCCGCCTTCCGACTCGCCGGACTGGGTCAAAGCAGGGGTCGAGACGACTGTAGACTCAATCGAGCTGTGGTGCGCATAAAGCCATCTCTGCCACGTGCCTCTTCCGTAAGGCGAACAGCCCGGCTTGATGCATTGTGCTGGCGGATCCCAGCCGATTACCAAGGAGTCGCAGGAGATGCACCGACACCAGTACTCACCGTCTTGGAATGGATGGTGCTCTGAGACAAAGTGCTGCTCTAGATCCTTGAGCGGACCCGTCCAGGAGCAATCATCTGACAGCGAGCTCGCCGTTGTACCAGGGTTGCTATACTCGCACTGCCACCTTGCGGGATATCCCAACATCTCCCTACCAATGGGGAAGGGTCCGGACAAGGGTTGGAGGTGGTCAGATGTCCCAAGCCCTGGATTGTAAGGTTGGCCGACGGACGTTTGCAAGGTTCCAGAGCCGAGCCTTAGTGACCTAGGATCAAAGGTCTCGACGAACAGCTGGATGTTCTCCTGTCGGGAATTCGGACGCTGTAGAGCATCGGGTAGCTCACCCAGATCATCGTCAAACGGTACTGGGGCTGCCAAGCCATTGTCATCTCCAAGACCAAACAGCATGCCAGTTCGATCCGTTGGTGCAGGGCTCATAGTCTCGCCTGGACCTTGACGATGATTACCGGACGAGGCTGGAATACCCGACTGGGCGACTCTGACAGTAGCTTCGTAAATTTCTTCCAATCTCGATAGATCATAGTGATTGCACTAACAGAATGACGTGTCAGACATTTTCAAAGGAAACGGGGTCGGGAGAAGAGTGAAAACTGCGTACAGTGATCTTCTTTTCTTTGCATTTGTCGCAAACCAAACCCAATTTCCTCTTGATAGCAGTCTTGAATCTTTTCTCTGCCTCCAAAGGACCATTCCTCCGCCCTCGGGGACGTTTGCCTGAGCGGGTCGGCGCATCTACCGTTTGACTGGTAGTATGCTCCAGTAGATCTGTTGTCGAGGCTGGAGATAGGCTTCCACTGACGTGGCTTTCATTCGTGGTGCTCCGAGACATAGATGGAGCTCTGGGATCTGGCGGACGCAGGAAGGTGCTGTGCGAGTCGACATGTTCCTGTAGGGGGCTTCGTTGGAGAAGTCGCGCCTCATCCTCTCGAATCTGATTGTAGATCGTTTGCTGCTCCAGGGTTGGTTCGACCACGGTTCTCGTCTGATCTTGGCCATTTGACCTTGACTTCCGTGACTTGCTGGGCAATGACGGGCCCATAGTCCCGACCAGAGACCCGAACAGGCCTGTGATTGAGCGAGTCGAGCGAGGCAGCCTTGTATATACGGGAGAAATTCTCGACTAGCTTTCAAGAAGCGAACGAGACAGGACTATACTATGGCCAGGGACCATTCCCAGACACCCCGGAAGAATTCAATAGAAGGGAGAGACACGCTGAGTAACGATGGTTAGGAAAGAGGAATGTGACGGGATCAAAGGATTCAAACCAATGTAGGACTCGAGCAGGGAGTGGGAAAATTACTCGGCGCATGGTACTCGAGGCTGACAATAAGGCAGAATGTCCTTACCTTTACAATTGCCTTCTTTCTGAGGCCATGGGTCGCCTGAGCCTGAGTCCAGCAGCCCCCACCCGACTTTGGTAGGCCCATAGCCTCGAGTCGAGAGGCGTGCGTAACGCTTCACTGGGTTCGTAATTTACAAGCGCAATGAGAAGCGCTCGCATTGCGTGCACCGAAACCAGGTCTCTGCGATTTTGCGCATAACGGCATTGATCAGACGATGACAAGTCAACCTCGTGGCATTTTTCGGTGAGCAAACTCATCAAATGTATCGGGCGCAAGACTGGAGAAAGAAGAGAGTGAGGGGCATTCTCTACTATTTTATTGCATTCAGACCGCAGGTCGGTTTTGGCCCAGGGGGGGGGGGGGGGGGTTTGTTTAATGGCGAGGATAGTTGCGCCCAAGTGAGAGAGAGCAAATGGCTTCAAACCCACATGTTCGTCTGCTGAGATTGGGCTAGCCAGCAATGGTGCAGTTCAGCCTATCAAGGTAGCACTCGACTATGAACTGCATGTTGCCGGTAGCATCCGTCCCGCAAAGAACTTCTGAATAGCTGGCAGGTCCAGGTATCATGGGCGCTATCGTATCCAGTAGTAACGTTGTTGGTCACCTATGCATATGAACTATGCGTCGCCCTTCTACGCAGCCTTCTGCGCCCCTACCATAGTATTTCGTTTCAGCAATTCAAACTAAATCAATTCGGACGTCTGTATTCGAACAGGTCGTGAGCTTCCCTGCTCCAAGCCCCTGCGTTCGCTCCAGGGAAACATGGCAAAGCTGGTGACTCCTTGGCCGTTGTGTCAGTAGCACACACAACGTGTCGCTCAACTTCTCTCGCAACAGCCACGTTCCCACTCGTAGATCGAATACGTTCAGGTACCTGACCAGCGGTATCGGACGGTTTTGCCGCTTTTTTCCCGCGTGTCGCAGGATTCACCAGTTTCGGAACTTGTCTGTGATTGGCCGCCAACTTTCCCGTAGCCTCGTTACACACTGTGTCAAGTTGTGGCCTAAGGTTTTCCAATGATGGATCGTAGTTTGATCTAGTCGGCGTCAGCAGTAAGTGAGTTTGTCTCTTTAGCCCGCTGTCAACTTCCGGGTGAGGATTTGTGTGCACCGGATCGCTTCCTTGTGGTGGGCCAACGGCCTTCTCGACATTGCTCATCGCCGCGGGTATGGTGACTGGACGTTCCTGCTTGTTTGGAGACACACTTTGTTTTGTTGTCCTGGAAGAGGGCATCGAGCTCCCGCATGTCACATCTTTCAGTTCGCTTGATGCGTTCTCGGTTTCATTGGGAAGAGCAGTAGGGCGACTCAACCCCTGATCCACCTGGCGCACAGCAACCGGACCAGAAAGCGCATCGTTCTTTTCCTGGCAAGACACAAGTTGGTCCTTGACCTTGCATAGGGACCTTTCAGGCTTGGACAAAATTGGAGGGGGTTGAGCTGCAGCTTCACTCTGACCAGTCAAGGGGGCGATGACGGAACCGAGACCCGGATCTACCAAGGCGTTGCGTGCAATAGAGGCGGACTGATCTTCCAGGGGCCCAGCTATCCCGGGCAGATTTGACCCAATCTTCTGCTGGACCAAGTTCCCCAATTGTCCCGTTGGACCTGCACGGTTTGCAGAAGAGGTTTGGTGTGGGTCTTCCTGAATCCGAACTCTTTGCTGCATGGCCTCACGCGCTGTCTGTGAAGGTGTATTGTCTAGGATCGCAGGACTCACGGCCGCTGGAAGATCCTGCCTTGGTGCCCACATCATGCCCTGTCCGATCTGTCCTTTGCGTTGGATAGGTAACTCATCCTCATCCTCATGATACAGTCCAATAACCTCTTTGCTTCTGATACTTTTCCTGGAAAGCGGCGCGAGGCGTGGTGGAGGTAGATCATCTAGTCGTCTCCTAGTAGGATTGTTACGACCTGCGAAGAGACGCTTAACTTTCCGTACAATAGTGGTAGTTTTACCGAGATATGTTGGTTCCTGTCTTCGAGCAGCAGCATGGTCTTCGCTCAATCCTTCAACTGCGTCGGTATCGATTCTACTGGCATACACTGGACTTTGACGCCGTAGCCGTGCAGTCTCTTCTTTTCGTCGCTTCAAACATTGCCGAGTCTGTCGTTTAGGGATCATTTCCTCAAAGGGATCTTCAGAAGAGCTGCTAACTTGCTCTTCCCGACTAGCAGCTCGGTGAGATAATGAGTCGGCCCGTTTCGGTATAGAGGCCTCGTTCGTGAGCCCGTGATCGGTTTGTGTGATTAACACTGCACCACCGGTTCCTCTTGCATCCTCTCCCAGGGGTATAGGATGCCGTTGCGCGTGTAGCTCGTCTGTTGTCATGTCTATGATTGGTGTATCTGTAACAAAAGTAGCATCCACCGTCGCAAAACTCTCGAGGGTAGGCCTCCGGTGGCCTCTTCGTTGATCACCACTCTCCCATGCAGAATCCGATTGGTTGAGCTTGACAGCACGGCTCGGCTGCACGTCATTCACGAAGCCTCCGCCGTTACTAGCAACAGTCTGTGATGATGCTCCAGATTGGCTAGAGCTTTGATCAGTGGCAGCCATTATCCTGGATTTCTTCGTAGTGCCCTTCTCAGACATCATGAGCAGACCCCGTTTTTTTCTTGTCTGAATACGTAACTCTATCCTGGGCTCATGGACAGCAGCGGGCTTGATTGAAGGGTCCTCTAGTTCCGCTGAGTCTTGAGCTGGCTGACTTGAGTCCCTTTGAAGTGCGTGGGACTTGGTTTGAGCGCGCCCATGACGATGACTCAAATCACCATTGGCCGCCAACAAACTCCTGTCGATCCCTACAGCAGCTTGATTACTGACATTCTTTGTTGATGGCCGCTCCGAGGGATGTTGACGACTTGCCTTGCCAAGCCCAATGTTGTCTCTCCTCGGTCTCACTGAAATGAACTCGGATGCTTCCGAGGCCGAGGAGCAAGGATCCAACTGTATATCTGGGGTACTGGCAAACGACTTGGCTTTGCTGACGCTTCTAGCTCGAGGTTTGATAGAATCAGCGGGACCCTGTTCCCTTCTTGGATTTCGATGCAGCAGCAATGAAGGCACATTAGCTGTCGGTCTCGCGTTCTTTCCAGCCAAGACGTCGGGCTGAAGTCGTGGAATGTTGGTCGCAGCAGCGCTCCTTTCGGATAGTGGAACGGGTCTTCTTCTGTATACGGCTGCTACTGGGAGTGGCACCTCCCACACATCACCATCGTCATGATCATCATGCTGATAGCCAAGATCCGAAGAAGATGCTGGCGCATGATCATCAAGGGGTGTTGGGAGGGTTTTCTTGGGCTGGTGCCTAACCGGGACACTACTCATAGGGCGTCCTGAGAGGTTCAAGGGAGCACCAAACAGACTTTGTGCGTAGCCGCTCTTGCTTGGAGGGGATTGCGCCCGCTTGCGCCTCTTGGCTGGATGCGGGCTCTCATCCTGCTGTGCGAGTGATCTCTCAGCGTTTAGTTTCTGGCGTTCTTCGAAAGGGGACTCTGTGGGCAGTAAGGCACGACCATGATGACCTGTGGGAGTGCCAATCAGACTAGGGAGAGACTTGTGTTGCAACTGGGAATGGGGTGCAACACCCAGAGGCGCAACAGGTGCCAGTGCTCTCGGTGCAGGTCTGGAGAGGTGAGCGGCAGCTGCAGTATACCTTTGGACCTTTTCCTGCACTCTCTTATCGATGAGCTCCGACAGGTCCTGGCTTCGACTTCCAACACACTCGGCAGCCTGGACGATTGTCCCCCCTCGCTCCAGCTCGATCTCCTCTCCGTCGCCAAATTCGTGGTCTTCGCGCCAGTGGGTGTCTCCTATAAAGTTCCCCCTCTCATCATAGACCATGATCCTCTTGTTGAAAGCATGGAACTTGATACGGCCATCTTGCCAACGCTTCTGCTTCCTCCGCAAGTCATGCGTAAAAAGGCAGACGTATTCAAGCACGAGGGCACTGCTGGAAGGGCCCTGGACGCAGCTTGACGCGGCAGAACTTTGGATTGGTCGAGTGATTGCAGCCATGTTGGCGGCATGATACTGGGCTCATTCCCTCATACACGTCGATGCAACCCTATGACTTTATCGAAACAAACGTCGAAACGACGCTACGCATCGTCGATATGGAAAGACTGTTGAATTGTATCACTTGGATACCTACTTAGGTATGGATGAAAGACGCAGTCGCGAACGCGTCATGCTCCGGAGAATCGGGGACCCGATGGCAAGCGCGGCCAAAACGCGGTAGCACGTGTTTGTAACGGTATCGGCGAATGTCGCGTGGAGCACCGATTAAGGATTCGATACCTACACAGTACAGTACTTTGCGTGTCTGCGGGTCTGCTTAAGGTACCTACTTACGCACCCCTAAGTTCCAATAGTGATCCTCCCGTGCCCGTGGTGATCTTGGAATTATGGCCAAAGACAGTGGTAAGCGTACTCCCTTCTTGTTTCAGCTCTGTCGGCGGCGGGATTTGCATCGAAGCTTTGCATACGTCACATTGTTGGCTGTGCTGAGCTGTGCTGTGCTGTGCTATCAAATAGACCGTTAGAAGCATGATCCAACATCAACCCGGCTTTGCGGCCATGGTATGTACACGGTACACGGTACACCTACCTTGCCTGCCTGTTACCTGCACGCCATTAACGCCCCAATAACATGCACGACGGTTGACCGAAGCGAGTAATTAAGCACCTACCTAGGTACCTACCTAGGTAATTAGCTAACTTAGGTATGTAGTTAAGCGACACAGCCATCTTTGTTGCACTCCACATGACATGACTACACAGTACATACATAGGTACCCTACCTCGGTACCTACCTACCTACCTACTTCACCTTGCCCACTTTGCATCCCACTGTGAGCACTGTTCTGAATGTACTTCGATTAGGTACCGCAATAAGCTGTTCGCGGGGCTTGCTTGCTTGCTGCCTCTGCATCCTTCCCCCAGAGTAGCGGTGCATCGCCAACCCTTCCTCACCTCGCCTCTTCCTCTTCGTTCATCTCATTACTGATTACTGCGATCAGATGGATTTCTGGCCAGGATCGTCACTAGCTTGAAGCGGCAATCACAGGCCTTTCGTCCCTCGTTTTATCTCAACACAAGACTCACTATCTGTTCTTTCGTTCAAGTCTACATATTCCTACCCCGCTAAACAACGCGGAAACCACCCCCCCTCCCCCACCACACCGTTGAGGTTGAGGCAAAGAAAGATGCAGTCGATGCAGAGACAGTTCGGGAAGCTCACGCACAAAGCTCCCGGTGACAACGCCAAGGTCTCTGTTCTCCTGAACGACTTTGAAGATGCAGATAGAGTCCTGGCCAAGGTAACTCTAGGAGCTTATTGACCATGTCTTCTCCACTGACGATTGACTCGACAGCTCATCGACCAAGCAAAGTCATGGCACGACTCCTGGGTAACCCTCACCAATACCCAGCTGGGTATCGTCACCGAGTATGAAGGGCTTTACGACCCCATAGAAGGGTCGGGCCGCACCAATCTGAGAGCAACGGCACCTACCCCTGAATTGCAATTGCATCGCACCTTCAAGCTCAAGGAAGCTTACACGGAGCTCCGGACAGACCTATTAGAGGAGATCGGCCTGATAGACTCAAGAATCGTCAAACCGGCAACAGAAGCGCGGGACTGCATCGCCCCTGTGCGCAAGACTATGAAGAAACGGGAAAATAGGAGGCTGGATTACGAGAAGGCACAAGACAAGGCCACAAAACTGCAGAGAAAGCCCGGCAAGTCTGCAAAAGAAGATGCCGCCCTCGTCAAGGCCGACGAGGATGTGACAAGAGCTGCGGACGTATGTTAAGCTGTCTAGCCATCACATACCCTGCTAACATGGTAATTCAGGAGTTTGAAGTGGCAGACAGTCACCTCCGAGAGACGCTCCCGCCGATAGTCAATGCAGCTTTCAGCGTCGTGCCTCCGCTGGTGAGCACTATAGTACTCATACAGAATCGGTTGCTTGGTCTGTATTATACCGCCCTGCACAACTACTGTGAGGACCATCAGTTTCCGTCCCCGCCACCGCCAATGGACGAGGTGATTGCGGCATGGCAAGCCGACTACAACCCTACAAAGAGAGAATTCGAGGCTATCAGCTGCGTAGCTCACGGGAAAGCGGTCAAGCAGCCCATGCGCATCGTTGAAGAAACGCCACCAAATGAGAATAGGAAGCCCTCTGCAGGCTCCCTGAATGGCTTGCGTCGCCCTTCGGCCGGCCTCATCTCCGGAGGCGCCAACGGGACTGGGCCCGGACCAATGCCTCCACGACCGAATCGGATCCCCTCCAACTCATCTTTGGCCACTCCTACCCCTGGTGCTCTGTCACCGCGGCCGACTTTCAACAGCACAGGCTTGACTAATCCAAACAACCTCGGCATCCCTACCGAATTCACGACCGCCTCCGGTTTTGGAACATCGCCCGGCACGTCGCCTAACTCACTTCGTCCGCGGACCGACTACTTCGCCCCCGGCAACCGGCCTCCCAGTGTCGCTTCGACGGTGGCATCCAGCATATCGACCCACAGTACCTCGCCTGCAGCGCTCAAGAAGAAGCCACCACCTCCACCGCCACCGAAGCGCATCGGTTCCAGCAAACCCGACGAGTTCGTGGTTGCCCTATACGCGTTTGCGGGACAGGGTGCCGGCGATCTATCGTTCCAGCAAGGCGATAGGATCAAGGTGGTCAAGAAGACAGGCACAGATCAGGACTGGTGGGTTGGAGAACTAGGAGGTGTGAAGGGGAGTTTCCCGGCAAACTATTGCAAGGCCGCATGAGCTGTGTTGTGTCTAGATATGGCAGAAGAGAGTGAGGGTTCGTACAGGTTCAATGACAAGGGCGATGAATGGATGGGGGTTAATGGGTGGGGGGATTGGGGATTCTCTGTCGAAACCAATCGTGACTCGATGGTATTGGGAAGCAGGCCTCACACACCTTAATACAAAGTTTTATCACGGCTTTCCCTCGTTATCGTTATTGTCAAGTGCAGTGGGTCTAGGAACTAACAATTGCTCTGCTACTTACGGTCCATAGTTGCCAAGTATTATGGTTGCTCGAAACATTTGAGCGCTCGAGATCACAATTCCAGTAGCGCAGATTCTCCGTTAGCGTATAGAAAACTGATGGATGCATGTGTTGCGATGGTCTGCAAACAGAGGGTGATGCTCTAAGAGCGCCGTGTTTCCCGCGTTGCACTATTCATCTACCTCAGGAACGTGAGTAAATAGAAGGTCTAGTTTTCGTCAGGCAAGGCGCGCGTTGATTTCGGCTTCCTGCTTGGGAACTCAGACACTTCTCAGGATGTGTTCCGTACTGAATGGGGACGAAGGCGTCGATCTACTTATGGCGTACAGGTCGGGTTCCCGCAAGTGGTCAACAGATACGTTCACTGCTTCACTGCTCACCTGGAGGATAGAGTGCTGTAGTAGGTTGATGTACCGGAATGCGCATCTGCTTCCAATATATTGGTAGGCAAGGTGCATAGGCTAGATTGGGACCTGCTTCATATGAAGACGCTTGAAAATCACGACACCCAACCACCCGCGGGTTCGAACGGGGGCCAGCTGATCAAAAAGAGGCAAGTATATCACTGGTCATTCTCGCCTTAGAGAGTTTTTGTATTTAGGCTGCCTAGATATTCATCTCGGGTGCGTCCGTTGTGCAGACAGCTCAATCCAGCCCAGGTTAGTCTTCGTTCATCACGACTTCCCTTCTGCTCTCGGTTTTTTCTTCCCTTTTGATTGCCGAATTCAGGGTCATATTGATTGCAGAATACCAGTAGAGCAATCGTCAAGCGTTCCCGGTACGCAGATCCCACAAGGCCTGTCGATTGGGTTTAGAGTAACAAGATAGAATACGGGTCTAAAGTAGAGTCCTGTCTCGAAGCTTCCTCCGGGAGCTCGACGAGGATGTGAAAGGTATATTGGGGTATCAAGGAGGAGCTGTATCGCCTGCAACCCAGCTGGCAGGTACTTTGTAGATTGCTGTCCAGATGGCAACAGGAGTCTTTTCGAACGGATTATCGACTGCGTCGCATTTACGCCTGCTATGGTGATCAAAGCGATTCCTCGAACGTCCGCTAAGCCTAGCATATTAGATGCGAGGTTATTGAGGATATCGAACCGTTTCAAAGACGAACCGACAGCGTGATTTCTTCAAAGGGTTGCGTTGAAGTCCTTGCCCGGATCAATCTATCCCCCACTACCATGTGGTTCGGATGTCTCGAGACCAGTCGGTGTTCACCTTGATGAGTGAATCGCACTCAATAGAGCATATGATGAACTCGATCAATATAGCCGAGTTGATGCGGGCCGTTTTCTGAGCGCAGTATGGCAACATGATATCAGAATATGGGGCCAAGCTCCAAAGATGGAGAATTTGTACCTTCCCGCCGGCGTCTTTCCTCCTCGGCTCGGATGGCGCGGGCAATCTCCTCGACTGGTGCGCTATCCTCCGATGCTCTTACGCGGATTCCCAGATATCCATCGTCGTTGGACTCGAGATCCATAGGCGTGACGGGCCCGGGACTTCCAAGAGGGGCGAGCTTCGGTGCACTGGGTTTGCCGGAGACACTGGTGAAGCCCATGTTCCTTAGTGATATGGCATTCAGGGCGGCGGCATTGACATCTCCTCCACTGAGAGCAAGCGTAGCCTGCGCAATCATGTCTCTCTGGTATTGTTGCAGTCTGCGCTTTGCCTCTGACTCGTTCCGTGAATGTCCCAATGATGAATCTCCACGATAAGTAGGCACCTGCGTATCGGACTTGACGGCCATAGCAGCTGGTCCGGCGGCGGGTGGACGAAGGCTACCCTGCTGTTGATGCGATAGTCCTTTCCTGTTCTCGTAGTTGGAAGGATAGTATTTTCCCATGGGCAATGGGTTCGCGTGGACACCACTGGGCATATAAGATGCGACGGGAGTATTCGTGCCGCCGCTGGACGACGGTGTAGGAACCTGCGGAGGCATGTTCAGCAACGGCACTGTGGCCCGTGGCACTGCTCGTCCCGCAATGGACTGGTCAGACACTGGCAGCACCGAAGTGACTGGAGAATTGGGTTGCGATGCACGTTGAATGGAATTGTGACGTGCTTTCGAGACGTCGAGGTGGAATGGATGACTGCGATAAACTCGATTCTGGTCTTCGTGCAAAGGGAAATATCCACTGTCCATTGTTAGCCAACAGTGTCTCGCGAGCAAGGATCACTCTGGTAATGTTGGTCATTCTCTCCGCTGATTATTCCATCGGTATGCCTTCCACAGACAAAGAGGTACATACCCAGGTAAATCTCCGCGGGCTGACAGTGGCGCAGGCGGAGTGTAAACAGAAGAACTGCTCGTGATCGGCTTTTTGGCGACGGGTAATTCGATGGTAATGGGACGACTGCGAGCTGATGATCTTGGTGAATCTAGGAAGGACAAATCAGTGATGGTATCAAACAGCAGCGCAAACGGTACATTGTCGGGGTCTGTATTGGTGGGGTAGGGTAGGGTAGGTTTTAGCACCGCGTCATGGGATTCAGAACCGCAGAAAGCCACGATCCGTGCAAGCGACCATGTATTATACCCCGCTTACGTAGCAGCCTCCCTAGGTTAGTTGCCGGTTGGATTTTGGATTGGAGAGGTTGTGTGGCGGGGAGCATTAGCGGGCTTCCTGGGTTTCCAAGGCTTTGCATGATGTTGCCCAATGAAACGTTGTGCTCGTCGGAGCGCCGGTTCGGCATGAGATGGACGTGTCTTACACCGCCTCGGTCCGGCAAGACGGCAGCAAGCCACCACCACCACCGTGCGACTCATGTGGACAGCAGTCGACAACGGCGCTCGTCCACGATCCATGGCGCTGGCTGGATACGAGTGCAAGAGCCGGAAGACGGACAGGAGCAAATCGGACCCGAGTGTAGCCCGAATAGATGAATAGAGATGAGTAGAGGAATTAGCACGTACCAGGAAGTTGCAGATGCATCTCGCCCGCTCTCTCAGCCAGCCTCGGCTTGCTGCCCGCGAGAGTTGGTGAGGGTCTTGCTGAGCAGATATCATCGGGGTCGAAATCACCAGGCGACGACGCTGCCGAAGACGCCTCCGACGCATTCGACATGTTTGACAATGATCTACCCGGCATGCCTGGCCGACGTGCGGCTCTCGAGGATAGGTACGACGGCGGCTTGAACGACCGGCCAAAGCTCGCCATTGCTCTGCCTAGGCCCAAGTCTCCAACAGAATCCCGGAGCCCCTGACGAAATCCTGACGGCCGAGCACCGCAGTTAGCTGCCTGGTCTGAAATTGCTGACAACGACAATACGTGTGAGGGCCCGAAGCCGGAAAACGGTAGAAGCAGCGTCGTCAATTAAATCCCAGAAGCTACACCCAGATTCGAGAACTTTATTGCCATTCCGTGCTCTGAGTACTCCAAAACCCTCCAGTCCTCAGAGAGCAAGTGCAGGTGGACGTTATGTCACCTGAAGTCTAAGGAGGCTGGAGAGGGAGCTGATAAGAGCGCGCGTTGATTTCCAAAGGGTGGAATTTTTTCATTTGGGTGGTTGCGAACATTGACAATATCGACTGACTTGGAGGTCGAAAGTAAATTGAATTTGAGGCCCTTACCTCAATGGCATCGGGGTAATCGCGACGAAGTGAACCACAAACCCACACCGCAACACACGGAACTCCTTCCAAGTTTATACGGGTGAGTTCAACCCAGATCGTCGTTGGGCGCAACTTCGCCTCTCCACTGCCAAGTTGTCGGATAGATGTGAGCTGGACCCGCATCAACGAAGGAAGCGGACCGTTTCAGTCGACCCGCTCTACTTCAACCCAATCTCTCGCCTTTGCCCAGAGGACTACTACTGTGGTATGTAGAAACAGCCGCCGGCATGTGTGAGTTGAGACCGGGTCTGTTGATAAACTGGCGATGCAGACCTTGGAGGGTCTGGGAGGGGTCGGGGTCGGGGTCGGATAAGAGTGCACCTCGACACTTGCAAGTCGGGAATACGAAGATCTGAAACGCCAGACTGCGGCGGACGAGAGCAGCTTAACAACTACTATGTAGCACCCCAGTCCGGCTCAGATACTTGTGGTGCAAGTGGTAAGATAAACGATGAGCGACACCTTAACGTATAGTTGCAGTAGTGTGGTGAGTGATCTTATCGGGCGTGGCAAATCACAGCGATTATATGACAATTTTAGACTGGACCCTGGAAAACGATCCCATGCAGCTACATAGTAGTCATCGCATGGTTTGCACGGCCACGGGTGTCTCTCCCGCGGCAGTCTACATAGTATCTGCTACTTACATAGGTACAGTACGTGAGAGCAATGGCCGGAATGGGAGAATACTTTCTGTCGCGCTAACTGTGCATAACATTGGTACGTAGTCTAGCTTTCTCTTCCCAGCCCTAACGTCTGCATAGAGGGATCGTAGGGAGATAACAAGCAAAGCTATGCCTGTACCTCAAGTACGCAAGTATAGACGGTTGAAGCAAACGATGCGTGATATGGTGGTGTATTATTACTCAGACTGTCCGGAGCCGAATGGACGGAGCCTCATGTCTACACAGTAGTAGGAAAAGGACCACGCCACCACACCTTTTGCATAAGATATTCAGTGCATGCAGAGATCAGCGTCCTGTCCGACCCTCTCTGGTGCATACAGTACAGAGAATAGTAGCAGAGTACACAGTACGCAGACTAGACAGGCAGGGTTGATGCATCTCGGACGATCTGCACAATGTTTCGCGTGTCTCAGATACTCTTCTCTTCTCTTCTCTCATTGAAGAGCTCCGGAAACGGGGGGCCATAAGGGCTCTGGTGATTCGTCTGTGAGTATGGGTCGCACATGCATAGAGAGTTATGGCAGTAATCTTTGCTATCAAAGTGCCGTTTACTGTACGCAATATTATCTATCGGTTGAGTCGCCGGAAATAATGACCGTGTCGTCAGTAGCCCGCGACTTGCCATCCGACTACCACAGTAGAGTATGCAGCTCAGGCATACCGTGTGAGTGCGTGAGACGTGTCGCATGTGAAACCAGAGTTAGGCACCTTAGGCATCATGGCTGTTCCTAGGCTACGCTGAACTGCAAGACAAACTGCGTCGATCCAGATGATCGATACTTTAATGGGATTACGAAGCTTGAAACTTCAAGACACGCCGCATTGGGGGGAGTGCTGATCGCACAGTTATCAGACTTTTGGAACGGTGGCGAGTGCTGCGATAAAAGAAAGAACATGATAATCCTTTTCAGAGTACGTGTAGGGTAAAAGTGTAGGTACGCAGTAGGAGGACGTTGGCGGCTGTCCAATCAAGGACGCACGGCGTCTTCCATTCTTGGCCCCCGGAAGCAACGAGCAACGCGGTGATGACGTTGTGACTAGTGGTGATCCTGTCCTCACCTCACGGCCTTGGCAGATCTCGCCCAAAGCTACGGTAGCGTTCCCGCTTTTACCGCCGTCTCTTGCACTTGCAGCTTGCTGTGATTCTGTCCAAAGGAGTCCAATGCATTCAAGATTTTTGACTTTGACGAGCTACGATAGCACTACAATGCGCGACAGGACAGCACTGTCCGCTTCGGCTGATCTTGTTGGTAGTCGGTTTTGATACCCTATCTGGAACCAAACTCGACTTAGTATATACGCCACAGTTTAGTTAGGGAGAACATTTTGGGAGTACATTCATAGGATATAACGAGTTTCTCGTATCCGTGGCCACTTGCCCTAGTAATGAAAGGTATGCCAAAGCTCAGATGGTTGAAATCAGCGGTATCTTCCATATCTGGGTCATGACGATACGATACATACAAGTGTGCATAACGTGTTATTCCTTGCTTGAACGACGAAACGTCGTACTATCAACCTATCTATTATTCGAGGATAACACCATCCTATCATTGGCGATTTCGTGCTTGTATACTCTTATTACTTTAATCGCCACTTTGCTGGACAGAGGGGTATAGAGAAAGGCTTCAAAACAGCCGTTGCTTGTAACATAAACTTGCCCAAGATGGCAATCATTTCACGCACAGTGGTATCATGCTTAACGCCGAAAGCAGCGTTCATCCACACAAGGCTCACCCCGCCCGTCATTACTCGTAGTACTCCTTCAGCTGCTCCGCATCAGACCTCCAAGTGCCCTATTTTCTCCAACCTGAGCGAGTCGAGCCACTACGTCCAAGTCTTGCACGACCGGTGAAGCGACTGTTCCGCTCTCTATGGGCCCACCAGTATGCTGCCCCGGTGACGGTTCCGATGAACCAGAGGATCAAGTTGGCGAGGTCAATCCAGACTGCTCTCTTCATGCGGATGATGCCAGCATCCCCTTCAGGATTCTCGTGGATGTACATGTTGCCAAACACACCGAAAAGCGCGCACCAGAGGATGAAGATGATCAGGCTCCAGGCCGGAACGACGGCGAAGCGTAGAATGAAGGGGATGAAGTAGAGAAGCGCTGTAACGGCCGATAAGGTACCAACGACAACAGCGAAGACCTGGAAATTGTGAGATCAGTGTCAAGCTCGGTTTGCAGGCGAAGCATCATCCGTAGATGGCATCATGGCCAATCACATCGTTGAGACTGGGTATAGATCTCGACTTGGGGCCACAATCTGGGCATCAACTCACCCATTTGCTGTCACTATGAACCCCGGCCTTGCGAGCATTGTCGAGGTCAATAGCATAGAGACTCAGGACAACCGTTCCCAAAATGAATTGACAAAAGTGCAGTATCGAGAAGAGCAAGTAGCTCAGCGCCATGCCGAAGAGGCCCATCTTGATCGGTTTCTAGTTCGCGCCTTGGTAATGCAGTGGCAGTGTTGTCGATGTGATCAAGGTTGTTGCTGTTGTGATGCTGGTGGGAGTAAATCCCTGGGAAACGCGACGAATCAACCAGACAGCTGCCGTTCGCAAGTCAAGTTGTCTTGTCTGGAATGCTGGCGAACGACGGGAATGGAAAGGAGTGCTCGGTGATGGACGCGGCAAGAATCTAAGATCTGCAGGTGGTGGTCCTCCTGAGGGATGGATTGTTGGCGCATCATTTCCAAGGTTGCGGCACTTGAACGTATGACGCAATCAGTGCCAAGACCCAATTTCAACATAATCTAAAGCCTGACAAGCGCATCAAGTTTGGGACAGACCGCTCAGCGAATGAATCCTCCGAAGTCCACCTGGGCAGTTTTCAAAGTGCAATCAGCCAAAATTCGATTGACCTGCGATATTCAGAAGATAATGACACCAGCGTCTAGTAGAATCAGTACATAGTTCAGCCGGCTTGATGTGAAGACTAGGTCGGCTCTAAACTCCTGCTAAACTCTAGTAACCACGTGGAGACAACCGAGCGCGCGATCAATGCCCCATAAGAAATTAGCTGCCTTAGGTAATATACGCTTGCTTCCAAGTGTACTGTTGTTGCTTTCAAGAATCGACGTGATCACAGACTGACTGCAAGGTCTAATGTTACTGTAGTTGTTCAAGGGGATTGAGACGGACCCATCGAAGGACACAAGTCGATATGAGCGTATACCAGTAGATTAGGCCAAATAGGTAGTAGGTAGTTTAGTAATAGTAATAGCATGATAGTACTGTGTAGATCGCAGACTATAAGGCAGCAGGTTGCCGCAGACCGTTCAATCCCTGCAGCCTTGGCAGGCAAAGACCCTTCGAGGCGTGTACAAGCTGTGCACAGTAGACTGGGACCGTGGGATCACATTGCCGTTTCCTGAATGCATCGTTTTGATGGGCCTCTAGCTGGAGTGATTCGGGCACCACATGAAAGTGCTTCGGCTGGACTGTGAAGGATAGACGTAGAGAGACTGAGGTCATAGACTTGACAGCCCGACAAGTGACTGGAGCGAGGAGCCGTACGACAACGACGAACCTGGCCGCTGAATTCGTGAGCCGAGGGCTTGTCTCGCGTGAGGGCGGATCAAGTTGGGGAACAAACCTGACTTGAGTAATTGTAGAAACTAACTTAGAGTGTGCTCTGTAGACAAAGCGGTGGTATGAAATGGTAAGCGGTAAATTCTAGGCGACCAAGAGTCGTACTCATTTCCCAGTATAGTCTCTACCTGCTCAACGTACTTGTCATACGACCGCATCGCTGTCTTTTGGTGTTAGGCGTTTTAGAAGGTTCACCGCTATGCTGTGTCCAACACACAGACAGGGGTCTGGTTCGTTCACATATGTACCTATTCAAAACACGACACACTCGACGGATTCATCGAGATCGGCTCGCTAACTCTCGCACTCGGTTGGCCGCTGCTAACGAACTTCTGTTCCTTGTTAAACTTATGATCTCTAGAGGTCTCAAAGCCCACCTCAGACGTGCACCTCCATACCTAGTTTCACTCAACCCAAACTTTATAAGCCTACTAACAAGATCCACTCGAGGAGAGGTATCAAAGCCTTGTATAACGTCCGACATGTCAAATATCCCAAGCCCACCGTTCATCAGCATCGAAGGACTTCCCAACTTCCGGGACATAGGCGGGTATCCTATCTCATCTTCCCCTAATAAACTCATACGACGCAATCTTGTCTTCCGTTCCTCAGAGCCCTCCAAAGTGACCGAAGCTGGAATACTCAAGTTGCAGTCCCTTGAAATCACAGATGTTTACGATCTGCGGTCGCGGCAGGAGTTAGAAAAAGATGCGCGAAGCGGAGCAGGTCGCCAGCCCAAGGAGTGGGAGGGCGCGAGGCGCGTATTTGCGCCCGTATTCTTGGACTTGGATTATTCACCCGAGGCTATTGCGCTGAGATTCGTGAATTATGCTGGAGAGAGCTCTGAGGTGAGTCATAGGCATCTGGTAGTCCAGAAGTTTTGGAAGCGTTTCCAGCTGCCTTGCTGCACGCGCGGTGTTGGAGTTGACCAATCGAGGAGGTCGCTACGGCAGGAAGTGCATATTCATACACTGGGCGTCCTATCTTCGCCCAACATGAAGAGCGATTCGCGAGAATGGCCGCTGTTATAGGGCATCTTCCAAGTCATGGGCTCATAACAGGGCACTGCTAACGTATTTGTGACGCGACTTGTACCGTAGCTGACGAGAGCCCCAGGGATTCGTCCAAGCATACCGCGACATCCTCACGTCGGCTGCCTCGCCTGACAACTCGGCGGCGCCTTACCGTAAGATCCTATCCCACCTCGCCTCTAGTAGCACCGGTGCGCAACCCACCCCTCTGCTCCTGCACTGCACGGCCGGCAAAGACAGGACGGGCGTGATATGCGCGCTGATTCTTTCGTTATGCGGTGTGGACGACGAGGTTGTGGCTCATGAGTACAGCCTCACAGATTTGGGTCTCAGGTCCCGCCATGGGGAGTTCACGAGGCATCTGATGAAGGAGCCGGCATTGAGGAATAACCCGGCGGGCGCGAGGCGGATGGTCGGGTCGAGGTATGTTTTCACGCCTTGGCGGTCCCGTGCACCAACCACCTCGAGTAGAACACTTTGCGAGACTAATACCCTCTCAGAAAAGAGAACATGCTCCTTACTCTTTCCAGAATCCGGGAGACCTACGGCTCGGTAGAGCAGTGTGTGCTGGACCTCGGCCTCCTGAACAGAGATGAGATCAAACATCTGCGGCAGAACTTACTTGTCGATGTGGGAGGAGAGGAGGGGACGGTACTGGACTGGCAGAGCCATGCAAAGCTTGTGGAGAAGGCGCAGGAAGAATCTGATAAGGAGGCCGAGAAGATTGCTGCTGAGGCCACGAGTACGGTGGGTTGAGGCTGGATAGTTTGAACGGGGAATTCATATCTTGGGGATCATCTGGAAAAAATTGCCTAGATGTTGAGAATAACTGCCGAAAATACGTCCATCTCAGAGTCATGAAAAGGTGGTCTCTGGTGTCTAAAGCAAAACTCATACTATAACCCGAATAACACGTGCCAGTCTGTATGGGCAGCTATCCTCTTATACATGGTGAAGTACATTTAGAGAACTCTACTTTGATGACGGGTCCTTGGTCCTGTACTACCAACCCTTGCTGAAAAGGGGGCGACTTGACTAGCAATTCCTACTCGACTGTTCGTCGATTCGCCGTTCTTGGTACTTTACAAATCTAAACCCGGTAGTGGGATGTACACGAAACATCCGGAATACACGGTATCCTGCTAGCCCAAATCCAGAATGGGTACTCACACAGCAGCCGTAGTTCGTTCCCTTGTGTGATATGTGTCTGCTTCAACACTGCCACCCGCAGTTGTATGTTATTGTGATACATGGCCAAGGTACCAGGAGGGACTCCTATCTCAAGGGACGCTCGTAGGAATCTTGACCGCACCCTTCGCTCGATCGTACGAGGGTCTTCCATATCTCGCACCAACAGCATCGATCTTCCGCCCATTGTGACCAACGTCCTCGGCGTTTATCTCTCTAAACCTGAATTCGAACCGTTTTGTGTTGATCCTTGTCGTGGCCTGCTCCACGGCTAGAGCCTTCTGCACCTGTTTCTCGGCCGCTTTGCGCTCGGAATCTTCGGCAGCCTTAGTGAAGTTCGCTTTAGCCTCCCAAGGCGATTTCCCCTGGAGCAGGTCCTTCTCCATCTGGATCAACTCGGGATGGGGCACTCGATCGTCAGCTGAGAGCATCTTTCGGTGGAATACCTTTGCAGCATCCTCTCGGGTGAACTGGCGAGACTCCGATGTTGGCCAGTACAATTGCTTCATGGTGTGTGGATGAATATGAAGTTCGTTTATGTCTTCAAGGGGTTGATTCTGTTGATCTGGCTTGAAGCTCCTGACAGGGAGCATAGATAGAACTGCTTTGCAATACGGCGTTGCCAGCTTCTTTCCCTAGAACCATTGCAATGGAATCAGCTTAAATATCCACGTAGCGGAGCAAAGGACGTCAAAACAGAATTGAATGCCGAATAGGGATCAGAGAGGCTCGCAACAAATGTTTGTAACCATGTAGATGTCTTCAAGACTAATCGAATTGGGTTTGTTGTACATCATCATGAAAGGCAGCAAGAAGTAGAGGAGAGGAGAGCGGCCAACCTTTGATACCCAGTCTTTCTCGACTTCTTTCAAGCGTACAACTGCGGCAACTCTACTTATATCAACACCAAGCTCGGCCGAAACAGCCTTGATGGTTTCTCCTTTGCGCATAATCTTCTCCCATATCAGCTCGCGCGCCCGGTCATCCAGGACAGGCGAGCTCTTGAATTCCTTGTTTAGGGGGAACGGACGGTCTTTGGCCTCTTCGAGGTCGACACCACGGGCTCTCGCATAGTTGGTGCCACCTCTAGGGTTCGGCTTTTTCAACACGGAGCCATACTTGGTAAGCCAATTGTAAAATTTTCGGCGTGCCAAGGGGGTGTTGGCGCGACTTGCTGTGGATGAGAAATTCGCACTGGTCTGTGGTTGCAGAGCGCTTCTCACAGCACTGGCGTAAACCTGGAGAAGGGAGGAAGTCGACGGTGCGACAGGAGAGCATGATATTCGAGGCGGCATTGCAGTGTTAGTCGAGACTCCAGATCCAGAGCAAAGACCTGGGGTCGGACTGCAAAGCTTTCGAGATAATGGGCGTGGTCCAAGACTTGCAGAGAATCTTATGTGAAATCAAAAATAAGGAAAGATAAAAACGGAGAGACGGACTACTTTTTTCCAGCGACTCGGAACTCGTGATTAGTGCTAGAAGTTGGCAGGAGCTGCGACCAGGTGTCAGTCATTTCTTACGCAAGCAACCATTGGTACCATGTATTCGAGTCCCCAAACCAACCAACCTCAGGCTGGTCTTGAGACGTTGAGCTTCCACGGTAAAAGGCTGCCAGACTTTCAGCGAAATACCTGTGGCCATGCCGGGTAGGTACCTACCTAGGTACCTAGGCACCTAGGTAATGACAACCTTCGGTCCATCCTGTTGGCATGGACTGGACTGGTTGGTCCCTGTAAGTACCGCCTGACGGAACAGCTACGCTTATATAAGTACATACCTAGGTACTTAGGTATATAGGCACGGTCTTATTTATCTGACAGACTCTTTCATATCCTTCACTTGGTTTATTGGTGAGCGGCGCCTGCTACTAGCTTCAGCAACTAAAAGAGGTAGACATTGCCCAATCGCAAGACCTTCCAGTTCATCCTCGCTAAGCTCGAAGCAAGCTTACTGGCACTCCTAGCCAGCTAGCTCCTGTTAAAATGGTCTGATAATTGCCACTATCGTCTCTTCTTCTCCTGGGCCGTTTTCGAATCTCTTCACTTCCGTCCTCATCAGACCAAGTTAGAAGCGCTCGTGCCGTTCCTGATCTCTACGGTACAGTATCTGGGGAAAGCCAGCGCGCCGAGTGAGGGTGGGGGGAGGGGGCGAGCTGGAAGGAGCCCTCCCTCCCTCCCTGGAACGCGTCGACACCATCGCGACATGACGGCAATCCTTGCTTGACGGTGTCGTGCACGTTTCTCCCATCAGGGTTTCAGTCCAATTTGGGCCAGTAATTTAATCACTTCTTCTAGAAGACAGGGCGCTACTGTGGTTGCGTCCCTGAATGAAGACCATGTAAATTCGGAAACCAATACCGCCCGCAGCAAAGCAAAGCAAATATGAACGAGTGCCGGCCCATCTCGCATCCCCAAGACCGAGCTTGCTGCACGCTCATCTCCAAAGGTCCTGTTGCATGCACTGCTTCGCCATCTGTTCCCATGTTCCAAATGCTGCTATCATTGCCCAAGTAATGTTTGAAAGGCTCAGAAGAGGACGCATTTGAATGTCCAAAAACTCACTGGGATTCCATGTATCAACGCTCTGCCTCCCGACCTTCTCCTCGATGGGTGATCTCAAGGCCCGTATCAAGGCCAAGTTCCTGAGGCGCAATAGTACGGCAGCATCCGTGGCCTCAAGCAAGATCAGTCTGAAGTCGGACCGCCCGCGCTCACAGGCGACCAATTATGCCGCCTCTTCGATAGACACCTCTACTGGGGTGGGCGGCGACGAGAACAAGGAGAACATGAACGGCCATGATTACGATGCAAAGTCTCAACCTTCACACGCTCGCAGCTATGGCCATACTGAAGTCCACCATGCCCTCGGTTCGATGAGCAATGCTGGCAAAAGCAGACCTTCTACCACGGCATCTATTGCGTCTGGTCCAAGTGTAAGCTGGAGGGACACAGCCTCGGTCGCAGCCGCAGCTCATGAACAGTCCTCACCAACGAATATGTCCACTTCAGAGGAGCCGCAAGAGTTTGCTACAACGAGCCTACCTTTCGGCGACGGCGCTACAGAAGTCGGCGGCGGCGGAGGTGATGAGACACTAGCTAGCTCCAACGTTAACACTGGCGGCAGCAAGACGTCCAGCAGCAGATCAAATACTTTAACGACGAGCATCCCATCCGGCAAAGATCTGCATTTGCATGCTAATTCATCCACGCTTCCCGCCATCAACACTCCTCTTCCCAGCATCCACGAGCACCCCGCGACAAACCCAACTGACAATCCGATCATTCCTTTACCGTCTTCACTCGTATCACCACGATCCACCTCACTCGATCCTGGTCCTGCCCTTGGTCCTGGTCCTGGTCCTACTCCATCTCCATCTGCATCTACTACTGCTGCAGCCGCTGGTGTCACAGCTGGCGACTCGATTGACGACAACCTCGTTCATGCACTTGGTCTTGACATAGGAACGCCGACTACGCCAAGTGCCATTCCAGCCTACCTACGATCCTCTCCGACGGCATCGCGTCCCGGAGTCTCCAGACGACAGAGCATTCTTCCGAACCAACAGAAAACGCTGATCAAGACCCTGCTCGATTCGGGACATGCTCATGATCTCGGAGGACAACAGCTTGATCTAGACCACTTCCTGCCCATAAGTGGAAACATGGTGACCAGGAAGATATGGGTCAAGCGGCCCGGCGCCTCGGCCACCATGGTCACCATCAACGAAGACGATCTAGTCGACGATGTACGCGATATGACCCTACGAAAATATGCCAACTCTCTGGGACGAAACTTTGATGCCCCGGATCTCACACTGCGCTTAGTTCCCAGAGATCAAAATTCCCGTCAGCTACAACCCGATGAGCCAATGGGCAGGACTCTGGATGCGTATTACCCCGGAGGACAGACTGTCGACGACGCCATACTGATCGATGTGCCGACCCGTCGCACGCCTAAAGCATCACCGAATCCCAGATTCTTCGGCGATGACCGACCCCACGAGTCAGGAACCGACTACTTCCCACCGTACCCTCCAGCTCCCCATACTACTGCGACCGCTATCGTCAATGGGGGTCACACTTTACATTTCCCTCCCTCCATGGCTATCCTAGGCAATGGTCAACTACCGCCATTGCCGTCTCCCGGCGGCACGAGACGGCTCCAGGCATCATCACGGCCCAAGATTGCGAGAATGCAGACAGCTTCCCCCGTGTCCACCGTGGCCAACGGCCACGTATCTCATGTACAACATACATCTGTGCCGGTCGCAGCAAGCATTGGTACGCATGGCTACTCTTCAAGACCGACTCGCTCAAGGACTCATTCAGGTGCGTCGTCAGATCAGTCTAGCCACCCTCATCAGCCTCCCGCTGCTCCGCCCATGCCTACTCCACCGGCCCCGGAACGTGTGGCGACTCCGCCGCCCCGTGTGTCCTCGCCCCGACCCTCGACCAGGCCGAAGAAGAAGAAGACCATCGATGTACCGTCACTTCCGCCCGGCATGCTGAATGGCGGTGTGCCCCCCATCAACATTCTCATTGTCGAAGACAATATCATCAATTTGAAACTTCTCGAGGCCTTTGTGAAGCGGCTGAAAGTCCGATGGCAGACAGCAATGAACGGTCGGGAAGCCGTCAACAAATGGAGGGCTGGTGGTTTTCACTTGGTACTGATGGATATCCAGCTGCCTGTCATGAACGGTCTTGAAGCTACACGTGAGATCAGGAGGATAGAGAAGGTAAATTCCATCGGTGTCTTCTCCTCATCAGCCAGCAGTGCTCCAGAGGAGGTCAAGGCCGAACCCGACGAGCAGGACAAACTTTCCAATACGGAAATGTTCAAGAGCCCCGTCATCATTGTCGCTTTGACAGCCAGTTCGCTGCAGAGTGACAGACATGGGGCGCTGGCTGCCGGTTGCAATGATTTCCTGACCAAAGTATGTCCCTTCCCCGTAATATTTCCATAATCCTCGCTGACCAGCATGTCATAGCCGGTCAATTTCGTTTGGCTGGAAAGAAAAGTGATGGAATGGGGCTGCATGCAAGCACTAATCGATTTTGATGGTTGGAGAAAATGGAAAGACTTCTCGCAAAAGGCAGGAGAGGATGAGACGGCCAAGAAGGCTGCCGCGGCGAAAGCAAAGGCGAGCAAGAAGAATCGACTGTCGATGACGACGGCTGCTGCTGCTTGAGGAGGAGTAGGAGGAAACAAGATGCCTAAATCAGATTCCCCCACCGAGACAACAACCAGCCGAAGTTCCCTGAATGCCACCACGCTACGATATCTGGCCTATAGCGGAAACCAAACGGAACCGGAACCGGATCCGTACTATCCGAGCAAAATATGCCGCGACTCTACCATATAATATGACAACTTAACGGGCTTCGGCCAAACTTTATTAGGCTACCAAGTATAATACAGATGGGGAGACTGTCCAGGAGCATTCCTGAAGAGGATTCATTAATGGGGACTAGCAGATTGTATTCATAGCGACGGAAATGATTTCGGAAGGCTGGCCTAGCTCAGCCAAGAACGGCGGCAATTCAGGTTGCAATGATACCGCCCTTTGCCAATTTCGACTTGACTCCGAGCGTGCTTTCCCCAAGCGTTGATGGTCGTTGTGATCGTGTTTCTTGAGTCTACGACGCCCATCCCTCTAGCCTCAAGGTTTGGGTCAGTCTGTGGGAGACTAATGACATGAATTCCAGTTCCAAGCCTCATAGAGGTCCAATATGTCTCCATCTTATTGTTGGCAACGAGGTAGAGATGATGTGTTCGGTGATTCGTCACTCATCGGGAACACCACCATATGAATAAGCTGATCGTGCTAGCAGGTTGGCCGGATAGTAGCTAACACTATGAGGGAACAGAGAGCCCAAGATGTACCCGTAGTGACGCACTCAGACCTTCCTGGCCTGATTCGAACTTGCGAAGTTTCCTCAGCTGGCAATGCGCAGTTTTGTCTCGACTCGGCCCTTCGCATCCTGTCATGGGAGCCACCTCTCGGTGGTTGTATCATGGTATTGATGACGGTGCAGGACACCGGAATGCAGTGTAAGATGACATGAAATGCGTCGATCGCGAAGGAAGCATAATGGCGAGTTACACTTAGGTTGCAAGGCTCCTTTACGGTCTTGAGACGTAAGTCCAAACCTTAAAGGCAATATGCCTTGGCCAACGCAAATATCTAGGTCCTATCTTATCCACCTTGGAAGAACTTATCTATGGCCATCACCTTTGCTCTCAGGATTGACTTGAATATCAAGGATTTTGCAGAGATAAACATTGCGGCCTATGGTAACCCGAGCAAGCAAAGATGTTACTCCCATGTATGGACACAGCTTCATTACATTAGAGTTCCATCCACTTGCCATTCGAGGTTGGTCAGTACACATGATAGGGCCCCTGTTACAGTGCGGCATACTCACCAAAATCTTTTGATTCTCTTGACCAGTTCTAAGAGCGTGCTTAACCTCTCACGCAGAACATTGGTTTGTTGTTGTGTATCACTTTGGGTGAGTCTGCTGGCGTAGAAATGCTTGCGACCTCTTGACTAGTCAGAGCTTGGAATATCTATCTCCCCAGTCCGACCTAAACCTCTCCCCCGTTGCGACCTCCCTCACGTGCTTTGGATCGAGGAACCCAACTTGCAGTACCTCATCCCCCCTATCCTTTCTAAACAACTTGCGATAAAACTTGGAAGTTTCTTGATCTCTGTGCCAGTGAGTCGGGTCATCAACATCCTTCATGAACGCCCGTCCGCCAGGATGGTCGTTCGAGCCTCTAAAGACAAAGGATTGCTCGTCAAATTTGGCCTCCGGTGAAATAAGCATCTTAGCGCGGTAGCTCTTGCTGATCTCCCGCGCTATGGTGATATGTATGCTCCCCGGCTCGGCTACCGGGCAGTGCTGCTCCTTGTGCGGAGATGGGAAGACGTTGATGGCGTACTTGGACATGTGCACTAGGGAACTGATTACCTCCGCCAAAGTCGTGATCCATACGCCGCCGGGATACTCGCAAAGAACATGCAGGAATAGGTTGCCGAACAAAAGCTGAATGACGCCGGCTGATCTCCTGTGCTCGGGATGTATGACCGTGAGGCCGCTGTGGATCACGGGGCACTGCAGCTGCGGAATACGGATGATGACCGCGGAGACGAAAGCGATGACTCTATCGCCGTACCGTGCCAATACTAGGATCTTGTCGTCAAAGGCCTCCGAGAGATTGGTACTGAATACTTGATAGTCTGGTAGTGGATTGAGGCATTGTGAACCGAGCTTAAGCAGTGATGCTTGTAGGACTTTCTGTGCGGAGACCGAGAGCTTCCGCCCCGGTCTGTGGAGAAGCTCCGTTTCATAAATGGAAGACATGAAGAGGATGACGGATTTCAGTGAGAGAGAACACTGCTCCCCGCGCAGTCCAAGAATATATGCCCGTGAAGCCACCGCCCAGACCTCACCTGTAAGCCGTCGGCTGATCAGACACGACCAGCTATGGAAGAAGAGATATTTGTGCTGCGTGGTGAGCCTTGACGACATTAGTTATTGGATACTGCATACACACTAGATAGATGCATGCTTGATCAGCATGAATATTACCTATAAATGTGCTTATGAGGTGCTGTCTTGGCGTGATCCATACAGCTGTAGCGGCTTTTTGCTTACTCATACCCATCCTGGGGTGAAGCACGCTTCTTCAGGCCCAGCGTCATTGAATGATGGGAATTCAAGAAATTATTACACCGTTGCTAGGTCCAAGAAGTTTTGTATGCGCAGATCGAAAAGATTTGACCGGAACACCGCAGCGTGCTTGTCACAGGACTATACTTCACTGTGATTAGTCAACCCACCCGAATGTCGAATCCAAGCAAGTCATTCATCTCAAATGTTGCGACTATCCCGTAGCCAGCAAAGGGAGATGTCGTGTCGGACCACCTGATGAGGCTCCACCCATTTCCCTATGCTATATGCAATCAGCTGTGACAGCGTGGCGAATCAGAAAAATGTCAACGACACATCCCTTTCGAAGAGAGACACAAAGCTCCTTCTACCATATGCAAGCTCCTTGATCTAATTCATCTAATACCTCATCTCACAGCTTATTCAGGACAGCGTGCCACTGATCTAACTGTTAGGGAGTCCACCTGCAAGGTCGTCTTTAATCATCGGAAGCGCTCTTTGACTCTGAGGTTCTTGATCAACGTATTTTAGTTCACGGCTTTGGGAACGAAGAGATCGTAATCGGGCCGAACCAATAAACTCGGTATATAAGTGTTCGGTCAGTGTACATTGTGTATATGGGGGTGAGATGTCGCGAGTATGATGACCAGGTCTAGACATGATCTACTTCAGCAGAGTTCCGAAGCGAAGGCGGGCATTGCCACAATACCCAATAATACCAGCGTTGATTCGTGAGATTTTCCTTGGACTTAACGAATGTGTCACCTATATAAGCTCACGATACGTACATGTCGGTAACTTCTTTGCCGACACTGGCGAGCCGAACCGATCAACGTGCTCGGGCTGGCGTCGGCTCGTATGCGAAAACAGAGGCAATTCAAGCAGATTCATATCCCCTGACGGCAATGTTGATGCGATGAGCCCTCTTCTACCTCCGTTTTAGTTGAGTTATGGTGTCATCTTTCAGATCATCCGTCGAACGCCGCAACCTAAATACTTCGTTACTGAGATGATAGAGTTCGGGGATGTCAAAGGCCCTATGGTCGGTGGTGGTGAGTTGTCCGCTGACATCCCGAGTACTTCCATATTAACGTCCTGCGTCAAAATCCGCCAGTTGTCGTAGCTTGCAGGAGGTACGAGAGCTTGGCTTCGACGTGGCCAGTTTTGGAACGATGACCTGACGTTCGGAGTTCTTAGATGTTCTCGGGACATCACAACTACACTCGAGATTTGCTTACAAAACTTGAGTGACATGCACTTGTGTTCATATGTTGGTTTAGGAACAGGCGACAACAGTAGGAGGGGATTGAAACAGCACCAAAAACTTGGGTTTCCAGTTTTTTTTCCTCAAGATAGTTTTGTAAAAGATTCTCGTTGATTTCCGTCACCTATTTTGTCTCGCCTTCCGGCCGTGCCTATGGCCACCGGTTGGAGCTACCGCGTATCTCACATAATACTGGGGCCAATTCGAGAGTATAACTTGTTTTTGGCACTTGTATGAAGTAGGTCGGTTTGTGCTGACGGAAAGTGAACCTGTGCAGACTGACCTTGTTCCGACAGTCTCCATTGAGTGACTCCCCATTGCCAACCCGTAAACCTCTGGGATGTCGATGTGGTAACGATAATGAACGCAATCCGGCGCGAACAGTATCATCACTGGTAGGCATTGCAATTGAACATCTTCAGCTACTTACCACAGCATCGTACAGATTTATGCCCAGTATGACTTCGTCCACTAGGTAGCTGGAATGGGGATTCTTGGGCATATCGGCTGGAGCCGGAGAGCCTGGACTTCATCGGAGCAAGGGCTGAGATGGCAGAGGCTGTGAAGAGTTCGAGGAACGGCTGAACATTCGTTACGTGGGCTCTATAGCTGCCAGATGTTACGCCTGTCCACGTGCGAAACCGTTGTTCTCGCTGCGGAGACTGCGGAGGCTGCGGGCCCCGTGAATATCTATATGAAGTACTTGGTTCATACTGTTACAACATCATTCATGGATATCGGGTAGTTATTTCATGAACTCTTGGCCGCGTCCTCCGTACAAGTAGAGTAGATCACAGCGTCCGTTCTCCGGTTTGTTTGAATAGGTCAATTTGTGCCGCTCACGTGCAGCTTCGCATCAGTTTGCTGGGTCAAGATTGGATGAGCCAGAGGACCAACGGTGGCTCGGAACGTGTTCGGATGAAGAACCCCGCGCAGAGCCGCGAAATGTTTCCATTCTCACGTCACCCGTTCTTTCATCATCATCCTTTCAGCGTCATGTTTCCGACGGTCTTCCATATTATCAGCGTGCTGAATTGCCGCAACGATAGGGTGCAAGGCCCGCCATTATTCTGAGTTCGTTTGCCTGCCAATCGAATGAGAGGAGAGGCCTTCTACCGGTCCGGGAAGCTCGATGTGGCCCCCCTTCGCACCCCAAGCTGCCCGGCAGCATGGTCACTCCTCATGGGGGTCAACGTCTTCCACGGAAACTTGGCTGCCTTTGCGGTTCGAGGCTGGCTATTGCTTTCAACTTGGAGACAAACAATGGAATGGAGATGTGGTCCGCAATTGTCTTCTCGAGTACGGCTTAGCTGCCTGGGGGCTAGCGTCAGACGCCTTAGATCGCCTGCATACTGCAGAATGGGCTGAGATGAAGCAGTGGGCCTTTGGACACGAAGTGTTGCACACTGGAGAGACCTGTGCGACGGTTCGGCCATACTCAAGGGTCGTTCAGCCTGACGTCGAGACGATTGCATTCTGCCATCGAGTCTACCTTGTCTCCGCCTACGCAGACATTGGTCCGGCTCCTGGAAATCTGCCGTATGTCAAGGATCATGGGGAACCTTCGGGCGTGAACTGCCACGGGTGCTAGGGAGTCGGCATATACTTCTTCCTCCGGCTCGTCCTTCACTGTTGTTGCCAGGCTTTCCAGCAAGGCTAGGAGACCGCCCCTCCCCCCCTTGCTACGAATGCTACCTTGAATATCCCTATCCCTCTCCGGCACTTCTCTCAAAGCGGTTGGTCTCTGGGATCTTGAGCACTCAAACCACTTTTTTCATATGTACGAAGGCCGTGCTGCATGAAAGGTATCTTTACTCAATGCATTGTTCCCTGTCATTGCTGGCGTCCTTTACTTTCGGTCAGGAACAGGGTATTAGCAGGGTCAGATGTCAGATTTGGTGGAAACTATAAGTACAGTTGAGTTGCCTCACTCTATCTAGTCTACGCCAGTCTCGTTCTCGTAGTCTTGGAAGTCTCCTTTCTCCATCTTTGAACTCCGCCACATTCTAGCCAAGCTACCAAGTCCTCGTCTCACTTCTATTGTCTCAAGTGTTCCGTTCTTAGCATGGGGAAACCAAAGTTTCGAGCTGCTGACTCAAGAGTCGACGCCTACAGTATGCTTCTTGATGGGTGGTCGCCAAGTGGGCCAGCCAACTGTTCGTATTAGTCGATGAGACCTGATGATAACTGAAAGTTGCTTTCGACTCACAGATGGAATAGCACGATCCGAGGCTACTTGTTGGTGAAAGTCTGGACATACGCGGGACGGCGTCGAAAGCAGTACGGGCAATAGTCATCATACACCCATGAGTTGTTGGAGCCTTGTGTGCAATTCGGCTTGGGTTCATGTCAGTTTCTTTTCTTTGCACTTCATCGTCTGACTCACGCAAATCCAACGCAATCCTGGACCTGAAGCCGTCAGACCCCCCTTCGCTTTCTTTGCTGAAGATGCCGAAAACTGGCCATCATCGAGATACACGTTGTGTGCTTCGCTGCTCTTCTGCTCCCCAGAGCGATGCTTGTCACCCTTCTTTTGCTTGTCGTTGGCCATCTTGTAGTGTTCAGGCGCTCGGTGCGTTGTTGCCGTGACTTTCTTTGTCTATCAACTGCTCGACGAGGGAGGTGTATTTATGTCTTCTGTAATGTAGGTCAAGGGGCTCAGACCCTTTCTAGTCATCTAGTTGACCGAATCTCAATGAGGCCGAGTCAAGAGGGTGTAGAGTGCCTCGGCGGAAACCATATAGCATCGCCATCTTTAGGCAAACGTGATCAAGTGGTTCTGGATGATCTGGATACGAATGCAGGGCACTTCTGTAAGCCTATGCAAGTTTCTATCCACGTTCCGCTTTGCAACAGCGTAGCTGCCAAATCACCGAAACCCCAATGAGAAGGCAGCGGACCTTTGCAGTATCAACTTTCCGATCCTATTGGCCAGATGACTATACCAGCGGACTTTGGCGAGGCCAAATATATTCGCTTGAAAACGGTGGGTTTGTCCGTTTCTCCTTTCGCTGTAAATCGTGTCCCAGCGACAGTTCGGTGTATAAGCCCACACGTTCAGAAATCCAAGCCTATCAGATAGGGCAAACGCAGTGGTACGACCAGCTCGTAACATGACAGCCGTTGTCTGCGGTGGCAGGTTGGTCTAGCAGCCAGTGGTGTTCCCTGGCGATGTGAACTCGCGAGATTGGTGCTTGAGGTTTCCATGCCCCCTGATTTGACAGCTCCCGAGTTCGCCTGGAGCTCCAGATTTCGCCTAGCGATAGCCCAACCATGGCTGAGGAGTTGCCGCAGTATCGTCTGGATCTGCTGCGGATAGCACTACGCCCGTCTACAGTTGCCCTTTGTGTACTGCGGAAGCCCGTGTGAAGTTCCCAAGCTTTCTTCCTGGCGGTGGCCCGCGTGGAGACTTCTCATATGTCAGATGGTACTTGCACCGCTTCCGAAGGTGTAACGCCCGAGTGCCTCTTAAGCATGGACCAAATATGGAAGTGTATGATCTGCCTTCTGGCAACGGTAGTCGAGTGACCAGCCGCCGTGGCAATGCCGTCATGCGTTCCTCCTAGCCTCCACGGTAATGTCGGAGACCCGTTCGTTGCGTCGAATCGAGCTTTGGCCGTCTAGTCGTTGTACATGGACACGTCCCGTCGATTATCTCGCCTCCATACCACTGGTTGTTAGCGTGAGATATGATTGGCTGCTGGAGTTTGATATATACATATGCTTCAGCCCAAGGCAACACTCACCGCCTTCGGCTTGCCATGGGTTCTATGCGTTGATATTCTCGCAGCTGGCAGGCATTCGGTCTCCAGTGTACCGTAAGATAGTCGGCATATGGTAGCATAAACCTGAGAGATTCTCAGCAAGCTATGGAGGGGGAAATTTCGCTGTCCAGGAAGGGTTCTGCCAAACGACCTAAGCCGACTCTGGGCTTCACTGCAATGATGGCGAAGTTTGTTTCGACTACTCACTCACCCCGTACTCCACGAGTATTCAGGATTTACATTCTAACATGGGCCATCGACTTTAAATATACCAGTTGGCGATTCTCGTGCGGCTGAGAATCCAAACGTCGGAACGGTGAACCCTGCAGGAAGACCCGAGAAGGCCTGTAGATGAGCCTGCAAGCGCGCGCTATGCAGCCTTCGTACACTCCCAACTGCTTAGGTTGCATGACCTATCATAGCGGCAGACGCCTAAGTGAGATGCTGCGTAAGGCAGGTTTTGACTCTCCTTATTATAATCCGGTTAGAGCAGATGCTTGAAGGCTTCACATGGGCTCAATTGCGGCTCTGCGAGCTTGGGCGATCCTTAGTAGAGAACCTGCGAAGCCTGATAATCTAGAGAACTAGCCTCAGGTCGGACAATTGTGGTGCAAAAATGGCGTTCGTTACGATACGGACATCCGTCGCCCGAGGTCTGGCTGATGCCATGGATCCAAACGGTGAGAATGATGGACCCCTGGAAGGAGCGGCTATCCCATATGATCTGGAAGAGAGGTGGGGGCGGGAGTGGTCTCATAATGGAGGGAATGAGGCCGACCGTCTTTGAGATACACGATTTTGTCTCGAGAAAATGGACGGGCAGATTGGCATACTGGTCCAATGTAGGCTCTTCTACCCACACAGATATCACAGGTTCTTGCTTTGCATACCGATCTATCATTATTGTGAGCGACACGCAACCTTCCACGCATGAATTCCTTTGCTGACTACAGGGCTCAGGATCATCTCCACTCATCACAATATAGTGTACTGCTGATCCATGGATATGACCGTACCAGACGCTTTTCCATTTGTGATATTGATAACGGTGAAATATACAGCGGACGCCACCCTCGTAGTCTCAATATATGCCTTGCCTGGTAACTGACTGACCAGGATGCAGGCGCATTGTGAGCTGGTAAAGACCTTCAGTCAGCAAACAGGCGCTCGACTTCGTCCAGTTTCCTGCGTATTTCGTATATGAGGGCAGATGTATCTCGCGTCGCAGCCCCCCTGGTAATAGAACGTGGAATCCAGGCGGCAGAGGGGGGTCAGGTGAGTGGCTTTCCGCCCGAACCACTCGAAACTGTAGGAGAAGCCGAGGGCGTGATCGTAGGACTAGCGGCCGAGAGCTCAGAACGGCCTATGTTCAGAGCAGACGGGGCATTTCTTCATCGTTTCGTGTTGCCCCTCGCCGCTGTACTCATTCTTCGCTTGTCGTTCACTCGGGTGCCCCTCCATGGTGTTTGTGTCTGTTTCTTGAAGGTTGATGGGGTTGACTTGGACGCATGGGTCTCGAGGCATGGTCAATGGCTTGGCAGAATGAGGTCTCAATGATAGGAACAATCTTCTGTTGTTGAAAATCAGTGGAAGTCAGTATCACAGTAATCATCGTGACTATCATTCTTTCGAGGCTATACCTGTAGAACCAGCATTGCCTAATCCTTTCCTCGTCTTTTCTATGAAAACCGCATACTCCTATTCGGGAATCAATTCACTTCTTCAATGTGTATCTACTGATATGCGTCAGAATACAGTTGAAATTTATGTTGCCATACTTTTGCTTTTCTCGCTTTATTTTCGAAGAGCCTCCTTTTCGTTTGATACTCACAGAAATAGCGCTGCTCATCACACTAGTGCTGCCGACCATCATCAAGCCTATCCTCAGATGTAGGCACGACAATCACCCCAACGCAAAAGCGGCAGTGACACTTTACTCGATGTTAAACCTTGGGTATATACGTTACGCAACTACCGTGCGAGCAGGCGCCCGAGTGTGAAAGGGAACGGTGCGCAAAACTTGTATAGCTCTTTAAAGAGAGCTTGAGGTTTACAGACGTATAATCGGTAGAGGAATTCGATGACTTTTCGTCAAGATAACGGACCGTCGAGGGGGAAAACCCGAAAACTGGAGAAATGAAAAGTGCATTTCGACGGCAACTATGCGTGTTGGCTTAGCTCGGATCTTCTAAACCTGTTCCGCCTCCTCGATAAGCGGCAGCTTCCCCAAATGTTGGAATCAGATTCCTTCAAGTTAGGGGTTTGATCTTGTCTCTATTCTATCTCCTTTTGGCTGGCAGGAAGCTTGATGTGCTTCTGCTTGTCCAGAAATCATCCTTGGATATTAGCGTTCTTAAGGATATTCTCTTCTTTATTGAGAAAGATCCGAGTACTCTCGAGACGCCTGCCGATGAGGATTTTCTTGTTTCCCTCGAGCATTACCAGGCGTTGAGCTTGTCAATCTCCCCTTACCTTCCTAGCGGATGTAAATAGCCCGGGAAGTTGGTCTCTTTTCAACATTGCGCAGGAGAAGCAATACCAAAACTAGAGCATAAGAGAATGAAGAGGGAATTGGGGGACCAAGTATACATGATAGACTCCCGGGCATGTATACACGTGGTTCTATCTACAGAACTTTTAGAGGCGGATGTCAAGAAAGAAAGACCGCGAGTTTCGTGACGACATAGGCTCGGTACAAAAGAAAAACCTTTCAATTAGCATTCATGATTGCAGGTGTTATGAGTCCACAATGGCGAAGTACGAATGTAGGATCATCAAACAAATCAACATGTAGTAGACACCATAAGTATGGCGCATTGTTCCGTACGTGGAAATCGCCGTTATGTTGAAGCTTCTTGCTACTGCGTCGGGTCGTTGGCTATGGGGCAGTTCCAACTGGCTCGTCGTGAGCTGGTCGAGTATTATCGAAAGCCGCCTCTGCCAAGTTTTCACGTAAAATATGTGGCTCATAAAATACTACCGAGAACACGGAACCAAGGGGTGACTCATAGACCTTGCATGCAAACTCTTGGTGTGACACACCACTCCGGAGTGGGAGACAGGCTGGTACCAAGTCCGGAAACGACCATTGATCTGGGAAGCCCCTGATCACAGCGTAACGGAGTTGAAAATAACGTTGGCAGGCAGATGGCACCCCAGGCTAGATCCCAGCCCATGGGAGCAGCCTGTGCTTCTATAATAGGGGCATGATGAATGGCGCAGTGAAAGCCGAACGACTTAAGGGCACTTCGCTACCAAGTGACAGAAAGTATAGGGAGACTCAAATACATCTTCATTGTGACAATAGATGTGTATGTGTACGCGAGACTGTGGCTCCGGGCCATTGTGGAAGTTTCCTTATGGCAAGTACGACCGGGAACCGAGTCTGCATGTACTAGGACTGAATGCTCCAGTCCCTGAGAGGCAAGTTGAGTCCAAAATGACAACTTCCCCCATTGCCGGGGTAGATGGGCTAAACTCAGCATGCTGGGGGCCCCCTACATAGATTCCGTGCTTCCTAGCTGCCAGTTTTTTGGGGGGGGGTATTACGCCATATCGACGGCTCTTAGTCATCTCGCCTCCAGTTATCTCATGCCATCGTTCCGAAGCTGATGCTTGATTCGTGGAGCTCAGTCTTCCTCTGCCTGTGCAAAGGGGTTCTCGATCTCCTCGCTGCCATCTACGGGGCTGATGACCACCAGTAGCGTACCCCTCGCAACGACCAGTCCAAGCGGTCGAGTTGTCTCATTGCCTTCGTCATCTGCATATCACGACTTGTCAGCCACTTCTGCCACCAGGATGCACTCATATCAGATGATGGAAGAAGCATACCCCGCATGACCTCCTGTACATCATCCAGTACCAGATTCATCAGCGCATCGTACCCCTTCAGTGTGCCCGTGCATTCGCGTCCGCCGTTGAACTTGACGGTGATTTGCTTGTCCATGTACTTCCCTAAATCTAGGATGTTCTCCTTCTTGGGTCTCTCGCGTTCATGGCCGTCTCCTGATGCAGCGCCGCCTCCCCCTCGACCTCCCCCGTGTCCGCCACGTCCCCCGCGATGATGTCCGCCGCCTCCGCGGCCGCCGCGATGGTGGCCTCGGTCAGCCATGGTAGATGTGTGTGGGTGGGAGGAAGAGTGTCCGCAAGCTAGCTAGGCTAGCGATACCCGCGCGTACGACGGCGGTGTTCAATGCGGGCCGGGAAGATGCGGTGAAGAGTGAATGCTTCGCCGGGTGTTGCAGGTGTAGCTCGATTTGCCTGCCAGATCAGATAGATTCGGCGTCCGGTCGTGTTTGTGCGTAGTATGGTGGTCAGTCACGTAACACTAGCATGAGATTGAGGGCGAAATTTCCGCCTTGTCATCGAATGCCGTATTTTGCGATGAGACACCTACCTTGCTAGGTATAGGTAGGTAGGTAGGTACTGTATTGCTTTTTCGGTCTGGAGCCTTTTCCTCTGTTCTTCCGACTCTACGTTTGTCGGTGGGGTATGTGTGGGGATCGCTGCGAGGCTGAAGTACCCATCCCAAGGCTGCAGGGTGAAAGCATACTTGAGTACGTACCTACTATGTAGACCTTGACAAAGTAAGTACCTAGGTAGGTAGTTAGGTATTTAGGTACTTACTTAGTAGGTATACATCTGGCGCAGCTCCCACGGCACCCACGGCACCCAACGGCACTTTCCTGCCTGTGCACCCACGGCTGCATAGACGCGCTGGAGGTTCTGGAAGCTTTCCTTTCAGGGCGGGGACATAGCCATGGCAGCCAACGTTAGCAAGCCTAGGAATTGGTCACTGAACAGGGATTCTACTCGAGAGTACGGGGCGCCTTCATTCTTGCCAGGGCTGCATGGCCGTCCAGCGAGAGCACGAAAAGCACTTTGTTTCCAAGCTTACTTTAGGTACCACTGCTGCCGAGTGCCGAGTCCTAAGCGTACCGGGAGGGAGCAGTTTTACATACTGTACAATGCTGCAACCGAGCAGAGGAGATAAGAGAGCACAGCAGCATTCCGACTGTACTGTATGTAGCCGTGGTAACAGACTAAGTTGATTCGTCTAGTTTCGTAGATCCCCCGAATTTGATTGTATACAAACGATCAGAATTGTTCACAATATTATTCATGGACGAGAGAGAGGAATCGAACAAAACAAACAAGATCAAAAGTTGGAGTAAATCATTATACGTATGTTGTTTGGGAACATTCTATCTATTTTGTCACGATGGTCTTTCGTATACTTTCCTGAAGCTGCCGTGTTTTGTTTTATAAGGTGAGATTCGGGGGCATCTTCATGTACAGCTTTCTGGGCGGCGCTTGGCAGTCTCCCGTCAGCCAGAAGTAATTGAATGTTACAGACATCAATCAATGCTGGCTGCAGCGCTGATCACCAAATCCCGAGAATCTTTTGGGGTCTAGAGACGCCCCCAGATGCAGGAGATTCGACGCCAAGATGCTTAAGCCGTAGATCTTTTCCGTCTTCACAGACTCCCTAGAATAAATAGCATGGATCACCTGCTCCAAGCTGTCGGTCAGAACCCGCGGGAACGGTCAACGAGCAGCAAAATGAACTGATGGCGGCGATTTCGACAGTGTGGATTGACCTGGAGGATTGTCGAGACCGGTCAAGTCGTGGAAAGTCTGCCGATCACCTTTCGAGGCTGCGGGAATGAATGAATAGGTAAGTAGGCACCTGAGGTAGATTTGCGTTTGCGTTGCCGACAAGTCACTTCACCAAATAATTGCGCACCGGCTCGTGCTTCCGGTCCACACACTGACAGACAAGCTTCCATCTCATCGACCTACTCGACCTTCCACTCATTTATCTGATCTGGACACCCCCTCCCCTTGGTCCTGCTGTCGTCGAGGTCTTCGATGCCCGATCCGAGTCCCTCGTTCACTACATCATAGTTAGTATACCGCCTCTACAGGGTATCGGTCTTTCGTTGTCATTTCTCTTGGTGTTTGTTGGTCCGTTTCTGCCTGCGATAAAGGTGACGCTGTCACCGTGATACACCGGAGGCATCACGCCCACACTCAATCCACAACTTAGCTCGGGTGCCAAAGCTTCGTAGCCAGCCAGCCATCCATCCCTCCATTTCTCGGCATTCGTGCCTCTGCTAAGCAGTACACGTCCTCGCCGGCAACATTGCCATAAATCATATACATATTTCCACTGGTAGCTCAACGCCCACCTGGCCATTTAGCCCGGGTATTCCTGTCCCGTTTTGCATCTCCGTACGCGATCCCGCCGGGGACCGGTCAGGCCGGACAGTGTGAACCTCTCGGAGCCGCTCGGGGATCGGCAAGTCAAACATCGTGGCAATTCAGGCGCAACACACTACACTACACCACACCACACCACACCACAACCGACCGCATGGAAGCGAGACATTGAGGCATGGCGCACAATCCAGAACTCGACCACCACAAGCGGAAACGCAACGACGACGACAATGGCAAAGCGCACTCCGATCGCATCCCGCAGCCTCCTCCACCTCAGTCTGGTAAGTCTGTGTAGCTGCAACCTCTTTTGTGCCTCAAAGTGATGAATGATTCTTATGTATACCAAGTCTTTCGTTTCATTGCGTCTTTTGGTCCGGGTTGATCCAACGTGGTCAGCCGAATGCTGAGCGCCATTCGACGAGGGTGCTCATGTTTGTTCTCTGTCTGGCCGCCGTCTATCTATGCTGTGCTCTTTCCGCAGAGAGCATTTCTCTGCAATGTCTGCGGCGTCGAATCCCATCAATGTTATCTGGCTGACCAATTTTCAAGGTAACCCAGTACCCATCAACTACCTTTCGAAAGCCAATGCTGCAAAGCTCAAGCTCATTCACGGTGACGGAGATGCCTTCTCTGACGTGTTGACACTCATAAACAAGTACGAAGGTACGAGACACACACCCCCCCTAAATAGCATTATACAGGCGTCTGCATTGACACATCCCAGGAGTCTTGAGTCGGCATGAAAGTCTCGCCTCAAACTTAGGTGCTAAGCTCACAGGTCCACGCCTGCTGAAGGCAATGGAGGGTGTTTTCGAAGGTCCCATCACCACTACTCCTCCCCAGACTATCTTCACCCAGGATCCGGTGACTTGGCTCGACATTGTCAAGTTCGCAAAAGCCAAACCGGGCGAATTGTCCTTGTCAGCAACGCCAAGTGGAGCACGAAGCTGCCAGTTTTCGCTGAAAAATGTCCAGGTCGAGATCACTGAGGATGATTGGCGGCTGATTGTCTCGGGTGCCCTGGATAGGTTCCGGCTAGTTCCACCACAGCCACTCGAAGAGGATGAGACCGCAGAACTTGCAACCCTCGACATATTAGAGCAGCACCTTCAGGTTCTGATAAAAAAGGCAGACGAAGTGGCGCGGAAAGCCCGGCAGCTCAATTATCACCTAAGCGGTCGAAAGGCAGCCATCAATGGCCGAAGATCGTCACAGCAGACGCCGAGCTCTGGCTCTGGATTCCAGGCAGTGAACCAGCCCGGGCGAGGGTCTCGGCCGAATACGGGCTATGATTTACATGCCGATCTACTCCAGCAATTTCTCACCCATCCACCGTCTACTATGGCCAATGATGCGAATCATGGCGTACCATCTGTCGGTTCCGTGCCTCCTACCCCTGGAGTCATAGCGACCGCGTCATCTACTCCGAGAACCTCAATTCAGCAGCAGGTACTCACGTCCATGAGCAACCGACCGTCTCCAGGTTACCATCCTGAAGCAGCTCATGGGGATTCGGAGGAAGAGTACAGGGCCCTGGTCACGGCAAAGGTTGAAAGGTTAGCGCGAGGCGACGTGATATACCCCCCGTGTGATCGATGTCGCAGGCTCAAGACATCCTGCGTTAAACATCTCACTGCGTGCCAGGGCTGTACCAAAAAGCATGCCAGGTGTGTATGGAAAGGTGTCACGGAAGAAGAGGCTGCGTGGCTCAAGAAGGAGGCGGGGGATGGTGAAGACGAAGGAGACGAATCTCGGGACCGCGGACTAAGCAGCAATTCTGCTCTGAGCTCTCAGCATGACCATAGTGAACCCAGGCGGAACTCGGACCGGAGCGAAGATGCTGGCCCAAGTAGATCGGCATCGCGTATAGCGATTGGGAGGAGTGCTGACGATATGTGGAGAAAGGGGCCGAGTTCGACTGGTCGTCACGACTCGATGGATGTTGATGTTGATCCAAGGGACACCCGAGGAACTAGGCCTACTATGGAGCACGCAAATCCTCAAGAGGGCATGTCGAGGAATCCAATAATGTTGAGTCACATGGCGACGGTCGCAACGACTGCCGCGGACATCACTACCTATTCGAAGGGGAACGCGCAAGCTCCCTAGTTTGAATTGCGTTGGTTTTCTCTCCTGAAGGACCTTGGCCGAGGCACAGTTTGGTGGAGTATGGTCGTGGCGACAGAGCAGTGACATGTACACGTCGCGTATGTTATCGCTCAGCAAAGAGTAGCGAGGGAAACTTGCTTAGCGCTGTGCTGTTAGCAAAAGAAGACATGTGGTGGTGAGAAGTAATTAGATCATGAACTTTGGCCCAGAACCTCCTCCGCCCTGCCCATGCCAATCAGATGTACAGGACTTGATGCATCTCACGCGTTTACTGGTTAGAGCAAACAGCCCCAAACTTGAAAGAGACGGGATATCCATGGTCTGTTCAACCAGAACCTAGTCAAGTGACGCCACAATGTTGGTGATTTTTGGCTCTTCTTCGGTTGCTCTTGAGGATCGTCATAACGTTCTTTCAACGGCCGTTCCTGCAGCGCTACGAGGTGTCCATTGGGGAAGCTGGTCAAGTCGTTCATCACAACTAGCGATGCAGTGATAGTGGGTAACTAGAGGTGTCTTTCGCTCCTTGTTTTCCTACACAAATTGGTCCCTAATACAAGTGCCTCCTCAAGGCGTCGGTGCAGGACTACTTGGCGCTTGGAGCTGGATTGCGTGATCTTCTTGCCCAATCCCTCACTTTGTGTGTCTGTTAAGAACGTCTGGTGCTCCTGGCGGGTGAATGTATATGCTCCCTCTCTCCCTCTCTGTCTCTCTCTCTCTCTCCCTCTCTCTCTCTTCCTCTCTCTCTCTCTCTCTCTCTCTCGCGTTGACCGCTGTAACAAGCTTATACTGAAAGTGACCTAGATTCACGACATGGTACAAGTCTGGGGGTGGGATGTTCATTCAAGTGATCAAAGGCGTCTAGAGCAGTCAAGAGACTGACTGATATGAGTGCAATAAGTTGCTCCATTTCTTGCTACAAGTGCACATCGTCTCGTCCGATTCTTCCCCCGAAGGCCGAGGCACATCTGACAGAAGGTGCATCGACTCTTACTAAGAAGCTATTCGCTATTGCAAAACTTGCTAAATCTACTCCAATGGTGGCTCGAAGTGAAGCCGCGTCTATCTGGCTGCCCTCGGTCTTCCTAGTATCGAGGCCCCGTGGGCTTTGTATTAGTCTTCGTAAGCTCGTTGAATGCATTAGCCACCTGTTTCTTCAACTCCTTATACGTGACCACAAAGCATGTCTGGTGATCCCTGCTGGTCAGATATACCCTTTCGTCAATCCCAGCATCCAATTTGTTGAGACACGTCATGATATGCCCCAGATCTACCAGTGGGTTACCGTTGCTGTCCACTTGGTGAAATACGTAGTCTCTGAAGAGCTTGAGCTGATACCTCTCTCCGTTTTCAGACCACGCTGGGTCATTGTCGTATTCGGGGCGCTCGTTGATAACGCCAAGCTTCATGACCAATCGGGCCATCCTACCATTCTCGAGCTCCCTGTGTAAATTCGAGGTCATATCATCAGCAGCATGAAGCGACGCGTCGAACGAATCGAACATGTGACCGGTGACAATGCGAGCCAGTTCGTCGACAGTCTTCGGAGAAGCTTGGTCTGGGCTTTGCGGTGGTGCAACGAGCCATGACACGAGGTGTCGGAGCTCGTGGCTATAGATGTTGTTGCGTCCGAATTGCTCCGCAGCGACTTGCAGATTGCTGATGTTGGGCGTGGCGAGACCAAGACTGAGGATGAGCTTCCCCAGATCGACGAAGTCGTCCTGCTGAAGATCCGAAAGCGGGGGGGACGATTCATATTCCAGCACGTCCAACATCACGCACGCAGCGAGTCTGACTCGATTCTTTTCAGTGAGGATAACCTTGGTCAGGTGGATGCAACGGGCCGCCAGATTTTCGTTGTGGATAGCCTTCAGTGCATTGCACATTTGGCAAACATAGCTCCAAAGAACGTTCTCGGAAATCTGGGGTCGCTGGTACCGAGGGTTTTGGTTCGCAGAGAAGTGATGTTCTGCAAGAGTCTTCGAGTTTGGGTGGTAATCATATACGAAGAGGAGAGAGTTGTCGCCAAAGTCTCGCGCTGTGAAGACTGCGATGGGACTCACGACATTTCCGTTGCTTATGCGTCTCCATTTCTGTAGAGGGCCCACAGTGCTCTCCTTGCTGTTCACTCTGGCCCCTTGAACCCTTCTTAGACAGTAGGCATTCCCATTCTGCGATGTGGCCTTGAAGACCCAGCAAATATAGTTGTTGAAAAAGCTTCGACCGCTCTTGGCAGTATCGAGGGGTACCAACGAGTGGTAATGCGAAACATCCGGTAACACTTTGGTCGGCATGATCTGCCGGGTCGCTGCAGATTTCTTCTGCAAATCCTCTCTGATATCATTCGGTAGGAAGAAATCGTGTGCCTGGCGCTGGTAGGCGTGGAGCATATCCTGTTTGTTTGGACCAACAGGTGCATACAGGTGATACTGTAGAGGTTGGATAGCTGCTGTATACGCGCCTTGGGCCGGGTAATAGGATGAACTGGCTCCTGCCAAAGGAGTGTGGTCATCGGCATAGGGGTTGTATTGTTGCGCTGCAGGAAGTGCTTGGTTCATGGAGGAGACGGTAAATGGATCGTATGCAGTTCCGCTCGAATCCGCCGTGATGCCGTTGGTCGTGGTGTTCAAATCATAGTTTTGAGGTTGCGGCGTAAAGTCACGGGCAGCTGCGGGATTGAGGAAAGGGCTCTCGGCATCCTGTGCGAGGGTGGGAGTGGAAGCTACCTGGAAGTTAATCAAGAGCCCGCAACACGAGTTCGAGCGCTTACAGCTTGCTACGGCCTTTGGAGTGAACACTGCGGCATTGGCAGTTTGTGACGAGAACGTGTGCTTCTTGACCCCTGCCTGCAGTAGGGCAGGTGTGAACGATGGGGAGTCGACGTTGAATGATTTCTTGTTACTAGCATGATGGTTAGCAACACCGCCCAATATGCGACTGGTAGCAAGTTTGGTTGGCGAGAGAGACTCCAGTTTCAGTCCAGGGCTAGATATAGAAGAAGCCTTCAGCAGGTTGGAGGAATTGGCTGGTCCGGAGGGGCTCAGACTTGTCATTGCAGGAGGTGAGCGAGCGGTTGGGCCATAACGTGTGCTAATCATGTTCCTATTCGCACCGTGATCTTCTTCTTCCCCACGAATACCTGAGCGAGCGGCTGATCTAGGAGACGTGGCAATCGGGTTCCCATCTGCACCAATGTTCTTCTCTTGACCACTGAGAGGTGAGCAAGCGGCTGATCCAGGAAGTGTAGGAAGCGCGTTTCCATCTGCACCGAGGCTACTCTCTCCAGTACTGGTAGACCTTTGGTCGGGGCCAGAAATGCAAAAGACCGCTTCGACTTCCTGGGATGGCGCTGGCCAAGGATCTTCTGTCGGATCACTGGCCACCCTTTCTGCCCAGGTCTTACTCTCTCTTGGTGTTGAGAAACGAGGCACGTGATCTGTACTTGCTGGTGGGGTGACAGCAGTAACCTTCGGACTGAAGTCCTGTAGAATCGATGGTCTTTGGTTTCTGGTCCGTCTAGGCAGTGTGGCAGCGAGAGCTAGCGAAGGAAAGTCCTCTGCATCGCTGAGGTTCAAACTCAATGCTGGCCGTTGCAATGATTGTGCTCGTACTGGTGTAGTGACAGGCTCGGCCAAAACCAGAGACATTGCTGCTAGAATCTTCGATCTTCTCAGCTCAAGGAAGAGGTGAGCCCCCAGCAACTTCATCTAGACTCGCGCAAGCCGCAGAATCCGTCGCGAGCCTTCCCATTGTCCAGTCGAGCAGTGTCCGGTCCAAATCTCACCCATCGTCAAGCTGCCGTAGAGCCACAAGCGGAGAAGGAAGGTTCCGAAGCACGGTAAAATGTAGAAAGCACAACTTACGAATCGATGGAATTCCCCTTATCCAACTGGTGATTGAAGGCGCATCCCTGATCCTCGTAGCGGCAGTGGCCATATATAAGCACATTCCGACACGTGGTATCCTTACTATCTGGATACATGTGTAAGCTCCTGTTGCCTGTTATCATGACAGCCGTGAGCCAAGACAAGACATGTGGGCACAACGTCAGTATACATGAATCGTGCTTGCACAATCATGCTCATATTTTGTCCGGTCTAGTCTTGTGGCTACTGCTGCGGCTGCGTGCGCGCTCACCTCGTGTCTTAGGTCGTGGGGAGGCCATCTGCCTCCCTCGATCGGCGGGAGTGAACCGTGACGTCGCCATGTATTCGCCTATGGCCAAGTTCGTTCATACGTCGTCGATGTACGTGTGACGTCGGGTTGGAGGAGCGGCGCGTCGTCGCTGCTGCCCCTATCGTATCTGCCCTGCAACGGTCGATGTCAGCGAGAAGTCGCGAGGCGCGTGTTGGCATGGGTGCATGATCAGATGTAATGCGTCGGCGACCTAATGCTACAAAGCGGAGGTGCCGAATGACCACAACCACGTCTCATGATTAAGCGTGGATGGCGAATGGATGGGCACGGAGTTCGTGAAACCACAAAGACAAAGAGGCAGAAAAGCTGGATCTCGATGGATGGAAGGGCATAATAGCGTACTCAACTACTTAAAGAACTCCCATTTTATCACATCCAAGGGCGACCCCGCGCCCATTTAACTATACTTCAGTGCGATAGGAATTGGGTCTTGTGGGGGGAATGGCGCGATCATCAATTGACGGTTCAGAGCGTGTCTGGCAGGTGAGGTTGACGATAAGATCGGAAGATAGGAGCATGAAGTCGAAAGTGGGATGCGAAGCACCGCCAAGAATTACGCGCCTCGACAGGGGTGGCATGGAGTTTAAGGTCTACACAGTACCTAGTACAGACTACAGGTATGTACAGTACTGTACTGTACTGTAGCTTGCGCTAATCCGATATGAGTATATCCGGCATTCAGGACACAAGCTTCAATATACGCAATGGGACAGCGATTTGATGCCTCTCCAAGCTACCTACTAGTCAATTGTCTCGACTATAGGGTACCTGCGTGGGTAGTGATGAGTCCAGTAGAATACATAGTCTGGAATTTCCTGTTCATTCTCATGTCATCTGGATAGGTTAGGTAGGTACTTTACCGCCCACGAGTCCGAGCTTGGGTGTTGAATCCCATTCAGCCAGGCTAGTTCTGTTTTAGGTAGCATCGAACTCAACGTCGTCCGTCATTCGGTAATGCCACACTTCCCATCCCACATCGTCACTCTCGAGTCCTGCCTGATACGAGTGCTTGACCATCCTTCAGTGGACCCCCAGCAACGTAATACCTAAGTGGCTGTTTGTGGCATCGACCTGGAGACCGTGTTCGCTTCGGCACTCTAAATCACGACGTGGCTATCAGGTTTCGCCTGCATCCGGACGAAGCCTCGACAGCTAAAGTATAGCTCATGGACTTGAACATCGCTACTTGGTGAGACCAGGCGGAAAGGCGCAATCATCTTGCAATAGTATGGCAGAAGAGACGGGCGTTGATCCGAGCCAGCTGTCTCCGGACCAACAGGAAGCTCTGGAGCAGTATATAGCAGTTACGGCACAAGATGTCCAGCACGCTGTACCCCTACTGCAACGGTCGCAGTGGAATGTCCAGGCACGGAACTCCCCCCCACCCCTCCCCTACCTCATGGATTAACCGGGTATCTAGATTGCTATAGCCAAGTTCTTCGACGGCGAAGGACCTGACCCCCTCGCCGAAGCCATCGCAGCTCAAGATGCGATACCACCGCCCACAGCAGCCCGCCATGAGAACCTCCAGGAATCCCTCCTCGGCGCCTCATCCCCCTTCGCCCAACCGCCCCGTCGCAGCCGTCCCGACCCAGCACCCCGAATCGTACCTGCACCAATTGCAACACACCAGCCGGGCTTCCTTCTTTCTCTCCTGTTCACTCCTTTCAACCTGGGCTACCGTGGCCTATCGACCCTCTTCCGTACCTTCGTGTATGTCCTCTCCTTCCTACCCGCGCCCATCCGCCCGCGCGCCATTACTACAAGCGTCACATCTGGCTGGAAAGGCACATCGGGCCGACGAATGCTGCTCCCGCGGGACACAGCCGCCCGATTCAAGCGCGAGTTCGAAGAGCAATACGGTCCCGAAACCGGCCTCCCCTTCGTCGAGACGGGCTTCGCGCAAGCCCTAGACACAGCAAAAAAGGAGCTCAAATTTCTCCTCATTGTCCTTATGTCGCCCGAACATGACGACACCGAGTCCTTCACACGGGAAACTTTGCTCGCGCCCGAAGTGAAAGCCTTCCTCACCTCCCCAGATAACAACGTCCTCCTTTGGGGAGGCAACGTGCTCGACTCTGAGGCCTACCAGGTTGCAGCCGAGTACAACGCCAGCAAGTTCCCCTTCTCGTGCCTTGTCTGCCTGACGCCCAAGGAGGGCTCGACCCGGATGTCCATCATCAAGCGCCTCGTCGGCCCTGTGTCTCCTTCCACTTACCTCGCCGAGCTGCAGACAGCGCTCAACAAATATAGTCCCGACCTGGCATCCGCGCGCGCCGAGCGAACCGCCCAAGAGGTATCGCGTAATATGCGCGCAGAGCAGGATAGTGCGTATGAACGCAGTCTGGCGCGCGATCGAGAGCGGGCACGCCAGCGTCGCGAGGCCGAGGCCGCTGCCAGAGATGCCGAGAAGAGAGCCTTGGAGGAGGAGGCGGAGGCGGAAAGACAAGCGGAGCTGAAAGAGCAATGGCGCAGATGGCGCGCTGGAACTATAAACCCCGAGCCGGACTCTAGCGCAAACGTGAAAGACGTTGTTCGTCTCGCACTCAAAATGCCTGACACCTTCCCATCCTCGTCCTCGGTTGCTTCTGGACGGATCGTAAGAAGATTCTCTGCGTCCACGACAGTTGAAGAACTGTACGCCTTTGTGGAAACGTTTGACCTGCTCCAAGCAGACGCAGAAGAGAAGGAGAAGATAGGGATAGAGAAACCGGAGGGGTACGTACACAAGTACGCTTTTAGGATTGCAAGCCTCATGCCCAGGGTTGTGTATGCACCAGACGGGAGCGATGGAATGTCGACGCTAGGGGGTAGAATTGGACGGAGTGGGAATCTGATTGTTGAGGAGATCGTAGGTGAAAACGGTGATGATGAGTCTGAGGAGGGCGACGAGGACCACGCAGAGCTGTAAATGCCTGTATGTACCGGCTTTTGTTAAAGAGAATGAGCTGTCTGGTGCTCGTGAAATGGTAGAGGTGGGAGAGGTATGTAAAATATCTCATCACTGAAACAATGACAACGACGCCACGCAAACCCGTCATATGAGTGGCGTTCAGTAACCACAGATGAACGAATGAGGGCGCTGTGCTGTGCTGTGCTGAGCCCGTGAGACAGAGCCGAGTTGTTCGACTTGGCAGACATCGGTAACACGGCACGTGTACTACTATACCTTAAAATAGGAACAACCCGTACGTCCAGTCTCGCCGTCTGTACCACTTACATATTTGGCAGGGTAACGATGCATTTCTCTGTCCACCCGGATGCCTACAAGATAACGATATCTTCTTGTTGGGAAGGCGTAGTTCTATAATCCTAAGCCTCTTCTCGGCAACCCACATAAATCTACCGTAGAGGCATCATTATACCTGTTACGATTCTTAACTCGGAACGATGTGGTATGGGTGCCATGGACTTTAGTTGAGCAGAATTCATCTCCAGAACGTGGTTTTATTAAATGGGTTTTGATAGATATCTATACGCAGTTACCCGCTGATCTACTTGATCGCTTTCATCTCTGAGGGCTTAATCGCCACACAATGAACGGTTTGCCAGTAGTTCTGCAGGTTGTGTGGTAACGGAGCATCTCGCTGTCGAGCCGCTTCAGCTATACAAGAATTCTACATCTGAGTGCTTGCATGTGAAGCGACTACGGGTGTTGCACACTCGTACAAAGGTACTGCGTTCACGGTCCCGGCAAAAACAGGAGTATCATGACACGAGGCGGATGCGAAAGGCCAGGCCACGGGCGATATACGGTAGTCAACCGAAGCTAGTTGAGTATGAGCATGGGAACGAAGATCAAGCTAATCCCAGGGTGCCTTTACCTGTTGCCTTACTATACGCAGGCATCTTCGACCCACACGCTTCGGTCAATGAAGCTCGAGCATAGTACACCGTCTTGCGGACCGCGTCCCAATTTTGGGGCTGGAAGAAGTAATCTCAAGACGATGCTATCGCCTTCAGAGACCCTAGCTTGGTCTCCTTGCTCCATGGTGCGTCCCTATCTTATTGTGCAGTCTCACTGTCCCTGTTCTTTCTGCTGAGCGAATCTCTGGTGGATGGCGCGAATCTGCTCGTCCACGTTGACACTCTGCAAATGGGTAATATGGGCCTGGCTTCGACCCTCCAGGTTTCCGTCGAAGCTATTCATCGCAGCTCTCTTCCTTCTCGACTGCTCCTCTTCCGTGAGAGGCTGTCCAGTCACGCCGTCGAACAAGTCGCCTCTTTGACTAGCGAAACGCTTCAGGTTGTTAGCCGCATCGGCCTGTACCAAGTTCGTGGTCGCGTATCTTGAATCGGACTTGTCCTTCTGCTCTTTCCACCGAGGGTCCAGCATCTCAATACGCATGTGCTGTTCCAGCTCGTTGAGCGGGATCTGCTGTTTGCAGTTGGGGCAGAGTGCTAGCTGGGCAGATTGCTTGCTTGCGGCGCGAGCCGCAGCCCGGGGCACGTAGTTTTCCCTGATCTTCATGGGAGCAGCTCCACCCTTGGCTTCAGCCTGTGCTTGTTGCATCCGCGCACGAGCTTCCTCCCTTTCGCGTATCCTTTGTGACTCCTCGTCTTCTTGCATCCCATTTGGCCTCGGGGGTGGTGCCATCTGGTAGGCGGGTTGAGGAGCTGGCATTTGCTGGGGTTGGTATTGTACACCAGCCATGGGTTGTGCAGGATATGCAGGATGATGCGGGAGGTTGTAGTTTGACTGAGCCGGCGCTGCATATCCGTTGAAAGCGCTGTCTTCTTCCGAAGGAAACCCTTCCTCGATACGCAGATTAGCGCTAACAGAGACCCTGGCCTTCTGTTCGAGTGATGCATACTGCAACTCGTTTAAGGAGGTCGGCGGAGGCAGGTTCGCTTGATCATCTGCTTCGGTGAAGACGACAGTCTCAGTCACGACGAAATCGTGCCAGTCAATCTGCTGGTAGGTTTGGCGTTCCTTCTCGGCGTCCTCCTCTTCCTTTATCTTCCGGTCTTCTTGATGCTGAAGCCACTCTGCTCGATGGCGGGCCCGTGTCAGAAGGTGAAACTTGTCATCAACATTGCGCCGTAACTCGGCAACGCGTTCCTGCTGGACGCGACCACCCTCTCCATCGATGCCGCCGGCTCGCAGTAGCATAGAGTACTGATCGATGAGGTGCTGTAAGAAGTTGTGTAGACTGTGGTTCGGGCGGAGGAAGTCGAACTGGTAGTTGCCCGTCTCACGCTGAGAGAGTGCGGTCATGAACTGTCTCCCGTTCTTTGCGACGAAAAGAGCAGTCAGTCGCACGACCTCGAGATCCTGAGCGCTGATATTGGGCATACGGGCAGAGAATTGAAAATCCGGCGGCTTTGGAGGCCCAACTGGCTTCTCTTCAACGGGGTCAGCAGCCTCACCTGCACGGCCAGCGGCGACAGCAGTGCCCCGACCCTCTCTGATCTCGCTGAGTCGCCATAGGTAGAATGGATTGTAGGGATCAGCGTTGCTCAAGAAGCTAAACTTGGGATTGTGTTTCTCCTTTTCCCGGATGCGATCTTCAAACACGACTCCATTTCTAGCGACGAAACCTGCTGTTTTCTCGAGGATGGCTGCACGCGTTGTTAGTCATCTGTTCTTACCTAATCCAGGCCGTATCTATCCACTTACTTCTGAACTCTTTGGGAGGCAGGACGACACCTTGAGGCGGCTTGATGTCGTCCAGAACTGCTGTCGCATCGCCGTTGGTCGTGGTGGCCATCTTGACGTTGAGACCCTCCTTCAAGTGGTGATGAAGCGGCAACTGAATCGTCTCGAGGTGCGGATCGCGAGATGCAAGTATTGGTGGAAGCTCTGGTGGAAATTTGCGGACAGTCAGGGTACGTACCTACCATGAGACGGCGATTCATTAATCCGGCGGAGCTTACGCCTCGACGTTGAACTTTACTATGTAGATAGGTAGGTAGGTACCTATGTACTATGTAGCCTCGCAAGCCTCGAAGTGACGCAAAGCGACAAGCCGCAGGTGAGCTTGAAATTATTGCTCGTATCCCGCAAGCTCACACACACAATGCAAGGTTCCCAATCTTTGACTTGACGAAACTGTTATGAAGCCTACCAAGTACTTGGATTGACGTCGCACTACTTAACTTACTCACTTGTCTCAAGCGGAACTCCGCTCATGTTTGGACCATAGATTCCACTTGGAGAAGAATTCCAGAATTAAGTATATGTCTACTTAACCTACCTGAACACGCGGTTGAATACTCGTGTTTGCGAACTGATTGCTTGCAACGATATGGTCCCTGGACAGTTCCTGGCAACTGTGAAGACACTGGCCTCATAATCAAGACTGTCTGTACCATGAAAGACCAGACCATACCAGATCAGACCAGAGATAGTGAGGCTGAACTACTAACGTACCGTAAATAGCGGATCGCTTGTTCGAGTACAGTACCTACCTGTGCAAGTTACCTAAATTAGGTACGGGAGCTGCAGCTGGAGCTGGAGCGAATCAACTTTTAGCACCAGACGCCCCCTTCCCGCCCCCAAAAAGTGAGCGCGTTGGCAGCTGATTGACGAACGCATCCCTGTCTCCGCCTGCCGCGACCCTTGTGTCCCACTCCCAACCCGCAAAATTGCACTTGGACTTGGACTGGGACTTGGGATGAGGCCACTTGTTGGAAAATACTTCGGTTAGTGTAATCGCGCTACTGTGGGAGCTGAGGCTGAACTCGCGATTCTTTTAGTTAGCATTTAGCCCCTGAGTTGAGCAAACTGAAGTGAACCCTCAACCCGCTAAGTGCGACCAAAGGGGCTGCTGTCAGTAATCTGTCTTCTTCGCCGCATTCTTCTCGTATCATCTCCTTGTAATGATCCATTCTTCTTCTTGACCTTCGTTTGCACCGTTTCCTTCAACACTTGCCCAAGGTTGTGCGAGCTCCAGGTCCAGGTGTGCGACCTCGAGAACAAGACCTGAGCAAAGGAAGAAGAGGCCACCCACCATACCACACATTCTCCACACGCATCGACCGCATCCGCGACAGCAACCCCCGGTGAGACTCGATCCATCATGGCGAAAGCCAATGCAGCGAAGCCTCAGGCCGCTTCGTTTATCACGCCCGCGCCGCAGAAGACGTCCAAGACTCAAGTAGCCAAGAAGCACGACGACTACACTTCCGATGGTGTCGAGGACAATGACGTCTTCCTGCTCCCCATCTCAGACTACCAGGTCATGGCTGTTGTCACCATCCTGGGGGCTATCGTGCGACTCTTCCGCATCTACCAGCCCACCAGTGTTGTGTTCGACGAAGTACAGTAAGTATCTTGGCTCTTGCTTCATCCCCAATAGAGTCTGCGACGGCACAGCTGACAGAGCTTCGTTCACAGCTTCGGTGGTTTCGCTTCCAAATACATCAAAGGCCGCTTCTTTATGGACGTACACCCCCCCTTGGCCAAGCTTCTGATCGCCCTCTTCGGCTGGCTCGCTGGCTTCGATGGAGATTTCGATTTCAAGGATATCGGCAAGGACTACCTGGAGCCGGGTGTCCCGTACGTGGCTATGAGACTCTTCCCTGCCGTCTGCGGTATCCTGTTGGTTCCCACCATGTTCTTGACACTCAAGGCTGCGGGTTGTCGCACCACCACTGCTGCCCTTGGTGCATCATTCATCATCTTTGAGAACGGTCTCCTTACCCAAGCCCGATTGATCCTACTCGACTCTCCTCTCGTCATTGCCGTCGCCTTCACCGGCCTTGCCTTTACTTCCTTCACGAACCAACATGAGCAGGGACCTACCAAGGCATTCGAGCCCAGCTGGTGGTTCTGGCTCGCCATGACGGGTCTGGGACTGGGTATCACCTTCAGCATCAAGTGGGTTGGCATGTTCACCATTGCTTGGGTTGGCGTCTTGACTCTGGTTCAGCTCTGGGTTCTCCTAGGCGACACCAGGTCTGTCACCATGCGCGTCTTCGCCAAACACGTCATGGCCCGGGTCTTCTGCCTGATCATTATCCCCATCACCTTCTACATGGCCATGTTCGCCATTCACTTCTTGTGCCTCACCAACCCTGGTGACGGCGATGGCTTCATGAGCTCTGAGTTCCAGGCCACCCTCAACAACAAGGGTATGCGAGATGTTGCGGTTGATGTTACCTATGGAAGCCGAGTTACCATCAGACACGTCAACACTCAGGGTGGATATCTGCACTCCCACCCTCTCATGTACCCTGGCGGCAGTCAGCAGCAGCAAATCACACTTTACCCTCACAAAGATGACAACAACGTCTGGCTCCTCGAGAACCAGACTCAACCCCTGGATATTAACGGCGAGCCCATCAACGGAACCGGAGCTTGGGACAAGTTCGATAATGTGACCGAGAATTACATCAAGGATGGTGACGTCCTCCGCCTTTACCACCAGCCTACCCACCGACGTCTCCATTCTCATGATGTCCGGCCTCCGGTCTCCGAACAGGAGTGGCAGAATGAGGTATCTGCCTACGGATACGAAGGATTCGCTGGCGACGCCAATGACATGTTCCGCGTGGAAATCGTCAAGAAGCAGTCTATCGGTTCTCTCGCCAGGGAGAGACTCCGAACAATCCAGACCAAGTTCAGACTTGTCCACATCATGACTGGCTGTGTCCTCTTCTCACACAAGGTCAAGCTCCCCGATTGGGCCTCGGAGCAGCAGGAGGTTACGTGTGCCAAAGGCGGTACCCTCCCGAACAGCGTCTGGTATGTTGAGTACAACGAGCATCCTCAGCTCGGTACCGACGCTGAGAAGGTCAACTATGTCCATCCCGGATTTTTCGGCAAGTTCTGGGAACTCCAGCAGGTCATGTGGCGCACCAACGCTGGTCTGGTCGAGTCGCACGCCTGGGATTCTCGTCCTGGCTCATGGCCTATTCTTCGACGTGGTATCAACTTCTGGGGCAAGGACAACCGTCAGATCTATCTGATGGGCAACCCAGTTGTCTGGTACTCCTCCACACTGGCAGTTGCCATCTACGTGCTCATCAAGGGTATTGCCGTCCTACGATGGCAACGTAACTGCGGAGACTACAATAACGCATTGTTCAAACGATTTGACTACGAGGTTGGAACTTCAGTCCTTGGATGGGCTCTCCACTACTTCCCATTCTTCCTCATGCAACGCCAACTTTTCTTACATCACTACTTCCCCGCCCTTTACTTCGCTGTCATGGCTTTCTGCCAGATCTACGACTTTACGACCACCCGATTTCCCATTCCCGGCGTTCGCGGAAACCCTCTCGTCAATAAGGCCGGCGCGGTTGCGCTTTTGGCCCTGTCTGCGGTTGTCTTCACGCATTTCTCGCCCCTGGCTTACGGAAATGCTTGGACCAAGGGTGAATGCAACCGCGTAAAGCTGTTCGACACTTGGGATTGGGACTGCAATACTTTCCTCGAGAGCGTGAGTGTTCCTTCCCAAGGCATGCCATCCAGAGGGAGAGTATGATGGCTCGGTTCTGGTCTACACAGGAGTGCAGTCTTGAGTGTGTAGGGATATGTGGAGAAATCAGGCAATGGCTGTCACGTATACGATAGACTAATTCATCTGTGTTCCTTAGTACGCGGCATACGATAGGTTGGGCCAGGGCCAGACAAAGGTTGCGCAAACCTCTCAACCCGTCGTAGGGAACGGAGCGCCCCCGCCACCACCTCCTGTGCAGAATCAACAGTCTCCAGCTCAGGAACAAAATGCTCCGCCCCCAAAAAACGACGTGGGCGCCGCGGGAATCTCCGGGGCGCCCGTCTTCGAGCCCCAGGGTCAGAAGGTGCTCGGGCGGGAGGAGCGCGTCGAGTACCGCGACCAGGACGGGAACTTGCTGGACGAAGAGCAGGTGAAGGCGCTCGAAGGGAAAGTAGAGTTCAAAACGCGCTACGAGACAAGGACGCGCGTCGTCGACGCCAGCGGAAACGAGGTTCAGGCGCCTGAAGTCCAGGAACAAGGCTGGGCAGGCCAGGGAGTCGCGCCGCCGCATCCGGATGTCGAGGGTGCTGAGAGTTCTACCAAGAAGAAGGAAGAGCCTGTCAAGGAGGAGAAGGTGGTGAAAAGCAAGGATGGCGAGAAGGAGAAGGAGGCCGAGAAGCCGAAGCCCGCATCCGAAGGGAATGATGCCACAGCTCAGTAGTCCAGTTCCTTAATCAAGGCGTTCGCATCTGAGGCATGTTTGTGGCGCATGGAAGGAGGGGCGTCGATTGTATACCATCACAACTGTCTTACCAAGACTACGTCGAGCATAATGAATGAGGGTCTTGGGGAAAAGTTACGGGGGGAAAGGGCGGAAGAAAATACATGGACATGACAGGGCATCAATGCCGGTTGTAAGTCCCAAGTAGCCAATTAGCTACGCACGCGCTATGTTTCTTTAATCTATGATATTCCACTTTAAATTTGGATTTCCGTGTCAAAGGCGGTCTTTATGTGGTGCGATGTGCTGCGATATCAGCCTCTGTCGCAATAGGGGTATGTAGCTGGGGTGCTATGGCTCAGGTGCTGGCTTGACGATAGTCATCACCTATAACTTGGCAGCCCTTACTTTCGAATATCGCGATTGGCTACGATGCGGGAAATTGCAGACAATGTTTCACGTATAATCGCTACAGACTCCATTACAAGCAAGCAGGAGGTGTTCTCGTAAGGACTCGGGGTCAACGCAGCTCACCGATTTCGGCCGCCCTATCCTTCTCAATCCTCGACTCCATGATGTATTCATGTCTAGACTATCAACGCGCAGGTACCAAGCAAGATGTCGTAGAGGCACTCTCAAGTGCCCTCAGTCCCCTATACTAATCCATCAAGGTGCCTCCTCGATATTCAGCGATAACTTACCCTCAGGACCAGGCGCCGAATCCTCCCTGTCAACACGGAGCGTGGACTCCTCTACCTGAATAGCCGGTGGCGCCGGGTCATCGATAGTCGATTCTCGCAATCCCTTTTCGGCCGCCTCAATCAAGCCTCGAGCTCGCAGCGCAACCTTCCCACTTCTTCCACCAGTAGCAGCACTATTGCACTCAACCCACCTGGTGCACCCCTCTAGCCTCTTTTCAGCTCTTCGACCCTCGGGTGCTCGCAGTAGCCCCCAAATGACACGGACTACGTCGTCTGTGTAGACGTAAGTCTCATTTTCTTCGCGGCCCTTTTTTTGGTAGTCTCTATCGGTCCACGTGAAGACCATGACGCCACAGAAGATGCAAAACGCTCGAATAGTAAAAAACTTGGGTTTCCTAGGCGGCTCCTCCGTTGCCTCTAGGTCATCCTCAGTGAGAGGTACCTTGTCTTTCTTGTTGGCGTGCACCTCCTCCTCAGCGTAATCGCAGATTTCTATGTCGAGATTCTCTTTCTATTTGTCGTAACCTCAGCGAGAGGCACTCTTCCCTGCAACCGATCTTGACTAAGCTTTGTCTCTCCGGTTCCTTATCCGACCCCCATCTTGTTGTCGATGTCGATGAAGACATTACCTTTGGGGACGGAGGCCCACGGTTGAACTCAAAGCCTGTGGTCCATCAGCAGCCTTCGCAGCTGCATGGTGTCGCCGAACACTTGCCGGCATTCCGGCCACACTGGGCACGAGGCCACCATGTGCCTCGATCCTCCGGGTCGATGCCACCCAAGTCATCACCCGCGTGCTCAGCATCCAAATCGCCAGGCCAGCATGCGGTGATCTGGGCTACCTTGGTGCTGGGACGGGTGATGTAGAAGCGCACGTGGCCACAGCAGGTGCCTTTCAATACTCCCTTGGGAAGTTCTGGTTCTGCATGTGGCTCTACGAGCTTGCTTTTGCATTCAGCATCCTCGCTGGGACCGGCGCGGCGAACTTCATTTTCACTGTCTTCATAGCCTTCCTGATCCGGAAACCCACAACCCAAGGACGCTATGGTTGCTATTAGGCGATTCTACATCAAGAGCATTTTCGACGAGCTCGTTGAAAACACCGAGGAGCTCAGGCACCCTGTCTTTGATGGGTACAGGGGAGGTATTGACTTCGGAAGAAGCAGAGGGTCCACTAGATCCTGTGGAGTCACACGCCGAAGCATCAGGGGTATTGAACCCAGTAAGAGCATCGTTGGCGTTGTTTCCAATGGGTGCATTTCGTGCATAGTCGTCAATCCGACTGTTATCCAGGGCCAGGGAGCGTTGACTGGGATAAGTAGAATGCAGCGAAACGCGTCTGGCCGGCTGGTTAGAAGCATTTGAGCCTAGATGAATAGCAGGGTCCCTTGTGATGAGATCAGGAATAATCCCAGAAGTAGGGGGCCGGACGATACTTTCTGCGGAAAAGTGTAGTCCCGACCGGTATCAACAGTATCCTGTGCAGAACCAGCAATGTCCTGGGCTGGATCGATTGTCACTTGGCTGAGACCAGTTGCCGGAGCATCGTCCGTCAAGGACAGTACATAGCTGGAGGACTGACCGGCACGACGATGAGATCGAGAAGGGGAAGGTTCCAGTATCGTCGTCGTCTTCTCCTACTGGGGTAATTCGGATACAGACTATCTAGCAAGTGGCCGGGGAAAGAATGCAAGGGTTGATGCCTTAACGGGTTGCGCCTGGGGATACTAAGTGATTCTGCGAGCCCATTAGATCTATTTCAAACTTCATCATCGTCGTCGGACTCGTAGACGTGACTTGAGCTGTCATGAGACAAATCACAGGCTCAGAGCCGCATCTTTCCATGGCTACAAGTTTAGAGCCGATGGGTAAACTAACAAAGAAAGATATAAAAGCATAACCTGCCATGTATAGCACTAAACTACCGAAATCTGGCTGTGCATACTAGGTGCCCACTAGTATCATCTTCAACGTGCTCTGTCAACGTCACCAACTCCAAGCAATATGTATTAATTACAATTGCACAATCAGAGACGGGTAATTTCGAAAGCACGGGTCAGCCCAAGTTAGGGGAGGTATATGGACCTTTTGCATCTCCATGGGAACAGACTAAACGGCCATGGTCTGTGGAAAGAAATCTCGTGGCTGGTCGTTGCCGAATATTCAACCCTAACCCAGATCCAGTCGAGGGACAAAGTCAACGCATGTTGGTGAAAGACAAGGTCGTTAGATTAGGTGCGAACGAGAGGCAATATAAACAGCGTACGAATAGAAACGACGCTTTCTATGGGCCATGGACCCGATGCTTGCCTTCCGCTAGAGTGTGAAGACGAACTATAAAGCGGAGAATTCCGAGACGTTTTGCCGCAACAGCTTTACCTTCTTGCCAACAGTTGGTTTGCCTCGTCACATCGAAAGGCCCTTCCTCAGTCCTGCCGCTCCCAGCTGCATATCGCGAAGCAAAATTTACGTTTCTATTAGTAGAACAAGCTCTTACGATACGAAAACTGCGAGAAGACTTGATACGAATCCAAGACAGATGAATGCCCGCAGCACGTTCAGTCTGCCTGATACTCCATGACCTCATGGTTATAATGGTATAGCTCACGAGGGTTCCGACCTACGGCCAATATTCGTGTTCCGCTACGTGATTGGAGCGCATAGTCGCAATAGCCTCGCGTACTTAGCCAGGCCGGCTCGCCCCCCTTGATTCGGCTTCCAACTACTGCAAGGATTCCCCGCATCCCCATGGGCACGCAATCCCCACATCCGAGAGCCTTCAAGGTTGTCTTGGTCATGACCATTACATCTCCAGGGTATTTCGTCTTCCGAGATTGTCTCTTCTCCGAATCCCCTCACCTCCTCGTCTCCAAGCCGGAGAAATTGTGGCACCTTTACCAGGGAAACAGCCGCACCAATGTAACCTTGCCGTGGCCATTGTCCAATGGTAAGAGCTATTTAGGGCTGTCCGCGGCTTGGGGATGGGATAATTTCGACCGAAAGAAGAAGAGCACGTGGTTGAGTGGAGAAGCATATATAAGATGTCCTGTGGCAGACCAGATGAAGTTGGAGCTCTAGCCCTTGGGTCTCTAGAGTCTAGTTCCGTGCTGTAGCTCTCGACTGTTACATTGCAGTATTTTCCAAGATGATGCGATCAGCTCTTCTTCTTGCCATAACGGCACTTGGCCAGCTCACATCGGCTGGTCGCAGCGGCAGCGGATCTCACAAGTCCGGTCCAACCCTCGTGGACGGAGAGCTCATCTTCCACCCGCCGTCCAATTACACGGATCCGCAGGTGCTCTACGCACGCAGCGTCCAGCTCTACGACGGGCGCCTCCTAGCAACATGGGAGAACTACTCGCCGGAGCCGCCGCTGGTCTACTTCCCGATCTACGAGTCCCTGGACGACGGAGCGAGCTGGCACGAGCTCAGCAAGGTCGAGGACCAGGTCAACGGCTATGGGTTGCGGTACCAGCCGTTCCTATACCAACTGCCGCAGGCGTTTGGGAAGTTTCCCAAGGGTACGGTTCTGCTGTCCGGAAGCAGCATCCCGGCCGATCTCAGCTCGACACACATTGAACTGTATGCTTCGACGGATAAGGGGCGGACGTGGGAGTTTGTCTCGCACATTGCTTCGGGCGGTGTGGCGCTTCCGAATAATGGCGAAACGCCCGTCTGGGAGCCCTTTCTCATGCAAGTGTAATCCCCGCTGCGGGCTGAGAAGACTGCCCTTGAACTAACATTATTCCAGGACTTACCAGGATACCCTTATCGTCTACTACTCAGACCAACGTGACAACGAAACATACGGACAGAAGTTGGTCCACCAGGAGACGAAGGATCTAGTCCACTGGGGCGATGTGATCGACGATGTAACATCGCCTACCTACACCGACCGTCCCGGTATGCCCGTCATCACGAAACTCCCCAACGGCGACTATTTGATTGTGAGTCGCCTCAGCGAGCAACTGAGTCGGAGCGGGTGCTAACCTCGGTTTCATCAGGTCTATGAAAACGGCGGGACCTCCGTCTCGGAGGCTTATTCCTTCCCGGTCTACTATCGCATCGCATCGGATCCTCGGAAGTTCCTCGAGGCGCCAGCACACTACATCAACACGACGACCGGCGACATCCCCGTCAGTAGCCCTTACGTCGTCTGGTCACCAGTCGGCGGTCCGCAGGGGAGTATCATCGTGAGCGGTGGGGGGCAGCAGCCTCTGTACATCAACCGAGACGGCGGTAATCCAGATGCCTGGGTCACGTACAACATCTCGGCGCCGGCAGCTTACACACGGAACCTGAGGATCTTGCAGGAGGATCCTGACTATTTGATGGTCTTGGGAGCTGGACACCTGCCGCCGAGCTCGACGAACAACGTGACGGATAGTGTGTATAGAATTTCGGAAATCCTCGGTCTCTAACATTTATCATATGGCAAATAATTATTGGTGAGGTTTCATAGGCCTAGGAGCAGCTGGGCGAAGTTTTCCTGAGACTGCATACAGTATCTTGATAGGCTTTAGCTCATCCTCTTCACCGGAACCTTAACGAGACTTCCCAGTCAGTAATAAGAAGCATGAAAGATACCAACCATTAGACTTAGGGGCAATTGGTCAAGGCGACATATCAGGCGAACCGTCCTCGTCCCAATCGCCAATGCCTGTCCAACTCCTCCCTAAAAGAACTACTCCGTAGATCCGAATGACTAATTAATGCATCGGCATGTATCTCACAGGTCGAATAGCCGATAAAGTGTCAGAGGGTGAGATCCAGTTACAGGGAAAGTCTGCAACGGTGGTATACAGACATATCGAATCGATGAAACGAGGCACAATATATGACCACCCTGTTATGGACAATGTTCGTCGGTACAAAAGTCTTTGTCTCGATTCTTGGATTTGAAGATGCCACTGCGTTCACTAGTCTAGGTGAAGCAGTGCCCTCAAGGGATCTGATGACATGTACCGCCAGAGCTCCAAGCTCGCCACTTGCGTAAGTCTATACCTCAAAAGGTGCACCTGTATCGTCGTCACGCAGTGATAAGTCTACTCATGTTTATCTCCCCACACATCAAGATAGTCATACATCATTACCACGGCGCGTATCAGGAGAAGATATACGTCTTTTTGGTAGATACAAACCGTATTGGTTCGTTTGTGCAACACGATCTCTGCCGTAGCCATGACTACATGGCATCATCAAGTATTATTGACTTCAATTGCTAAGTCTCGTGGGTGCTCCACGTCGCTTGCGTGATGTCTCGAGTAGCACATCTAAGCAAAACACATGACAGCCTGACGCAGAATGAAGCCATCGTCATCTTTGGTCCGAGGAAAGCCGAGAAAGAACTTACCAACCTTGCACAAAGACCAGCGTGAACACGTTTTAGAACCACAGATGAGCAGGCTTTGAGCCATCATCGCGCAGCACCTACCTGATAGTAAATGTACATAGAAAGGGCTAGTAACTTGTACCTAGCCTGCCGAAGGACGTCGCGTGACTAGCATCTCTCATGTAGCCAAGACGATATGATGCCTGTATCACATCGTCAGCAACCGAGTATAAGTACAGGGCCGAGAACCTCGCATGCTTATTCCTAGCAAGGGCTCAGATGCACCTGTACCCAAGCCTTACTATCGTATAGTACCAGTCTAATGAAAGGCGCACCCCGCTGCTTTTGGGGCAAAGCAGAACCTGTCTGTACGGTAATGTGATGAGAGTCGTAGCAAGGCACTAAGACGACGAGTATTGCGGCTCTGCAGCTCGCCTTGCTTTCCATTCGAGAAAAGAAAGTCGGGCGCATCACAAGCCGGACACTTGATCAAATCCGGGTACCCTGAACGGACAGAAGACGTGACCCCCACGCGAATAACGGAGTTGCAACGTAGAAGGCTCAAGGTCGCATGAGAAGTCGTCAAGTAGTCGGAACTTGCAGTTGACAAGGTAGTTGTGACATCGCACAAGATACATGCCCAACAACCAAGCACAAGAAACGCCCGGTGCTTGTCATTTTCCCAGGGAAGTTGGACAACTGCTTTCTTCAGGGGTGCTCGCATCGTCAACTCTATTCAACGCCCAAGGCCCGACAGTCCTGGCGTCCCCACAATGTCCCAACACCCTCACCGGCAGCCCTGCACCGCCAGTGCGGGCACGAATCAACGGCCTTGGCTCTTACGCTGCCGGTCTCCGTGCTGGTCCACCCCGCATGTTGGCGCCCCGGATGGTCTGTCGGTGAACGAAGGTGGGGAGGTCGCAACCGTCGAACCGGAGAGATGTTCGTGGCAATTGCCTAGTCTCGTATGGGCATGTTCATGCTTGTACGCCCCGAAGAATGTTGTCGTCGCGGGAATCAAACCAAAGAGGAAGGGCGAGCAAGTGAGCACACGACAGCGAACGCAGCTGAAAGACGGTGAGCGCTGAACTCCTTGGCTCGTGGGTTCACTGAAGGATGCCTACGCGTGGGTGATCTTTGGGACTTGCATTAGACCTGTGGTCTTGAAACGAATGACCCGGCGCGGTAAGAACCCGATGCATTATGCACGATGTACCTTCTGGGCAGAGGCGTGTTCTTCGTCAAGTCAGTGGCTGCACAATGGGGGGAGAATAAGAAGTCGTAGACCATGGCGAACTTGGAGGAGGAAGCTGACTGCAGAACCGGTGCGGTGCGGTGCGGTTGAGGAGGAGAAAAGGCAATCTCTGGAATAAGCCAGGAAAGGTCGACAGCGACAATTGACAGGATCTGTAAAGTTCTCAGCTTACAACGACGGAACAAAAATACACACGAGCACGAATGTGCAGCGATTTCGACCGTCTGGAACATCTACTGTACAGTAGAGGCTGGCAGCTTAGGTAATTGACTCAGTAGGTAGGTAGTCATCTGGCTCACTAAAAGGTGCATCTGTTAGTTCCACGGGGACATTCCATTTCGGTACTGATATAACGTCACCACCCCCACTGATCCATTTGATGCTGCATTGTCGTTGCAGAACGGCTCCGGGGATCGAGCTTGGCCGGCAGGGCCACTCACAATGGTGCAATTACAAATGGCGCGATACGTTCTGGAGAAGTTGTACTTCCTTGAAAGTCTACCAGGTTCGGGGACATGGAATATAGAGCATCTTCTGTATTACTAGCGGCGAGAGTGCCAATTAGCTTGCAATCTTCGACTAGACTACTCAAGCGTCTCAGCACATCGTCTCATGGCTTGCGTCGTCTCACACCTCTCAAGCCCGAGTACCCACCATCTTACATGGGGATCAGCCACCAGATTCCACAGGATTAATGCATGCCCCTCTCTGTCCTCTGCCCCTCGACATTTAGTCCGCCGTATTGACATCCTGGATGGGTATGCGATGGTCAGTATGAGACCATGGCTCCATCGACCAACCCCGTGGTGGAATGCATCGACATGAAAAGGAAGTGGCCCAAAGGAACGGTATGTACGGTGTCGGCGCCTTCGTGCTCGCATGCGCCTTTGAAGTATCTACCATCTGTAAAGTCCGGAAAGGAATCGTAAAGGAGTCGTAAAAAATGCTATCGTTGTTATGCAGGGTGCCCGTCCTGAACGCCAGTTGTAAACAAGAGCGTAAACAAGAGCCGCCGTGCAGGAGGAAACCAAAAGGGACAAAAGTCAATCTCGTAGACCCATGCGCGAGGACTACTTCGCAACTCGACCACTCCATCAGTAGCCGGCTTTCCCTGGCATGGGGGGTAAGCCGTGGCCAGTACTTTTCGGCGGAAGATGGCTATGGCAGTATATCTTCCCGGCACTTCTCTTCATGCAATCCTTCTTGGACGCATCGATGAACTTGACAGGGTCCTCGTAGCTCTCCAATTGGCAACATTCGACGTTCTTCATCCACCTATTGTTGACGACCTCCGACATGGTGATACGCTTCTCCGGATCCGGATTGAGCATATTTAGCATCAGGCGTCGCAGGGGAACCGGGTTGACACCCCAGTTGAAGGCTTCGATAGAGGGATACACGTCCTTACTCAGTTCAGGGTTATTCGCTCTCTTGGCGTTGAGCCTTTCCCAGCTACGGACCAGCTTGACATAGTGATCATTCTTCGGGGTCCCCGGCTCTGTGCTAGCCTTCTCCCATAGACAGCCACCAAAGATCAGGTAGATCATGACGATGGCAGAGCTCCAAACATCTAAAGCACGTGGGTCGTAATCTCCTTGTTTGCTCAGAACCTCTGGCGCAATGTAGGGCTCACTTCCGCAAACACCAGGCTTGCAAAGTCTGACAACGCCCATCTGCTGCCCGCACTGCCCACCGGCTTCCCGTAGACCAGGGTGAATTCCCGAAAAGACCTCGGAAACTCCGAAGTCGGTGATCTTGAGCTTACTGTCTTTGGTGATCAGGAGATTCTCCAACTTGATGTCGCGATGCGCTATGCCGTTCGAATGCAAATAGTTGACACCCTGGATCAGTTGCTTGAATAGGCATAGCCGATCAATTTCTCGCCCTTCCTGCATCAGGTACTTCTTGGAGATGAGGCCGAACAAGTCGCCCTCGGAGCAGTATTCCATCACATGGTTCCAGCGGCCGTGATCGGTACATAGTCGGACAGTCTCGACAATGTTGGGGTGATGCAGACTCTTTGCAATACTGTACTCCGACTTGATCTTCTTCTCGTAGTCGTCGGTGGTTTCCGACGAGTTCTTGCCACGGAACTCTTTGACGGCGTACAGTTCACCGGGTGAGCCTTTGCGCGCCATCAGTGTAACCTTTGACGTCGCGCCTTTACCCAAATGTTTACCGTGACGTCCGAACAGCTTGTGCTGGTATTCAAATTCCTTCATGAGCTCGGCCACATCGACTGTGAAATCATCCGGCAGGCTTAGACTCAATCGTCGCGCCTTCATCCCAGTTCCAGCATCCGCAAACACGACCATTGGATGATTGTCGAGTTCGCCCGCGAATTTTCCAGGAGGGCGGGGGGCATTCGATTTTCGCTCGACACTCCGAGTACGTCGGAGTGGCTCCCTCTCCTTCTTGTTGGCATTCCCATTGAAATTGACCTTGCCGCGAAGAGAGAAGCCCGTGGAGGCTCGATTCTTCTTGTTGTTATCTAAGAAGTCGTTGGACGAGGGTAGCGTGGTACGCGGCGCGTTTTCCTTGGAGACGGGCGCCATCTCAAGGGGTGAAGCCGGCGAAGGAGGCGTGTTGGAACGTGTAGTGGCCGACGATTTACGAAAGGCAAAGCGATGTTGACTGCCATTAGGAGTCTGACTGCCATTGGGAGTCACCTTTACCGGAGTCGAGGCATTGGAATCCTGGCCCCCATTGAAGTTGACGCTATTAAACTCGACCTTCGCGCCTTCGCTGACATTGTCGGTGACATTGGAATTGGATCGCTTGAAGATGGCCATGCTGTGTATCCAGTTGGAACTCAGGCCGGAAGATCTTCTGCGAAAGTTGGGAATGATGTTGGAACCGCGAGTCGAAGATCGCCGAAGGGTGGCAGGTTTCTCAGGTGGAGGTGACGTCGCAGTGGTGGGTGTGAGGGATTTAGCGCTTGAGGATTCCTGTGGCGTCCTAGGCGGGGTGGCGGCGGTCTCAACAAGCAGGAGCGGTTTCGGAATACCTTGGCCAGTCTGTTTGGGTTGCTCAGGGACCTCTGCGGCAGAGGCAAGAGAAGTAGTATAGTGCTGGTGGTGAGTATCGTGATGATCTATGGCGTGAAAGTCCCGCGACTGTCTGCCGCTTACAGGGGTGATTGGCTCATTTGGCGAGTCGCTCTCAGTCTCGTCGCATTCTTCGGGGATGCAGCTGGTTAAGTCTGTAGGAAAACGGCGGGGAGACGAGGCAAGAGAATTGTGGAGGCTTTGTTCCTGTGAACTTAAAGCCGTGTGTGGGCTGGGCCGAGAGTCTGAATTTGTAATGGGGGTATAGGCCGATTGAGATTGCGAAGGCGAGGTGGAGAAGGACGAGGATGATGACGGATTGTCTTCTGTGGACCGTATTAGTTAGTAGACTGACTAGCTGCGAAACCCAAAGTTGACGGATGAGGAGGCCGAATATACCTGTTGCATCGGCTGGGTTTGCTGCTGAGGATGCCGCTATTTGTGTCGGCGATTGCTGCAGCGATGATGTAGTTGTAGTTGCGGCGGGCACCGCTTGCGCTGCTCGAGGGGCGGCCATTGTTGCCGTGTAAACTGTCTGCCTCCGGCTTAGGTTTACCGTGTAAGTGGGATGGTGGCACGGCGAGGGGCGGATGGTGGTCAGCGTTCCTTCGCTGGCTGGGAATTTGCGCCGAAAGCTGCAAACAGTCGCGTGATCCAGTTGACCATATCCAGCTAGTACCTAAGGCCTCTGGATAGCCGACTTGGAGATACGGGTTCCTGCTCGGAAAATCAAGATTTCATGCGGTCGAATCGGAGCTACCGAAGGCCGAACTCTACTGTGTATTTAGTTCAGGTATTGGCGGCGGTTGGAAGAGAATTAAGTAGAGTGTGTGCCACCAATCGCAGTGGACAAGAGCACTTGTTCGTTTTCTCGAGTGAATAGGTAGGTAGTCGAGGGTCGAGGGTCGAATCTGGCTGTTTCTATGGTACAAGTTGGTGGAAATGGCCGAGAGTGGTGATGCTCAGCAGGCCCCTGTCTTGGCTCCTTCTTCGAATGTTCGGTGCAGAGACGATGATGGGTGGCTGCTTACGAACCTAAGATGCGTCTGCCAATGTCGTGTCGCCCTGCTGCGTGCAGCGCCTTGACTAAGAACAGCCTTACGGTCTTCACGCCACGGCAGGAGAAGGATATGCCAAGTACGTGAGGGTTGAATCGCCCGGGGGCGAAGGGGTTATAAGGTCGAGCCGTAAAGAACCGACATGGCTGCAGCAAGTATGTAATAGGGTCTCAAAGTGTGTTGATCTTTCTCCCGTTGTCCTGGGAGCTGCAGCTGCACGAGGAATACGTGCGTTTATCACGCACGTTTGGGACGTTTCGTACGGAGGGTGGGGATGATATTGTACAAGTGTTATGTAACCCTGAGCTGGAGGCGTGGGATATCGCGGGAACAAGAGATTCCACACGCAAACCCAAGGGGAAAAGTCACCAGTCGGATAGGTAGGTAGTCATCAATGAATGGGGGGGGGGGGTAGAACACAGTCCAATGCAACAGGGGATCTCTAGGTATAGGTTAAGTGAGAGTGGGTATTACGGTTGACCGCAGTTGTGTTTGACGGAAACTTTGACCGAAATGAAGAAGTATCGAATACTTCTGCATCAACCAGGTCAAGTGTGGAGGTCGCTTCTGTGCGGTGCGTGTGTAACAAATGATCGAAGAAGATCCGGAGCCCCATTATCCAATTGTTCATGGCTCGACGGCTTGAATGTTTCATTAAGTAGGTAGTCTAATGGGGAATATCCTCAACACTTGCAGGCGTTACGCTCATAATCTGGATTGCGTCTGGTGTAACGAGACTGGAGCTGGTTAAATTAATAGCCAAGGCAGCACGAGACAGGCTATCACGAAGTCTGGTCCATCAGTCCCCCACCCCGTGGATCAACGAGTCTCCGGAACGGGATTGGCGCGCTTGGTCTAGATCCGCCGTGGCTACATGAATATATTTAACTCACTCCGTCGGGTACTGCGCTAGTCAGGGTCCTAGATGACTAAGATTCAGCCAGAAATTGTGCCAGTTGTGCAATTTTACTGTGTGCAGGCTATCCCAAGCTTAGGATAGACTCAAGACTAAGACGACTCGTAGTAAAGACACGAGGTTAGCGTGGCTCTCGATACCTGGTCAGGGTATTAAACTTAAGGCCTGGTATCACATCACAATACTGAGTGGGAGAGAAGTATATCCACGTATATATATATATATATATATATATATACTCGGCTGCCTGGTATCGTCTAGTACATCTTACACTTCACCATCGTAGATCTCTATATGCATGTAACCAACCACGGCAGATTGTTTCTTCTCAGCTTCAATTTATGAACAACTCAAATGAGCGATTTGGGTGTCTCTAGTTGCCGAAACAACAATGTACATGCAGTCCGTAGCTCGCGCCTCCATCTCATTACTATGTAGCAGTGGGGTATCATCTGCAGCGTTTGCCTGCTGGGTCCTTTCTCAGCGAATGTTTGTTGATAATAACAGCCAATTCCCCCATAGATTGCAGTGTGCTACAGCGAAAAGGCCACCGATGATTGGATGATGCAGCAACTTCCACGCCTGCCGGAGTTTCTGCGCACAGTAATGATGAGGCTTTGGTCCATGGCCGATGTGTGATTTTGTCCTTTCCGATCAAGAAATAAATGGTTAGGTAGTTAGGTATTTAAGTCAGTAATTGATATAATCGAGGTATAAGCGAGCTGTGGTAATTGGACGGCGTCACTCCAGTTCTGGGCCTTTTCCTCCGGCTTAAGTTTTTTGGCCTTTTGTCCGTGTAAGTTTCATCCAGAAATATTGAGCGCGTAATTGTCATCGTCTAAGAAACGCCACTCCATAGCCAATACCAAGCATTGGCATTGGCACGTCAATGGACTATTGGGCCGAGCGCCTGTGATAATTTCTCGAAAGCCCGCGATTCTCACCTGTAGTTCATGTATCCGTACGAAAGCGCTTATTCGGCCTGTGGGTCTCACTCGGAAGGGCCAAACGCTCAGAGTACTGAGTACGTGCTGTGGGAATAGGCCGACTACGACAAAATCAAATACTGTGTACTAGCTTAAGCCTTGTCTCTCTCTACCTGGTAAGCCTTTTCCCCCCTCTCAACTCCAGCAGATGCAACCTTGAACCAGCTGCCTGCGTCATATGCTGGCTTTTGGTGGGGTACCACCGGCCATTCGGCCAATTTTCTCGTCGCGAGTCGTTGATGTGATGGTTACACAGAATGCCAAGTTCCGGCCTGTTGGTATCTTGAATCATTCTGGTCAACTTCTTCCCAATGAATGATCCAGCGCTGCGCTGTTGGAGACATCGCATCCTTTCCGAGCGCCTCGGTCGGCCATTTCAAGTTTCAGCAGTCAACTTCTAACGCTTCAGTGAAACGAAAAAAACATCTACGATAAGGTGCCGTTATCAACGCAATATTCACAATCTACGTTAGTGGAGAAGCCAAGTAAGCTATAATTAAGTATATTGCCTACATCTTTGGCTCAACCGAGAACAGGTTAGCGTTCTTCTTCCGGTGTAAAGTTCACGGGCGTGAATCCGTGACATCGATCCTATCACCAAACGCGCGTGAGTGCGACGAGTTCTCGATCCATATATGTTGCATTGAAACAGTGCTCTAGAAGGCCAGCACCCCGTCGAAACAGCTCGGCAGGTTTGCGTATCAGGGAGGATGACAAGGACGGGGATGCGGCATGCTCAACTGGGTCAGGATCACCATCTTGTCGGGGGTCCATCGGCGGCGGGGTGGATATGCTCGCCGCATAGACCCTGGGAGACGGATGCAAGACATTTAGCCAAGATCTCAAGAGAAACATGGCTCGAGGGCTACCGACGAATATCAAACGCGCACCTCCAACCACCATGTCAGTGGGGAATTCTAGTATGCGTCTGCAGATCGCGGCGAACACGACTGGTAACGGTTTTGCACAAGGAATGTGTTGGGAGGTTTACATCCGCCACTATGTTACGGCTAGGCGGATCATGCTGCTGCCGACTACGAGCCAAGCAGAGCACAAGAGATGCCAAGTGACAACAAATACCGTAATACCTGCATCGGCCTCGACCTTGCAGATGCCAAGAGTGGTACCTCGACGATCTGTGACTATGAATGCCGAGTTTGCGCGAGTGAGGCGAGTTCATCGTGGGCGTTATCGTCACTCCATGCCCTCCATCCCACTTCCAAGCCTTCCTTTATGAGATTGTTACTCATTCGACGGTGGATTTGGGCCTTGATGCCATGCGTCCCCGCAATGCATCTAACAGGTGGGATTTGCCCAAATTGGCAATCCGGACATTGAACCCCTCTGATGTCCTTCGATCTATAGTTTCACAACCTTCATCACAACCCCCACGCATATTTGGACATCCAGACTGGCTCGCTCGGCCCTACCAATGCGGTCGCGTCATGCAGCTATTCGAGCAGAACGAGACCGCCAAGTCGCTGTGAAGTGTTCACCAGTTCGTGGTCTCTACTCCTGCATTAGTTACACAGTATTGTCAGAAAATAGTGCACCGCAACCCGTCGCCGTAGCTACCGAGATGAGACAAGTCGGTCTAACAAATTGTGGGAGTCCAATGTCTGGCAATAGTAGAAGCTTGGCGAAGCAATCAGCCTTTTGAGGCTCTTGGCTGAGCAACAAGATCGGCAACTATGTCCCCTACAGTACATCACAGCCGTCAACTTATCGGACGCCGATTAATCGAACACAAACAAGATGGCCATCGTTCCATCGAACTTGAAGTCCTCACAGAGTCCCACGACGCGTTGAGGGATTTACCCATCTGCGGCAGGTTCGATGGAATGAGGGGAAGCAATATTCAGTGCATCGGCATTTCTCCAATCACAACGGCGGATTGATTATCTACCAGCCAAAACGCCCTCGACATTGTAAGGTGGCGGGGCCGTGGAATCGTAGTTCTGAAGTACGAGTTACCACGGTTAGCAGGGGTATCCAATACTTGTATGCAATTTCAGCCAGCGCAGCCCAGAGACACTTCCAGCAAAGTGGCGGTGAGCAAGTATCGAGAGAATCTATTTGACGGGCAAGTGAGAATGCACCCAAAGGATGATCTTACTGTAACGTGCGTGTTGATTCATTACACGAAATATGCTAACCAACTTGTTGTTACACGAGGATTTCCCTGTGGTTGTAGAATCTTGAAATGCGGGTTTCCTTCACGGAACCTTTAGGTGGTTATAGATGTAAGTCCACTGGCCGAAACCCCCCCTATCCCCACGATGATCGGCATTTTACCGGTTTCTTCAGTGTGTAAGTAGTTGTAATATTCGTGTGCTTTCCTACTCCATTGGGATCTTACGTTGATACGTCTTTCGCCGCATAATATTTTGAGCTGGGTAGTCCGGAAAAGCCACGGCTGAGAGTCAAATTACCGTGCAACCGCCCCGTCTGTCAAGGTTCTGGGGAGCCTTGGAACCAAGTCAGAATGCCCTTGAATGATGAGGCTTCGGGGCAGTGGACTGAAGGCAGACGGAGGTCAGGGATTAGAGGGCCGAATTCGGAGGATACAAGATACAAACTCGTTAGAACCCCTGAGTCCGAATCAATAAACAATAATAAGCGAGAATAATGAGGCCTCAATTCGAACAAGGTCCATGATGAAGTGGAGGAATCTGCAGCTCAAGCAAAAGGCATAAAAAGGTAGCTTACTATACACATCATAAAGCTTATTCTGATGAGCTGATGTCGGTGAAATTCCCTCACGCTGACAATCCAAGAAAATTCTAGCTGCATTTCTTCAAACCCGAGCGCAGTTTTTTGTGGCTTCCAACATGCTCACCGGTCGTGAGGGGGGTTATCATACAGTCTCACTGTCCCATTTCAACTTCGTACCCCATGTTTTCATAACCGACTGCCGTCCGTCCCTGCCAAGTGGCCGATTGCATGAAGATCGATCTCCTTAGGCTCTTGGTATTGCCAAGGGGATTGTCTGAACCCCTGTCGGTCCAACTGCACTTGGCATTGGCAGTTGTAAGACACTCCGACGAAGGCTTCACCTTGCGTACTGAATGGGATATCAAAACAGTCGGCCTGCTAGCTAACGATGTGCCCACAAGAGTTCAGTACTAGTCGATTTGCTTTTCCAATCCGCAGGAAAAGTTTAAGTCCGTGAAGCTGTACATGAGCATCGTGGCGTCAGTCCTCCAGCCTACAGCGAATGCCAGCGTGTTCTTATGCAAATAAAATCATCTTGCAAGAGATGTTTGCTTGACTAAATCAAGGCATCCTGATGGCCTAGATCCGTTATCCGCACATGATGTGCTACTGTAAAGGGAGACTCTATACACATATAGCTCTCCGACCTATGTGACTGTTCCTACGACATACCGATTGTAGGGAAACGCTCATTTATCTACAAATGGCGACACTGTGACAGCACCTTTTCTTCCCCATGACTCCAAGGTCTGCAACATGGCGTCCTACAGTCTACCATATTATGCCAATCCAGCAACGATCCCAGCGCAGTTGCCGACAATTGAAGAAATAGGCGCGGCCCAGGGCATCCTTAGCGACAAGTTAGTGACCAAGGTTGTATCTATTGGCGATCCCTTCGTCGTCAAGTACGGACCACAGGTCGATCTTCTGGAAGGCGAAGCAATGCTCTTTTTTACAAAACTGCTCGTCTGTTCCAGTACCGCGTATATACGCACTCTTTGGAGCCCTAATAATGAGATCAAAATCATCGTCATGGAGCGGATCAAAGGTCAGGATCTTTCTTTGATATGGGCAAAACTGGATCATGCAGCAAAAGAGACACTGGCAATAAAATTCCGATCCATATTCACGGAGTTGCGATAATTGACGTCGCCAGGGGATTACTGCAGCGTTGGACACCGAGGCTTACCGGATGGTATTTTCTGGACGAACGACGCCTTACACCCGTTCGCCGGCCCGTTCGAGACAGAGTCTGATCTGAACAAGGCCATGGTAGCAAAATACGTGGAGGACCGCCTCTCCAAGCACAAGGCAGAAAACTACACTCGCACCTTCAAAGACGTTCTTCAAAACCACCCGCCCGTATTCACACACGCGGACTTCCAGCGCAAGAACGTCATTAATCCGCACCTCTTCGAAGTCCCCTACCGATCAAGGAGGAAAATATCCACACCCAGAACTGGAAATTTGTGATTATTGACTGGGAGTTTGGGGGCTGGTATCTAAGCTATTGGGCATACGCACGCACTATATTTGTGTGTGGAGGATGGGAAGACGGTTGGAGCCTTTGGGTGGACGGTTCATTAGAGCCTTTTTGGAACGAGTACGTCTGGATGAATATGTTTTTCTTATAGCTATGGTCTTAAGATTGATTACGATTAGGCAAGCCTCGATATATACGCTCCTGAGAGAGTTCTGGTGTTGAAAATGACCAAAATCATCTACGATAGGGACGGACTTGGAGGACGGGAATGGCGTGGAAATGGGATAAATGTGAGTATAGCGTGATACTGAGTTTACTCCGAGAGTCTGAATTAAGTCATATTACAACCTGGCCGTCTTCTCTCATCTCGTTATTGCCCCCATGCTGGCGACCTTGTAGCATAAACAGAGCCCGCTGAATAAGGCATTACGAACAAACTGAAAGAAATGCAGCTCAGGAACGTGAGTGTCCTAGGACACAAGTAAAAACAACTTTGGTCCCAGGAACGCAAGTGTCCCAGGATACAAAATAAAAATAACCCTGGACCTAGGAACGCGAGTGTCCTAGGACACAAAGTAAAATAACCTTAGACTCAGGTGAATATCTTAGGTCCCTACTCTGAGTGTTTTTACGTAAGTACCTTTACACGAGTCTTTTTACCTAGGTAACGCGTAATCGCTTACAGCCACTATTCTGAGTACCTTTACTCGAGAAATTTTACCTAAGTAAAGGGTGACCATTCTAATAACATCTTGGAGGGGCTAAAAGAGCAAGTCAATAATCGTCTCTAGCGATAACGTGCCTACCTTTGGCGCATTGTTCGCCAATGGCCGTGTCGGCATATTTACCACCGTATCTAGCGATTAATCGCTGAAGGGCGTGGAAATGAAAAACGTTAACGCATACGTCGTTAGTAACCGCTATAAGGTATACTAAGGGTGGGTCTACTTGCCTAAAATGGAAGGCTACTGTTACCTAGCTTTGCCGCTGGCTAACTAAATATATATTTAATTGAGTATCGTCTGGCCCCTCCTCCTACAGACTTTTCGTGATCCCTTAGATCTTATACTAGTATTATATCACGTGATGTCTGTACCGCCAGCCCGTTCAACAGAAGGAGGGGAGTACGGTAGAGGTATAAGGACGATGATAGTAGGGAAAGAGGAGCCAAACCTTCACGGGGTACCGTGGAGGCGCGATGGTGACAATACTGGAGATATAGTTGGTGAGGGGCCAAGAAAAGTGTACGTTTCGAAATATGATACAAGCTTAGGTACGGTACCGAGCCGGCTGGGTTTTGTAAAGGGGGCACAGAGGAACCGCGACGCCGATGTTGGCTTGGCGGTCAGCGCAAACGCCTGCAGTGACGACTTTCCTACAAGCCCCCAAAGAATGGCAGGGTCACTTAGAAAGTGTTCCTTGGCTCCCAAATCTGGGCTGAAGCAATTTCCCAAGTGATGGCGTTTGCTGCAATTCGGCGTAACCGTCACAAACGATCTCTACTTCATGATAGCCAACACACCTCGATGAAACACTGCCGGGAACGGACTGACCATGGCCGCTAGTCGGTGCTCCCCGTGTCATAATTTGCTGGTATATCCAGAACTTGGTTGAATCTACATCCTCTATCCCATTCCGTTTGTCAATAATCGAGGATTGGTAAATAGGAGCAGGCTTGGGAGTTCTTTTCATTTAGCGGCAATCCTAATCGTCAAAAAAATATCCAAGCTGACGGCGCCCAGTTGACACTGCGTGAAACGGCAACACGCCGGTAACGTGGCAGACACACGATCGTTAATATTTGACCCTGCCCTAAGCCTTATGGAATGCAATTCTCCGCCTCTTCAATGCGGTCGAGGAGGTCTAGAGTGTAAGATCTTATTTACCCTGAACTTAAGCAATATGAGGATGTGCCCGCCAACTTCTCTCACTTGAAGCATCACAGCGTTCTAACTACTACCAGGTAATGGCGTAAGCGATTTCCCACCTCAATCCCACAGCTGACTTCCTTTTTCAAGGGGTGCCTTCCGCCGCGATCAGGGATTGCCTTGCGGTGTAGAAGAAGCCGTCATGAATGGCAAACGACCTCAGTGCTTCCCACTCCGTGGATGCCCAACGGAAGTTTTGATGAAAGATGGGACAAGTACAACTCCAGCAGAGAGGGCCAACCTGGACGAAGTGCCTTGACCATCAGCGAACTCAAAGCAACAGACACAGCTGTCAATCTGGCTTCTCATGTTGCGTTTGTTTTCCGAGTGGAAGCTGGTCGCACGGGACACAAGTGAACCTATCGAAGATCTTATACTTGGGCTAGCTGATGGCGTCTCTCTGCTCTTCGAGCATCTCCGACCTGTCCGTTGTTGGCCAACAAGGAGCCTCGGACGTAGCCGATGTGCAACGAACATGGACATCCGGATATACTCTGTCATTATGGAGATGCATAATTAAAACATAATTGGGACTGCTAAAGCGAATCTTCAAGTTGAACCCAAGGTGTTCCTCGTGGGACCCGAGGCTCTTACGAAGACAAAGTGAAGCAAACGGCAAATTAACGTACTCACGAGCCATACCTGCACGCGAGGTCCGCCGTAACCGCCAGAGTACACCGCAAATGCAGAGCACTCAACGATTACTGAATGCCGACCATGAGCGCTATAGATGGGCAGAAGACCTACTATGCATCTCCAATTTAAGTCTTCAAATCGTGAAGCCCCGCGCAGTACTGTTTGGTTACTGGCTTACTCCATGGCTAGTACTGTGGGTAGTACTTCGACGGACTCAAGCTAAGGACCTCTGTCGAAGCTATCCACGATGGTGTCTAACACCCGCACTCGGGGTAGCATATAGTCCTTTCCATGTATAGGATGGCGCACCTTCTAGACTAGTCCTCTTGGATGCATTGCTGCAGTCGAAGAGTCTGCTAAGAGTTGTGAATAAGTATTACGATATTATTTCACACAATAATAGCCTGCGCTGTTGCCAACCCATCTCAAGGATCTGTCTAATGCTCGAGGCCTGGATGCACGGCCGCGAATACAAGCGCCATGCACTTTTCCGTACATCGCTCGGTAGATTCGGCGGCAAAAGTAACAGCTGCAGATTTCCGACGATAGCATCTCGGGCTAGGGATTGGCAACTACGCAACACAAAGCGGTGTGTCGAGTCGCTTTGGACGTGATGCCGTGGAAGAATGAATAGTAATCCCGATGCATCCAGTGGAACATTGCTTCCTGCCAGGAACTAGAGTGGTCAACGTCGTCATGACGATGGCGACAGCAACAGATCCACAGTCATCAAGTATAGTTGGTGTTATCTACACAGTACAAACCTGCAGGATCCGAAAGACTCTTGGGAGACTTTGGTTTCGGAGCAATCGAGGCTAGGTACGACGCTCCACGCACGCTCCAAAGACTTATGCAGGGGTCCCTCCAACCCAAGCCCCGACAACTCACAGATAGGAAAGTAACTTGAAAACTGACCGCCAAATGCAATGCCATATGGCACAAATGACAAATATCTCACCCGTTAACGCAAAACGCAAAGCGGATTCATCGCTACGAGGTTGCGCCGTAGTGCTTCGAAGCGCGACGCTTCATGTGGGCGCAGCATAAACCAGCTAAGCGGTGTTTTGAAAAAAGACGAAGAACCGCCGATTCTAACGTGCAGGTGAGCGAAGTAACACCGATCTCCAATGGTAAATGTTACTGTTGGCTAACTTAGCTGGCTCGCTGGAGGGTTAGGTGATGGTGCAGTCTAACTCGACTCATTCCGTTGCCTCCATTCAACCGAGTACTGCCATCAGGCCCTCGACGGGCTGCCAGACTTCAGATGAGTTAGTTAGGTACGATGCATGATATTCAGGGTCCAATACCGCTCAGCCCCATGTGTCCCCAAGAAATGTCAAGAGTGTGGTGAATTGGAGAAGCATCCTCTCCGCATCTGCACACTGGCGAGACAATTTTCCCGTCGATGACAGCGGGACGAACCAGGCTGGCTTTGTCTTCGTCTCCGATTAACGCAGGCAGGACCCCAAAGGCAGCCCAGAGGACCCTGTAGATCCCTCAGCGTAGGTACCTAGGTGATCGTCCCGACGCCAGCCAGGGCTCGAAGATGTCGATAGCGCTTCACGGTATTTCCTTCACATGACCCAAAGATACCTAATGAGTCGGGTGGGTTCACCGACGCAAGTCCGTTCCTAGGAACGAATGGTCATGAGAGCATTCCATTCATTGTACGCAGACGGATACGCAAATTGCTCTCGAAATCCCCACATCTCGTGAAGTTGCGTGTTGTCTCGGAATTGGAGAAACTCCATCAGTTGGCGGGGAAGACAGACCGATCGCAAAAAAGACCCTTCACGTCTCAATCGGTGCAGGACCCTCACTCAAACTTAGATCCTGGCTTCAGCTTGAGCAGAAACAGGAATACTTGCTGCATGAAACAACCACATTACTAGATCTCTGAGGTAACCGGTTGACTAAATGGGAAACCCCCAATCTGACAAGCTGTCTGTTCTTCCCGGCTTCAAGGGCCGGGCTGTGTGACAAGACGGGAGAATCTGGAACGGAGGCAATCTGTGGAGAGGAAAAGGGGTAGAAACGCATTCGAAGGTCTGGTGGGACGCATATGATTGGGTATGCTGACGAAATGCCCTCTCACTACAGTACCTACTTTAAAGTATCTGCGCCGGCCGCGTGCTCGGGACTCTCCCTTACATGCCGCGGCCCGCCCTACATCCCTGTTCTCCCCTGCCTGCTGGCCAGCAAGTCGCTGAGACCCAGGGCTGGCCACGTTGGCAGTGCTCAATGGACAACCAAACGTCGTCCCGCAACGACGGTGAGCGAAACCATGGCCACGATTTCTGGCTGGACTGTTGTCAGCTCTGACCAGTTTAGCAACTCGTAGACCGCCACCCAGGCAACCTATACCTGTCTCAAGGATTGTTGCGCCGACGCAAGAGACGACGAGAATGAAGCAAGTCCTCGACGTGTCATGTTCTCCGTGCCTGAGTTGAGCATAGGGAAAATAGCGTTACTGAAATAGCAGGCGACGTCTCAGATCGCGAGGCGGCCCTCCATCACTGATCAGGCAGCCAGCTGGGTGGTTAGGTATTGCTTTCGTCGGGGATTTGCAGGGTCCAGTGCTGCAGTGTTGGACTACCGTAGCTCAACCCAACCCATGGCTGGCAAACAGGGCCGCGACAGATACTGTAAAGCAATACATCTCAGAGCAGGGAACGTTTATCGACAGCTTTGGTACCACGATCTTGGTAAAACCCGCGCAATCCTTGAAGTACCAAGCAAGTAACGACTTAACGTGATGATGATGATGATGGACCCTTTTCTCCTACTGTGGTACCTCCCGAGCACGTCAAACCCACATCTACAACCCAATCCCCGCTTATTTGTCCTCCTTGTTTCCCGTCCCTCTGCCCGGCGGTTTGGACCCTCATTTCCATCAGCTGCCTCCAACCTTTCCCGTCCTCTTTCCCATCATCGGTTGCTTTCGTTTATTTCTTCTCCCAATTTCAATCGTCCTGTAAGCACCCGACATATAGACAATACACTCTCCTCGTGCGGCAGCATGAACATAACTCTGCCTCGTGAGGAAGAGCTGAACACAGTACATAGCGACATCCGTTTTGCATGTGGATCCGGAATCACATACGCCATTACACCTTTGACCAACCGAGATCCGCCTCGGCCGCCGCCCACCACGCATACCACGCATACCACGCATACCACGCATACCACGCAGTAACTTTCAGACGACCCATCCGTTGCTCTTAACTACCACCCGAGCTCTCCACAGGTTCAAGCGTGGTGTCGGATCACGTTCTGCCAGGTGGTCGTGTGTTGCAGGTTGACCACGATATCGAGGATCAATCGTTATAAGCCTCCACTCGAGTCGTTTCAGTCGTCCTCTCGAGTGACTATGGGAAGCTGCTTTCACTCACTCCTGATACTCTTCAACAGTACCGAGTCTGAGTAACTACCTACCTATATTCAATCGTTGTTAGACCGTGGGTTTCGACACTTGAAAACACCATCTGAGAAGGCAACAGCATTGCAGTCTTGAAGAGCTTCTTACCCTGGTACCCTAGACCTAAGATACCTCCGCAAAAGTATAGCTCCTGCTTTCCGTCTTCCCGGACAAGTTTACGCAAACACCAACACAACGCCTCAGAAGCTGCCTATAGTCCTGGGCTGATTCAAAGTCGCAGCTGCCTCAAATGACGCTCACAATGCCAAGGTTACCGCCAGACTCGTTCCTGCCTTCGGGCGCCTTACTGGAACCCAACGACCACCATCTTTCGTTCGTCGGACTCATCAGTGGGCCAACAAGTCACCCAAACTCTGTCATATCCCCGTTAGCTCTACCTCGGAATACTAGTCAGCTGTCATATTTCGATGATCACCAGCTGGCTTCTCTACCACCGCCTCGCTACCGGCACCCATCAGCTGCCTCTGGTGTCTCGCAGCCGCAAACTCAACGACGATACCTATCACCACATCGGAGCCCGCCAACGACGCGTGATCAGCGATCTACAAGCTTGTCGCCGACGCGCCGCCAGAACCAGCAAAACCTTAACTGGATAGTGGGATCAGGCGTTACCTCACCTTCACTTACACCTACTGATCCTTCCATTGCCACCTCCCCGGAACAGACGAATCTCCAGCTTCGCCGAGTCACAATTCAAAACCGGAGGTTGTTGGAGAATTGGGAAGCTGAGCGTGCACATCTTGAGGCCAACCGAGCCCGAGCCGAAGAAATCTACAAGGAGGAACGTGCTATTATGGATGAGGAGAGACTACTCTGGGCTCAGAAAGAAGATCAATACGTGTGCCGAATGAGTGCTCTGGAGCAAGAAAACATAGCCTTGCGTGAATTCATCCAGCGACAATCTGGTGTGGACAGTCCCGATCTCAGTACTCGCAGCGCACGGGACTCTGCTGTTGGTGGTCTCAGGGGTAACAGCTCCGAATCCGTAGACAAGGTCAGCAATCCGGCAAAAATCGATCTCACAGCGGTCCGTTTTCGGTCCGGTACGGATAGCATGTCTCCAGGCTCTACTCCCGTCCCGGGATTGGGACAGACCATGCCGGTGTCTCGACCATTCGTACCATTAGACCCTCGGATGCAGAGCGGTTCTCCGCAGACTAGCTCACCAGGAGAAGGACCCACCAGTCAAGAGATAATCCCGTCCATAGACGTGCAGGAGGTCCACCCCGGTCTGGAAGGCATTCCGCTGAAGGCTACAGCAGTGAAGAAGTCGACCTTCACTGATGGAAAGCCATCTTCGCCGTTGCTCCCAGCTTCGAAACAGCCATCTCCAACCGGCTCGAACCAGGATTCACCAACCAGTCGCTATAGAACTTCTCCTGCGGAACTCACCAAAGAGGCGCTGCAGGCACCCGAAGAATTTAGACTTAAACTGCATGCTGGTCATACGCCAAATCATTCATTGTCCAACTTCAAGCCTACCCCTATTCCTACTGACACATCCAACACGGCTGACAGCTCTGGCGCTGCGACTCCGACTCGTGAACCCCTTGGCCAGAGAGAACCCAATGTGAGCCAGGCAGATACCAAAGGCAAGGTTATTGCACAGCCTGGGGTACAGCCCGAGTCTTTCAACCACGATGGTCAGCCTGAGGAACCTGGCACCGAGGCGTTGCTAGAGCCCAGTGACAATGACCGGGAGCTGAGTGGCCCTTTGTCGCTGAGAAATCGACCAGCTCATGACGAAATCTTTCTCGAGAAGGTGGATGGCAAGCTGATCGACTCCCTCAAAATTGACAATGCCACACCCACAGTCCTCAAAAGCGGCAACATCGAGCCCGAAGTTGGACCTGCGCAATCCCAGCCAGCGGCATTTGCTCCGGCTGTTGGTACTGACGATGGCGATGAGTCAAGCAAGAATGACGAGGCCGGTGAGATCCCGCTGAGGTTCAAGAACAACAGCAACTTTGGCGCCCCGCTTGGAACTATTGGTCGTTCGTAGGAATACCAGCCGGTTAGTGACAGGACTGTGGCTCCATCTTACGCTACCTCAGCTCCCAAGCCAACACGAGCCGACGGGTTGGACGGGGCTCGCGATGATTCTCCGGCTCAGATCATTGATCCTGCCGAGGCTCCTCTTAAACTGAAGAAAGCCGACAATTTCGGTGCACCCTTCGGGACGCTTCGGGAGCCTTGACCAGAACGGATGACTCCCCAACGACATTGGTTTCCTTTCCAAGTAACCATCCATACACCGCATTCTTTACATATTCTCACACTGCATATAGCACATTTCCCTTTGTATCTTCCCCTTGCTTGCTGGATCGGGCATAACCTGTAAGAGGTCGACTGGTTTACGGTATGGAGATTACGACATGGACGGCACGGCGGTGGATGGCCTTCTTTGACATAGCACTACTTGAATACCCCTTTGATACCTTTTGCCCTTTTATTCTCTTTTGGTTACATAGGATGGTACATCATATTATTCAATGGCTGGTTATGGTGTTTGGACCTCGGAAATGACGACATTGGCATGGAACGGCGTATACTCCTAGATAGAGAGATACCACCCCTCGCGGCATCGCATTACAACAAAATCAGCAATGTGGCGGGTTTCGATTAATCCTTTCCCACGTTACATATATTGGAGTGATACACGGCCGGCCTGATGGTGTCTGATGGATCAGGATGGAAACTGCACGGAGAAGAGAAAATAGCATATTTTAGACGGCGGTCATAGCGAAGGGAGTTGTATCGAAGCGGAATTAGCTGAGGGCTAATGAACATTCTGCCTGTCGATGACTGCAGTTGTTAAGCGGTTCCCACGGGGATGTAAGGGGTTGGAGCGAGGATGAGATATCTAAGATATCGAGACTTTGGATCCACATTGTTAATACAGACGCAACTTCCCCTTGACCGACTGGACCGACTTCCAAGAACTGATATCAAGACTGTTAGGATCCCGGCACATCAAAGGAGTGCGGTGCTCAGCCATCATCGAATTTTACGAGGTCATGCGGAAGAGACTAGTTCTTTGCGTTCCAAACAGACTAAATCATGAAGACGAACTCAGGTGGCGAGACTGCGCAACTGTTCTCGCTTCTACCTAGGCCATTTCGGATATATATCTATACGCTTCCTGTAGCTTTTGTTGCATTGCACACGATGGCAGACAACTATCTGGAGATCAGCCAGATGTCGTAGTTCAGACAGACCATTACTCGAGAATCTAACCTCTGCTCCAAGTTAATGACACTACGGTCAAGACTAAGCCCACATGATAGCATTATATATAGCCCGTGATCCTAAGTATAGCAAATCAGTCCGGGTGAGTGGTTAACTCTGGACGAGCGGCATGGAACGGTAAGAGCAGTTAGAGATATCTCAGAACGGAGATAGTAGCGCCGTCTTATAGATCGTTCGCTGTATCACCGGAGAGTCATTGGGCATTGCTGCTACCGGGGAAACATCAGCCCCCGAAGATGACTAGCACATGATGAGTGACGAATGTGATGGTGGTCGGGGTGTTTTCTTGATTCACCTCAGTCAAAGCTTTGCAATTGAATCAATCATGTAAGCTTCTTTCCCATCAAGTCAGCCAGCTCATTCAGGAGCTCGACTGTCTCAGCCGGGCTAGCGATCCATGCCGTAGTTCCTACGCTCCGCGCCTTGAAGTCATTCGATCCAGCACTGAGGAATTGGTCTCCCACGTGCAGGGTGTTCTCCGCCTTGATCATCTTGCCGCCGCCACCGCCGAACCATTTCTGGCAGACGTTGACACCCCAACTCTTGTCACCAATGTCAACGAACACGTCCCGGCCGCCATTGAATGCGCAAAACGGCACAACTTTGTTGTTGAAACCGTGGCCACCGACGCTGAGTTCTAGGATCTTCTGGACCACCAACACCGTCTCCTCGAGGGATTCGCGCGGAATGCGGATTGATGGCGATATGGGGATGATTCCCACGGCACGGTCTTTCCGCATGAGCGTTGCGGGCAGATTCATGGTCTTGATACAGTCGCCGAGAGCCGCTTCAGCCACGTCAAGCAGGGATGTGATACTTGCGTCGGACCAGGAAGCCATCTCCTGTGTAAGCCATTGCTCCTTTGGAATTGGAGCAAGCAGATGCTCGGCGTCTCCGTCGAACTCGAACATATAGTTTGCCTCGCCGCCCATTATGACGATGTTCTGTTTTTGCTGCGCTGTCAAAACCAGAGATTGGGAGATGGCATCCAGAAGCCCGTGTAAGCGACCGTAGTATCTGTCAGCTGTTGCGTAGCCCGCGGCTGTGACGATGCCGATCTTGACGTTCTTCCGCATGAGATCAATCAGCCTGGAAATCACCGGGCTGGTCGGAAGTAGACTCTCCCCATCATCGTAAAGTGTCACGTCACCATCGAAAGTGGCAAGCTGTAACGTCCCGTACGTGGTGACTGCCATGATCTGCGCTGAGTTCAGGATCAATCGTACATCGTTGAACGAAGGCGACACGAAACGTCTTGACGAGATGAATCGCTTATGGTCCTGATACTTGAAGGCTGCTTCCAACGGTAACCTGGTAAAGAATAAACCAATGCTGGGAACCAGCAGCTTCAACTTGGATGGAAAGGGGTTGGCCTCCCGTTGGTGGCCGACTTCCCCAATTTTTAGTACGAGGGAGCTAAATGCGAGAAGGTGACTTGCGACTTACTATGGTCATCAAGCATGACCTCGACGTCCCTCATGATCTCTGCGTACCTCCGATGTGCTTCTTCGGACATTTGTGTGAAGCTCACGCTATTAGTCTCGAACACTCCCGTTGGCTGCGAATATAGCACGAATGGTACTGCGAGCAGCCCTTTGATCCATTCTACAGGAAGTCAGCGCTGGAGATAAGAATATCGCGCCATTGCACACGTGGAGCACACCGTCGACGAGGGCTTCCAAGACCAGAGTCCCAGTTCCCAGTCTCACTTCAATCACATCCTCTTCATTCACCAACATTTCATGGATCCATGGACGTGCGGCCATTGACCTGACATGCAGCAATTGACCGGGTCGTCTCCGTCCCCGGATCCGTTCTCGAGACCTTTGCCTTTCTTGAGATGGCCAGGCGCGTAAGGAAAGGAGGAGGAAGAAGCTCCCATACCTATAAACTGATCCCTCCTGTGCGTCTTGAGCGCATCTGAAGCAGAGCATTAGTCTTCCTCTCTCTCCGTCTCTCCGTCTCTCCCCCCCTCGTTCCTAACGAGAGTGACTCACATTCAACCCGGTAACGAGTGGTCATCTTGCTAAAGTGGCGATAGGGGAGGTTCTATGAAGTTCAGGCTCAAGAGATTGTGAGAGCAAAGACGATACAAGTTGTTTGGCGCTTCACTGCGATGTCCAAAGTCGGTGATCGCATGCAGTTTGAGGTGAGACCCCTACAGCTACCTACTTAGCACACACCGGCAACCGCCGGCAGCCATCTTCCAGGCGGGTTCCACTAAAACTGCATTACTTATTGTGGCCGTTGCATACATATAGGTACTCAGCATAGCACAAGACCATTTGTCGACAAATCACTCAACTTAGTACCTACTCCGGTAAGTAGGTATCTATGTACAAAGCATGAAACGTGAGATGGATCTGGGCCGCGTGAAGGAAACTTTTTGTATTTCATTGAGCTCACCCGGATGGAGGTTCTCGTTTCCTATCGTAATATGCTTGGAACGATACTTCATGACGGACGGTGAGTGTGGCTGGCAGCGCCTCCCCATCAGAGTCATAGCGTCCGATGCAAGGACACGGGGCTGGACGACAGCTAAGCCAGCAAAACAAAGACTGATGGATCTGAAAACAAGACCTGTCCGATACCTGAATGCAGCATTGTTCTCATGGTACGAAAGGCTCGGTATGATTGCTACTTCTTCAAGAGCCGAAACTATGCCGCGCATTGCAGCCAACACCCATGTCCACCAATTCGTCTCCGATTATGCCGACTTGGTCGCGCATACCTGTCTGATAATACTCGTACGTGATATATCCCGATGCGCAAGCAGTCAGACATCCCTGGACGAAAGAAAAATCCCGTCTTTGGGCCCGTGCCACCACACGGAACGTCGAAATTCTCTTGGAACGTGCAGTCCGGGACGGGCCACCCGATGGGAGCACAGTCGGCTGGCTGAGTGGTCTTCGCCATGGTCCAACATGGTGTGGTCGTCGGCGGCCTTGAGGGAAGGGTGCTAATAGAGGTAGTCATAACAGTGTGGCTGGTGGTGGTTCTGGTGCTGCTAGTCTTCGTGACGGTTGAGGTAGTCCGGGTGCGCGTCGGCTTCTGTGTGTGGGAAGTGCTTGTCGTTGTCGGACAAGCCAGGCTGCTTGATCTGAAGCTGACTTTACATCCACCGCCGCACGAATTCGCTACAGTTGTGACGAAGAGGTAGTCATTGTTACAAGAATGGTTGATAATCGACTTGGTGACTGTTGGGTAAGCGACAGCTTCGTTGGCACAGCATTCGTTAACCCATACATTCCTAGCAAACACTGCAAGGAGATTGGGGATGAAGATATTCGTGAATATCTTACAAGGTAATTTCAATGAATGGACGAATAGAGTCAACTGCTCCAGATGAATCTGGCCCTCCAGTTTAGCAGATCGACGAAGCGAACAGCTGATCGTCAAGCTCCGTTAGTGATTCGATGGCATAATATACCCTTCCCTCTCACCCCGGCTTTGGACCACCAAGCGGCGACGTCTGCATCATACGGCCTTGTGCTGAGCTCCAGCGGTATCCAAATAAGGTCACTAAGCGTCCGAATCCTCGCGCGATCTACTCGAGAGTTATTGCCTGGCTTCAGTCCGCAAGTCCGGGCCACAATAAGTCGGCTCATTATATCGCTCTGAGACGCTCCCGGCTTTCCATAATCTCCCGTCCTGCGACTTATTCTTAGAAATGGAATAATCTGATCAGATCGTCGTTGTACGACCTCCGCAAAGATGACTGAACTGGCGTCCAAGGGTATCTAGGTAACAACATACAACAGGCCGACCTCTCAACAAATATGGGGAAACTTGGAAACGGATTTTGCATTACGAACATCCGCCAGTGCTAGAACAATACTCTAGACAATACCTCCATGTTGATCTCCTACCACAACGGCGACTACTTATGCAGGGACAGAAAGGTTGGCTTGCAGCTGGTGTAGATTCGCATCGTGCTCCCTGTGCTGCTCTCTCTGTGTTCGATTTCGAGCTTTACAGCATCGTTAACTCTGAGACAGCTTCACTGCTCTGAATGGGCTGAGGCTCCGAACCAACCGATAGTATCGTTGCTGAGATACAGAACAGGATGAATCCCACAATCATGCCTGTTCCCAAAGTTAGACCATCAAGGATTCTACAGGTACGGCAGGTGTATTCACCCTTTTCAGCTTAGGCATAAACATCAGTAACTTTCATCTGACTTCATCTTGGTGGGTTGAAACGTGTCGGGCCCCTTTCATAAGCGCCCAACCTTGGGCCACGTCAAGTAATAACGGACACTCTGACCATGTTGTACTGAGCGTTCGCATCGGCGATTAGGTGGATTCAGTATTTGTGAGCTGATCGTCCAGGTATAGCCGATCCTACGAGTCAGTGTCGCTCCATAGTCCAAGGGGAGGTATGGCACGATCACCAGGAATACGGGACCGGTGTCTTTCTTGACGTGTATTCATTTTCATGTGAGTAGGACCTAACGTTGGTACATTGGTGGCATCCGAGGAACCCAAAGACCAGGCTTCACGGCAATGGAGCTTTCATGAGCGACCGGTCGTCTGAATAAGCGGTACAATCTTCACTAATGGTCTCCAACACATCGGCCGCCTATCCGCCGGTCGGGTTGGAAGTCTTGTCATTCGGTAGAGAAGTATCACTAACCACAAAGAGGAGCTATAGCTATGTTTGCTTCTGGCAAGTAAGCTGCATGCCCCATGCTGAACACGTCAGAGTATCAGGGGGTAAGCTTTCACTCCCGTTACGTAGATCGGACATAGTCTGATTTTACTCTATCGGTAGAAACACCTCCCTCATAGTAAAATCTAGCGAGACGTTATTACGGAATTGTCAGGTCACAATGCTATGCTAGAAACTTAGCGATGTTTTCTTGCCAAATCCCTGACTGGAGATGATGGCGGCGATGATGCGATACCATCTATCTTGCTATCTACATAAGTCACTTCCCCAACAGCCGGAGTGATACAGGTTATCAATATCTACCATCCACCGTCTTGAATAAGCTACCTTATATTGTGAACTCGGTGTAAGCCCTTGTAACCATGCATATGTTGGTAATATCTAAATACTTCGAGGGACAATAACATCTCATCCCTCATATTTCTCAGTGCGACCCAGTCCAGGAACCGACTAGCTGCCTAATGCTTGGTCAAGTTCCAGAAGGGCTGCAGCAATTTGCGGAGCCCCGTCTCACACTTCATCCTGGCATACTTTGGGACATCCATCCCAAGGTACAATTTAGAAGGACCAGCACCCTCTCCTCTTTGAGAATGATTCCATCCTGTACTAGCTTGTCCCCATGTTCCACCAGAGCCTCCGACGCCATGGTTCCGATCTGACCAATGGGAGAGACGTCAATCTCCGTACTTGGTAATTTCTCTAGACGGAGGCACTGACACGTGTCACTGTGGTTGAACTTAATCTCATGAAACCATGGAGTGAAGACGGTCAATGACTTCTCGTCGATCCACTGAGTTAGCACAGCTTGGCAACCTGATACGGGGTTCTTCACGACCATGGTCGTGGAGCGGCTCGGGTCTTGAGGGTTTGGTGGGACTGGTACCTTGACGTCCTTCATGAGTTTAGTACCTATGCCAGATTGATGGTATAAGTTCACTGACAACATGATGCTGGATTTTGCGATGGATTGCGGTGTTTGTTGTAATATGCAAGTGTTAGGTGCTCAAGAATCGAAGGACAGGGGAGGTTGTGCGATGATTCACCCGAAACTCATCTATCAACAAGGAAGAGTGCATCTTCATACATGTAGAGATAATCCACGCAACTCATATGTTACCTCCTTACAGTTCCGTAACCTGGGTGACGTATAGTGATAATCGTATTGCTGTTACGGATTGTAGCGGTGTGGCAGTTATCATGATTACGCATCTTAGAGCGAGCGGGTTTGAAACTATACTGAATAATAATTTCAAGCCAAGGATCACAGGCCTTGTTCGTATGAAAATACCATAATAACCTGTACATACTCTTTGTCTACTGGAAGCATCAGCCTCGCCCTCGTGACCGGAACAAATCCGGAGGAAGCACAAACGAGAAGAACACCGCGAAAGGCGTACAGGATGAAACGTGTCAGGAAGAGTTTCGGAATATGTACATGAAATGACATTCAAGTATGACATTGCACTCTCATCAGAAATGAGAAGGTATTGCTTCTTCCTAATCTCCTGCTCACTCGTTCCCTGACAGGAGGCTCAAAGAAGAGTTCCCCTTCTTCGGGATCTCCCGTCTTAATTCCTTCTCCCTGACTGTTCTCCCCTCCATCTGATGTTTCAACTTTTTCATTGACATAGCTTAGGCATAACCATGCTCTTGATGTACTCATGGACCGGACACAAGCAAGGAAGCATCGGGCAAGAGCTTCATAAATACATGTTTATGTCGCGATTATCGCGATATCATACACACCTTACGACAAATAATAATAGTGATAGAAGCTGTTGAGATATTAGACGTCAATGTAGGGTAAGGAGGGTCCTACAAACAGTCTGTCGTAACAAACAGCTTATTTGCCCCTTTCTGCAACATCGCGACAACTTGACTTACTAACGCAGATTGAAGCCATAACACGAAAGCTCCTAATCACCCAGTAGCTCCGTGTCGTTTTGGTTGATCTCCCGAAAAATCAAGCGGCCCATCTCAAATGCCGGATGGTTGAAGAGGTTTGATGTGAGGGAACCATCTGTCGGATATGTCGTCAACTCGAATGCGGTCCACGCGTAGGTTGTATAAATAACGTCCTTCAGTCCACTCGGCCTGTAATGACTAGACGAGGGACATGCTTCTGCTGTGCATGATGTTGCATATATTGGACCAATTACATATCTTACATCTATGATATGCTACCTCTCTATTCACAACGACCCTTTAGGACTTATATCTCCCTAAACGTCAGCCAACATGTTGATCCACTGCCGATAAACAGTCAAATCTACTCTCTGTGTCTCCGAAGAGTAGGAAAACGAAAGCTGCCCTATCTACTTGGTACATTCTCCATCGGTGATTGATCCACCAAACCCACCCCCTTCCACCCAATCCGTCCGATTATACCCCTTTTCCACACACCACCTCACCCACACAATCATGCACCCAGATATCATTCACCTCTTTCCAATAACTCTCTTCCTCTTCTTGTAACCGGTCGTTTTGCAGCTAATGCTGTCTCATCCTGGTCTTCGTAGAGGAGTGATATATGCGACCGTCCTTGGGAATAGTTGGAAATGTTGATTAGTTGCTTCTTCACAACTTACTCCCTAACCCAGAACCCCACCCCCCGGGAAGTGAAAAGAACAGCATCCACCAGACCGTTTGCGGCCAGAATAGAAAGCTACCAGGAGATATCCTCTCAGCTCGAGCTTTTCTTATCATAGAGCCTCAAATGGACTGAGCACTACTGATAGCGGTCTGAAAGATTCAGGCAGTGTCCTAAGCCTTGTCCCCCTATGGCGCCTTCTTGGATTCCGGAATAGGGAACGACGGACGGAATCTAGGCGTACGATGATGTATGTCATACTTGTCGCGTCGCAAGCTCGCCGCAGTGGTAGAAGGAGACGTGCATTCCGAGGCTGGTTCAACGACCTAGGCACTCATTCTTGGGAAATCGATGCACTATTGATTGCTCCGATTTGGACTCATCATGCTAGCGGAATATTGTATAAGTACACGGCAATGAATTATTACCAATAGTCAATTGGACTGCACTGAGGCCTAGCTGGTAGCGTCCGCGTGGACTACTGAAAAGCCGTGCGGTGCGGGAGTTCCATTCCTATCATTTCCCTTACCTCTTGTTCCTGTTGCTTCGACTTGCTGTGGTTGGTGGCTGGTGCTTCACATGCGGTCCATTCGATTCGGTGACTCTCTGGGCTCTCCCTCTTTGTAACATTAGGACCAAGCGTTGGTTCATGGAGCATGACATCAACGTTATAGGCACCAGCGCATGCGGTATAGTGGCTTTGTTCACCATATAGATAGGGCTAGGTTGGTAGCGACTAGGCCGGATGCTTTCAGCTGCCATGGTGAGGCAGCTCGATTCGATGCTGCCCATGGCCCTCCTGTCTTTGATGTTCGGACCTTGGTCAACACCTAAGCACACACTGCTTTGAGCGACAACCTCCAACTATGAGCTTTATCCATACTGCACCTTGGAGGTTATATCTTCAGTAGTGATGGGGTATAGCTAGCTTCCCAGTCGTCGGAGAGCCTGGCTTGGTGCTGGGAAGATAAGTTACGATGCGATGCCGAGGAGGGTTCATGGCCGTGAGTTTGACACAAGAACCTTTCTGTCTTGATACTAGGATCGGCGTTAGGTTGTCGAAACCGCAGCATCTCCGAGTTATCAAGGGCAGAATGTAACCTCACCGTGAGTGAGTTTTCCCAGTCTCTTGAGTAGGTAGCGAGCGAGCGACCTTGTAGTTACTCCGTAAGTTACTTAGGTAGACTTCGGATCCGTCCATCGTGGGGAAACGGGGCCCGCCGCTTTCACCGCCTCTACCGCTTTTACCCTGTGATTGTGATTGTGATTGTGATTGTGCCGCGACTGGCCACAGCCTGACAATGCCAATGCCAATGCCAATAACAATGCCAGTGCCAATCCCTTACTTTTCTCGGTGCGCCTTCAAGGTAAGGGATGGGAACAGCTTCTAAAGTAGGATCGATGCGTTCGTTTCGGAAGAACCCTTGAAGGACCCTGGCTACGGAGTACAAGCTGTGTACTGGCATGATCTGATGACGAGACGAGGGCGCATCTAGCATACCTACCTACCCATGGCTAATCTCAACTTCCGGTCTAATGGTGGTGGGTGATGGATTCTGAGACTTGCATAGTTTCCAGGCCGGACATCAGTAGCTTGTATGAGTTTGCCGTACCGCGAGCAGAATTCCCGATATCACCCCTCTCCCCCCCCCACCAAACTACCCTAAACCAGGATTAGACCCTGATTTATTTTGGCAGCGCGACTGACCAACCAAGAAGGCTGAAATGAATCCGTTTCCCCGGTATTGTTGTTTTGACAGCCTTGACTTACGTGCACACACTGCCGCATAAATCCCGTTAGGTGGTGGTGTGTATCTTGCTAAGTTACCTTACCTTACTTAGGGGATCACTCGAATGGAACGGAAGAATCTGTTTTATTCTCCCCAACTCAACTGGTCACTCCGTCGGGACAATCACCAAAGACGTGCAGCACTTACTTTAGTACTTGGAGGTATAGTAGTATAGGCCTAGGGTAGTAACAGGTAGCGTGACCGAATACAATAGCAATAGGCGGTTAATCACTGACTGACTTGGGAAAGCTGGGCCCTCAGCGCCCGACGACCTTTGCCTTTTGCTGCCCCGCCATTCTGGACATGCAAAAAACAAAATACGTACCTACAGTACCTACCTACTTTCTCGTACCTGATTATTTTGGAGCTGAACCACACACCAAAACTAAAATCCCTTTCACGACGACGACTATTTTGACCCGACGACGGGCATCCAAGCCCCCGATCGATCCTTTCCCATTTCCACTCGAGATCTTTCCTATATTCATTGGTAGCCATGAACGCTGACGGCATCAGGAGTCGCATCGTCGCGACTCTTTCCGCAGATGCCAATGTGCGGCGGGCTGCCGAACTCGAATTAAAGCAGGTACGTATTGTGCTTCGAGTCCTCGCTGTGGATCAGCCGTGAACGGTGATGCTCAAACGTGTTCGAACAGGCCGAATCACATGTAGGCTTCTGCGACGTACTGCTGGACATCCTCTCGGCAGAGGGCGAACAACCGATCCGCCTCTCAAGTACGTATACGTATCAGACAGAGCACCAACAAATGACCTAACTGACTGGCTGACTCGGACTCTCAGCCGTCATCTACCTCAAGAACCGAACGAACCGTGGCTGGTCCAAGAGTGACCACTACCCTGACGACCCTGTGATAGCTGAAGATGAGAAGGAGAGGTTTCGTGGTCGCATACTTCCCATTCTGGCCGCCTCCTCAGGTCCCGTCCGGCAGCAACTGCTACAGATGATCCAGCGCATCCTCCACTTTGACTTTCCCGGCAAATGGCCCAGCTTCCTCGATGTCACCCTCCAGCTCCTTCACGCAAACGATCCTCACTCTGTCCTCGCCGGTCTGCAGTGTCTACTTGTCACCTGTCGGGCCTACCGATTCAAAGGGAGTCAAGATACAAGTAGGGCTGAGTTCGACAAGATTGTGGAAGCAAGCTTCCCTAGATTACTAGAAGTCTGCAACGAGCTGATAAACCAAGAGAGTGAGGAGGCAGGGGAGATGCTCCATATTGCACTCAAGGCCTATAAACATGCTACATGGGTAAGGAAGTCTCGAGCCGATAGATTGGAGAGCACTGACTAACGGACCCCCGTGCCAGCTTGAGCTTAGCAGCTTCCTCAGGCAACAACAGGTCAACATTGGATGGTGTACTGTCTTCCTGAACACCATCTCCAAGGCTGCTCCAGCCACTGCTATGTCTGAAGACCTCGACGAGAGAGAGCGGAATCACTGGTGGAAAGCAAAGAAGTGGGCATACTTCAACCTGAACAGACTCTTCATCAGACATGGCAACCTCTCGGCCGTGTCTACCAACAGCGACGAGGCAAAGGCATTCGCCAAGGACTTCACCGCCACAGTTGCTCCTGAGATCTTAAAGCACTATTTGCAGGAGATCGAAAAATGGGTTGCCAAGACCGCCTGGCTCAGCAAACCTTGTCTCTCCTATACTCTGGTCTTCCTCGACGAATGCTGTCGCCCAAAGGAGATGTGGCCTCATCTCAAGCCGCACCTGACCAACCTCGTCACACACCTTGTCTTCCCCGTTCTATGCCTTGGGCCCGAGGATATTGAGAAGTTCGAGGACGAGCCCGAGGAGTACCTCCACCGAAAACTCAGCTTTTACGAAGAGGTCTCTTCTCCAGATGTCGCAGCTACCAACTTTTTGGTGACTTTGACCAAGACCCGAAGAAAGCAAACCTTTGAACTTCTAAAGTTTATCAACGAGGTTGTCAGCGAATATGAGGCGGCGGCTGAAGACGCGAAAAACCACATTGCCAAAGAGGGTGCTTTGCGTATGATAGGTACTTTGGCCCCGGTACTTCTAGGCAAGAAGAGCCCTATTGCGGATCAAGTCGAGTATTTCCTAGTGCGCTACGTCTTCTCGGACTTCAAGAGCTCCCAGGGCTACCTTCGAGCACGTGCCTGTGATACCATCGAGAAATTCGAGCAGCTAAACTTCAAGGACCAATCCAATCTGCTCATCATCTACCGGCACATCTTGGACTGTATGGCTGATACAGATCTTCCTGTTCGTGTTACTGCTGCGCTAGCCCTACAACCGCTGATCCGGCATGACGCTATTCGGGTTAGCATGCAGCAAAGCATTCCTACCATTATGCAGCAATTGCTCAAGCTGGCTAACGAATGCGACATTGACGCCCTCGCAAATGTAATGGAGGATTTTGTCGAGGTGTTCGCTGCTGAGCTCACACCCTTCGCTGTGGCCTTGAGTGAGCAGCTGCGAGACACTTACCTTCGCATCATACGCGATCTTCTCGAGAAGAATGTCGCCAAAGGTGATGACGACGGTGACTATGGCGATTACCTGGACGATAAGAGCATTACAGCTCTGGGTGTCCTGCAGACTATTGGTACACTCATCCTCACTCTGGAAAGTACTCCAGATGTTCTTCACCACATTGAGGCAGTCCTCATGCCCGTTATCCAGGTCACGCTGGAAAATAAGCTCTACGGTACGTCAACCATGTGCCTGATAGTGATGGACGTGGCTAACCCCCAGGACTAGATCTCTATAACGAAGTCTTCGAGATTATTGATTCGTGCACCTTTGCTGCCAAGAGTATCTCCGACACTATGTGGCAAGCATTCGAGCTCATCCATAACACCTTCAAGTCAGGTGCGGAGCTCTACCTCGAGGACATGCTTCCCGCTTTAGACAATTTCGTGCAATATGGTGCTCCCCAACTCACCCAGAAGCCCGAGTACGTCTCAGCCCTTTACGGCATGGTCCAAGATATGTTTCATGACTCCAAGGTTGGAGGCGTAGACCGCATCTGCGCCTGCAAGCTGGCCGAGGCCATGATGTTGAGCCTACGGGGTCATATCGATCAGTCCGTCACCGGTTTCATCTCCATGGCGATGACGGTACTCGATGGCCAGGATGTGAAGGTCAAGTCATACAAGATTCATCTCATGGAGATGGTCATCAACGCCATGTACTATAGCCCGATGCTCACCCTGACTGTTCTTGAGACCAAGGGCTGGACGAACAAGTTCTTCAGTCTGTGGTTTGGTAACATGGACCACTTCACCCGCGTCCACGACAAGAAGCTGTGCATTGTGGCCATCGTAGCGCTGCTTAGCCTCAACCCCGACCAAATTCCCCAGAGTGTGTCCGTTGGCTGGCCGAGACTTCTTCAAGGGATTACCGTTCTCTTCAGGACTCTGCCAAGCGCCATGAAGAACCGGGATGAGGCTTTGAAGGACGACTTTACCTTCGATGCCGGCAGCTACGACTACGATGATGAAGATGAGTGGGCTGAGGACGATACCAACTGGCAGGCTGAGGAGCAACCCGAGGAGGAACCCCAAGAAGCTCGGGATGAAAGCACTGCATATCTGGAGTTCCTCAACGAGGAGGCCGCCAAGTTCGGCCGCATGGAGAACCAGTACAAGGAAGCTGATGACTCGGATGACGAACTAGGAGAAGATAGTGTTCTTCTCGAGTCCCCTCTCGACAAAATTGAGCCATATCAGCTCTTCAGAGCTGCCCTGATGAGTAAGTCTGAATAACGTACATGTACAGCGAGTCGCCCACGTCAGCGAGCCGCCCACTTTCCACGCCAATTGGCACGGATTGACAAATAACTTAACCACAACGTAATAAATCAATTAAAACTACTCGGGATCCTCTTCTTCAGAAGATGGCAATTTTACTTGACACGTTCGCGCATTATGCCTAGTCCCGTTGCAAATGCCACAGCGCCTGGCGCGCGTTTCGGTACGCCTTACACGACCACTATTTTGACGCGTTTCCTCCTGTATCTGCGTCGCCAGTTCATTTGCTTCTCTCAAATCTGTTGCCTCTTCGAAAGTAAGTGCTCCTCCGTCCCGTAGTCTGGTTTTTTTGGCCCTCCGACGTTTGCTTAGTATCGAATTGGCCTCCCGAAGCTCCTTATTCTCGGCCTCGATAAGAGCCAGCTTATGCATTATCATTTTCGTCCCCTTCGCAAAATGATCGACAGCGGCCAAAATACTTGTCGGGGAGCTATTCTGATGCTCAGAGACCCTTTTTTTCAAAAAAGTAGACTGCGAATGGGCCTCTATCGGGTTGTGTGGCGTTTGCGACACCCAAGGTCGAGCCTCGATCTCGGGTGAGCCAAGAGGTGTAGGAGTCCGTAACCTCACATCCAGCTTTGAAATAACCTCTTCAGGATTATGAGGTACGAGGCCTGACCCTCTAAATCCAGCCTGAACGTTGCTTTCGCCAAAAACTGTAAAGAATGCGTCTTTAAAAAGGGGAAGGAAGTCTTCCTTTGTGATGTGTGTTAAGGACTGGCGCATCATTTTTCCTACCAACTCTCCGTATTTCCGCTTTAATGGTCCAAACAACGCAACATCAAGTGGCTGAAGAAGGTGGGAAGAATGCGGAGGCATACATAGCGTTATAATTTTGTGTTCTTTACAAAAGACCTCAAAATCATACGAAACGTGGCTCTCGTGCCCGTCTAGCACTAACAAACGGTAAGGGCCAGTATTTTGGTTTTTGGAATGCTTTTCGAAATGTTTGATAAATTCGAAACCAATCTCATTCGTCGTCCATCCATTTCTACTAGTATGAACTGCCCACTCTTTCGGGATGGTGCCGTCTTCGTACCAAGAAGCGAGGTGAAATCGACCGGAAACGACGATAAACGGCGGTAGCGCCCAACCGGTAGATCTGATCGATTGAATTACCGTAACCCATTCACGATTGCCTTGTTGGACTGATTTAGGTCTGGCACTTCGATCGGTGCCCGTAACGACCATACTGGTTGAGATTTTGCCCATCGTAAACCCAGTCTCGTCAAAGTTGTAGATATCCTCTGGTAGGATACCGTATTTGGCGCAAACGTTCTGAACAAGCCGAAACCACTCTCCAATAAGCTTTGGATCTTCGCATAAAGCCCTTCGGTAATCGTATAGGCGATTCCAGCGAGTTTTTAAGTCTGGGTGGCGTGCGACGAATCTTTGCGCCCAACGCGCTCCGACCGGGGCCAAATTACGCGACGCGCGAAGGGTATCAGCCATATCTTTTATACCAGAAAGGTTGGGAGGAAACCCTCGCGTACATAGTTCGAGTACATGATCCTTTATAGCCTCCTCTTCTAGGTCGGTCATAATACGTGAATTGGCTGTTATTTCGCGTCGGGGAGTTCGGCCGTTTCGACGGTCGCGGAGGGTCGATCGGGGTACTTTGTAGATGGATGCAACGCGTCGTATACTAAGTTTTGGGTCTTTTTGGATAGCTTGAAGGGCTAGGAATAAGTCTGATTCGTTATAAGCTTTCGCCATAATAAATGGTGAAGAAAGTGGAAGAAATTGTCAATCCGTGCCAATTGGCGTGGAAAGTGGGCGGCCCGCTGACGTGGGCGACTCGCTGTACATGTACGTTATTCTGTTTTACCTCTTTTTTTTTTTTTTTTTTTTTACACCCAGATTACTTGTCCTCCTTTGTTGCCTGGAGAGATGCTGACATACTGGGTGACTATAGGACTACAGCAAGAGCAACCACAGCTTTATAGCACCCTAGCTCAACCCCTCTCTGCAGACGAGCAAGGTGTCATCCAGACCGCCATCAACCAGGCCGAGGCAAACGCTCAAGCTGCGATCCAGGCGGCGGCGCAGGCGGCGGCGCAGGTCCCACAAGGGATCTCTCCTCCCGCCAACGGTGGCACTAGCTAGCTTCAGTGTATGGTGCGTCATTATTAGGAAGAAAAACATGCAAGTGATTATGAACGATTCGAATGAAATTGGGTCAAGCGGCGTAATCGTGGGAGACGGGTACAGCACAATGGTTATTCCGTGCTGGGTCGTGTCATCCAGACATACTATGCCATACCGTCCCCGAAGACACTTGCCGAGGCGGATGGCAGTGGCTTAAAGTACTACACCAAGTGTTACGGGGAAAGGAGAAGGAAAGATGAGCTCAGCCTGAGGTAGATGGCGGGATGGGGCTAACTTTGCGTGAAGAACTAGGTCTCCAAGAGAACGCCATATATGATACTATGACGGCTTGGAGCTATTTGTTTACGCCTGTGTCTGGTCGATGACACGGCAGCTACGATGATTGATCACGCTGCATCGATGGAAGGGGATGAACTCCCCAGAGAGGAGAGGAGGAAGCCTCCGGAAAGACAGAAAGATCTTAGATACGTGCAAACACAAACACATTATTCCCCCGAGTTGATTGAGGAGTGCACTTTCCTCCACCATCTTGTTCGTGGTCTGTATTTGTCTTTTGAGCAGCCAATGACGAAGGTGGTCTTCAATTTGCTTGACACTACCACAGTAGTCTCGTACTTTTTTCGAGTTGCCAGCGAGCCAAGGGTCTTACGACTCGCTATCCATTTGGTATGTCGGGACATCAACGTGTCAGACATTCTACCTGCCCACCCATCCACATGCATATATATACATATGTATATATAAACGGGGAGCCAAGGTCAAACAAAAGACCACCTGAGAAGAGATCGCACCATCCCACAGACTCGGCGAACCAGTGCAATCCAACAGCTACTAGTATATCTTTCTCCGCATTTTCCCCTGTTCCTGTTCTTGTTCCTGCTTGGCGTCATTTTCGCTCACCCTGATTCGACTGATTCCAGGACGCAGAAGTCGATGGCTATGCCGAGAGAGCAGGAAAGCATCCCTGGAGCTTCGGCTCAACATGTTGCTCACGGAGCTTAGGTAAGTCGCGCAACAAAAGTATCCGGGTCTCTGTCAAGCATGAGAGCCTAACTAGATAACAGCGCGAGTAGAGAATCGCACCTAGAAATCTGCTAAACGCTTATAGAAACCTAAGCCTGTCGTTTCATTCTTCCTGGATCCACCGATATACACGGTCGTACGTACCCATGTGCGCATCGACGGCTCGTGTAGGGTGTTAGTGTGTTGGCAACCAAAAGGCAAAAAGAACTAGCCAGAAACCAAAGGGCCACTGGAAGAATCGAACTCCTACACATAGCAGCTTCATTTGTGAGGCCGCTAATGGCTACCAACCCGGCCAAACGACTTATCTAATGAACTACTGCTTTGAATCGATTGATAACTATGAGAGAGAGCCAGGACCGGTGCCTTGTACCCCTGAAAGAAAGACTAGGCAGCAGCGAAGCGAACCGTTTCATATTACCTACCTGCTGTACGTAGCCTGGCCCAAAGTCCCCGAGGCCTTGGGACTTTCGTTTAGAGTCTGTGAACTTGTTATCATGAGCCTTGTATATCCGAGCTATGATAAGGCCAGTCAGGTATGGAGGAATTATTGACATTAGACTACTTGGGTTGGGTTTGATTGAGCTGAAGACCACTGGAGAATTGCCACATGCAAGGCCAAGACAACTGCGAGGCAATGATTGGAGACCCACGTATCTGCATTAGGCCTTCTGATATACCACTCTACACACCACTTGACGACCGAGACCCTCTTCCTTTCCTACGTCGAGACGGACAATGAGCTTCCAGAAATCCAAGCTCGTCCTCGGAACCTTTGTTCATCCCATTCCAAGAAGCCCCAAGTACTAATCAAATGCAGAATAACCCCTTTCCATCCATGGTCAGTCTGACCCGTGTTGTCCATCTGAATTTGCCAACTATGGACTGAAGCCTGGCCATATGTCTGTTCGAGTCAGTACCCCGCCTGTATGATGACCTGAAGTTTGAAGATGATCCTAGGAGAGCTGGAAACAAGCGACTGCTAACAATAGCGACAGACGCGAGTTGGCAAGGATCTGCGAAATTCTGTTGGGAGTTTTTGAGACCGAAGTCCCGGCGAAACCAAAAGCATCGAGGCGTTGTAAAATCCATGGGAGAGATGTGCATTGCATGATCATCCATTGGACCTTCCTCAGTTCATCGATGGTGATCCTGGAAAGAGTCGACTCCTCAATTGTTTTCCACGGTGGGTTGCAAAGTGATATGAAGGTGTCCGTCCTCATTGGCAGCATAGAGCGCAATAGGCAGAACCGGAAGCCAAGGAATGATCCGGTAAGCTCCAATGGTTCAATAGATCACGCAGACACCTGTGGATATCAGTTGCGAAAAAGCTGCACATGTCCGAGGTGACTGAACAAGTACCGGAATCGACTACATCGAGACCCGATGTTGAAGAAAGGGCCTCTCTGCTATACAAACTTTGGGCATGGAATATTCGGTGGTCCTGTCCGGGGAGAAAAATGAGGGGAGGCTCTTCTTACCAAGGCGGAGACTGAAGTCCATCCATGATGTTTTTGTACTGATGTGCTCAAAGTAGAGCCAGTTGTGATAGCATTAAAGCTAGCTTGTATAATCCTATACCCTCAGTCGGGGCACTTGATCCAGAAATCATGCCGGTGACCATAACTGTTCCAGGCAAGTACGCAGTTGCCCGGTTTAGAAGTCCATGGCTGTCCAGGTATAGTGAATGTCCAGTTGTCCGACTTGATAGTCGTGTAATGATTTTCCAGGCGATCGACTGTGGGTTAGTACAACGGCATAAAAAAAGTGTTCCCAGTGGAGAGAGCCAGGCTAAGGTAGCTTTTGTGTTGCTGAAAAATCCTTTCACACTGAGAGATTGGTTTATATATACACTCCGTCCTATGCTCACCTTGCTGTCCGGATAGGCCCCATCTATTAGCAGATCAGCCAGGTCCGAGGCCTCACCATGATCCTCGCGCCTTTGGCAAATGGACCCAAACCCCCAAAAGGAAAAAAAAACGCATAGCTTTCCAAGTTCTGGCCGGACCCGGACAGCAAAGTGGTATGGATAAACTTCAAGTCATGATTCAAGTGAGGTCCATTTTCCCGTGCCAAAAAAAAACCAGGTCCTGGTATAACGTAATGCAGAGCAAGCCAGCTTCGCAAAAAGTAGCAGATATCATCAATCCGTGTGGCCCTTCCGGATGCAAAGAAAGTCGTATCGAGTCCAAGTTGCGCCATGTCCGTTCTGGTTGAAATCCACATGCGAATGAAAAGAGAATTTGTGAAGAGACCATATCCAGAAGAGGTGCAACAATGATCCGGAATGGACCAAGGGAATTCCGCTATGTCATGAAGAATGCAAACTTGCAACTCCTAAGGTTCACAGGCCTCGCATGCAAGTCTATCCAGTGGACGGTTGGTCCGGGTAAAGACCATGTGGAACTGTACGGATTCCAAATCCTGGGGCAATAATATTGATCAATCACGAAAGTCCATGGGTAAGACGGTAGTCTCACATCCGCAAACTCCTCGGGAACAAGTCGATTGGCTGCTCACCGTCCGTTGCGGTGGCTGCGATGTCTGCTATCGGTATGGCGGTCGACGCTTTCACGCTCACGGCGAGACGAAGGTCCACTAGTTGCCATTTGAGTATTGGAAGGAGGTGCTGAGGAACGGGGGACAGGGGTAGTCTCATACTGTTGATCGTGGGCTGAATAAGCTGCCGGGTTGCCTGCTGGCGACGCTACAAAATCAGAAAATACTGCCAAAGTAGTCAGACTCTGGTGTACATACCGCGTCCATAGAAGGGGTCTTGGGGCTGCACTGCAGCAAAACCTGCCGATGCAGAGGCTGCATTCTGTTGTGGGTAGTAGCCTGCGCCAGAGCTCGTCACTGCAAAGCCCTGTTGTGCAGGTGGTCCCGAGGTTACGTATGTCGGTCTGCCCTGTGACATGGATGTGACGGGTATCCGGTTGTCCCTTGGATATGCATCAGTACCATACATTGGAGTGTCGCCTCCTCTAACAGCCATGTTGGCATTGACTCCAGTGTAAGGACGCTCGGGTTGGCCAAATCCTGATCCCGCCATGGAGGCGCCTCCCGAATATGATACCTCTGCAGGTGACGGGGGAAAATGTTGTGACTGCTGGACTGTAGTATAACCCTGTTGGCCACCATACCCACCCTGGTTTCCATAGGATTGAGCCGGGTACGGCGAGCCAGAGGCCCCTTGGTATCCTGCATTACCAGTTCCTGGGTATCTTGGAGTAGCATCATACGAGTCACGAGCATGGTCCTGAGGGTTTGCGCCTTCCGTGGGGCCGTAGTATTGACGAGATTGATGCGTGTCCGAGTTGCGGTACTGGACTACTGGGGAGTTAGATTTCTGCATGAACACGCCGTTCACATTTCTCGAGGCGATGGTACCTCCGACTGGGTTGCGCCCAGTTTGCTGCCGCCTTTCTGCATCCCAACGCGAAGAGTCTGCTTTCAGGTCTTCTATCATTGCCTGTTTTGACGATATGATTGAGCGACTGCACCAAAAGAGTCGTGCGATAAAGACTCACTGTAGTTAAGTTTCTGTAAGCTGTGATGAAGTAGCCTTGGACGACTTGGGCCGTTTGTGGGCTCTGCCACCACTTGTCAGCTAAGGCTACGTCTACGTTTCTGGACGGCGATATGTACCTCGTAGACTCCAGGACGGACGAGAGCATCGTTCCCGAGATACCGACAGATGTCGGCGGTGATGACTTCACGGTCTATGCCATCTCGAGGGACGAAGTATTCGTTTTGCCGGTTGGATGCGGGCGGCGGAGGCTGATTCGATCGTGCCGGTCTCGAAGACATCGTGTAATCGTGAAGAAGGAAGAAGAGGCCGTGAGAGGAGGAGGAGGCCGACGGTGCAGGGAGAGAATAGATGGGAACAAGTTGCGTGGATGAGAACGAGATAACCAAGAATGGTGGGGAGTGTGGGAGGTGAAGAGGAGAAAAGAAGCAGGCGCCTCTGGGGTTGGCAGTGGGCGGGCGGGCCTGCAAGGAGTGGCAGGATGTGTGTGTCCCAACTACTTTAGCGTCCCGGTGCGGCCTCTGCAGGGTTTGGAAGACCGACCTGACAAGGCTTAACCGTGTCACGTCGTTGGTCGACAAGGATGATGATGATGGCTTGCCTGAAGCCAATCCTGGATGGGTGGCAACCGACTCACTGGGCGGCCTACGATTTTCTGGATGGCGGGCAGGAGTCTCGTAGGGTGGTGGTGGTGGTACGCACAGTAGGTGTCTGGTCGTTGCCGCCGAGGACAGAAGACCAGTGAGGACAAATCAGCTTGGAGCAAGACTCAACGATTTCGCTGGGGAGTAGGAAGCCAATGAGCTGAATGTAGTGGAGCGGTATTACTGTGATCGGAGGTGCGTGTGAGTGTGTGGTTGGTTGGCTGAGGAGGCCCTTATGCGAGAGCAGTATGGAAATGACAGCCAGCCCGGAGAGGTCAGGAGCACAATAAGCCTAGCGAGCCTAGCGAGCCTAGCAAGGAACGGTGGTCCAGAGCCTGGGTGTCCAGGTGGATTGGGATGCAGAGAACATGCAGGTCGAACTGAAGTGGTGCTAGAGGAAGCCTGACGAGAGGACAGAGCAGAAGGGATCGTCGTCCTCGAGGCGAAATGCTGCGCAGGAAAAGCGAAATGCGAAAAGTGAAATGCGAGGTGCCAGCGCGAACCAAGCGTTCTCCGCCAAAAAGTTGTGGCTGGTGAAGACCCAGAGCGGACCTGATAGTAGACGGCCGCACAGAAGACACACTATGTCTTTCTTTAGCGCACAATGGCTGAGGTCAAGTCGAACCCTGAGAAGAAGATCTGCACATGTGCTGTTTTTCAAACATGGAGATTGGCCCAACTGAGTTTGAATTTCGATCTGAAGTTGCGAGGCTCATGTCGCAGAGAAGCAACTAACGTTGGGATTTCAGCCTAGCGGATTGTCGGTGGCCGAATCTGGCTGGCTGGCTGTCTGGAAGCACACACACTAAGCTTGGATCTTCGACGCAACTATAACTTTGCGACAGAGAGAATGCACGAAGAATGACAGAGTCGTCCTGAAGACCGCTAGACACGGGAACAGACGGGTTTCTATTATACAGTTCTACTTCTCGGAAGGTCCTGGCTCCACTGTCGGGAATGTCCTACCACTGATACCTTGTGGATCCGGGACCTCCCTCTGTGAATGGCATTATTTGGGTTGGCGGGAGATATAAGACTCAGCATGACCTCCACCTGCCACCTGGGCCTCAACCCGTCGTCATACGTGGGGAGTAAATTAGGAGCGTTCTATGGACTGTGGGATCCACGAGCGAGCCCGCGAGTCCAATGGCATCATGGTGGAAATTCTTGGATGCGAGCCCAAGGGTTTCCACTATCGTGAATCAGGACCAGCCATGTTGGCCAACGTGTTTCTCACGCCGTCGCTGCTGCGTCGTCGTGGAGGCAGGCTGGGAGTTGCCTGCTTCAAATCACGTTGGGTATCAATGCGGCAGGGCCTAAAGAGCTGCAGTCATGTGGGTGTGGTTGGTGCCTCAATCTGTGGACCAATCATTGCATTCAAAGATCCAATTTCGTGACACGACCATGGCCTAGACAGAGAGACGGAAACAGTGAAGTCAATAATTGGAATTGCGCTGCGAGGACAGACGGGTTGGTCCGTCTGCAATGCCACCGGCAGCTGAACAATGGTGTTGTACCTGTCAATCTGCAGTCCAGAGTCAATAGCAGACTGGGGGATTCTCAGTTGTGCAGTCCCAAAGACGCCCCGTCAGCCTTTAAAATCGCGCGGCTAGGAACAGAATCTCCATGCTAGTTCTGCGTGTTTCGCATCATTGTACCGGAAGGAGCAGCAGCAGAAGTATGAGAAAGACCAAAGTTACGGCGACTAGTTGTACTTCTTGGAGCCATCGCTAGGCCTTTCGACCTTTTGGAACACTTCCCGCGATAACGAGGAACACAAACAGCCGAAGCCCCTTTCACGACCTCCGAGGCATCTTTGCTTGTACTCCTGTAGGCTGCAGACCGACATATCCCTCGAACCAACCACGGAAGGCCGCCAGTTCCTGAGCATCTCATCTATCACTACGTTCCAACGCAGGGACGCACAAGATAATACGGGGTTGACATAGCTGATAGGGTGTTCCAGTTCTAGCTCAAGACAGTCCTGCCTCGGTAGTATGATGGAAACCATGTCCACCTGCTGTTTCCAGATGCCATATGAGCCGAATTTAGCTGCATTGGACAACGGGACGGGTAGATCCACTCCATGTGGGATCCATACGCACTTCTTCACTCGTGTGGCGCCTTTAGTGGTCATCCAAATTTCAGCCTACTCTGGCCCTGCTCGAGCTTATTATTACTGCTGCGTGAGCTCTTCTTTGAGGACGATGCAGATGTGTTCCTCTGCTTCTGAGTGCGTGGACCCGACGACTGACTGGCGAATGCGGGCTTGCCACGTTCTTCTTCCTGGAGGTCTGTCGCAAAGTGCCAGTCGAGGTGACTCTGTAGAGCCTCCGGATCCTCAAGACTCACGTCGCAGCGTGAGCACATGTAGCCTGTGATTGGGATCTGGCGCCTCTCTAGATTCCTCGCTGACGCATTTCCGGTGGTCTCATCCGCATCTTGTTTCCAGTCCAGACGGTCGTGAGACGGTGGCGTCCGAGTAGCGCTGTGTTCAACAGCAATCTGCTGGTCCTCTTCATCGCCAGCGTCCCCAGAGGTTTCATCCCTCTTGAAGAAGCGCTGTATACTTGGCAATTCAACCCGTCTCCTCTTATCAGGCCTTTCAGGCGCCAAGGGTTCCTCAGTCGACTCCCTAGAATTGGCTTTCAACCCTTTTGCTTCGTCACCTTTCACTAAGAAAGCACCGATACCCATATTGCCTGTGACACCATCCTCGAATCCTGCAACCGCTAGGCTAAGATTCGCACAAGGCCAAACTCTGCCTTCTAGGATGATTTGATTCATCAGGTTCTTGGCAAGGTCGAACAATGCGGTCTCGCTGAGAGCTCTACCCTGCGGAATGCCACATGACCGAGACCTTGTCTGACCTCCATGGCGGTGATGCAGGTTCATTGTTTTCGGTCGTCGTTTATTCTCGAGTACCCCTTCCTCCACCAATCGCGAAAAGATGTCTGCCGCAAAAATCCTTAGCCACCTGACAGCTTGATCAAGGTTGTTTATGCTCGGACGGAATGATTTGGCCGAAAGCATTGACTTGATTTGTGTGCGTGAATTGACTTCGCTGGCATCAATACCGCGAATCGTGTTGTGAAGCCAGACTCCGGTATCATCCCCTAGCTTGGACTTTAGCTGCTCTACCGGGATGTCCGACAAGTCCTTGATGGACTCTGTGTCGAATGTTGACACCACCTGCTCGCCTAGCTTCCCGCCAAGATTGCGTATCTTCGTGAACTTGATGTCAGACAAGAAGTGTTGTACGGCCCGGTTGCGTATCACCGTCTGCTGGTTGGGCTTCTTGTGACCGGAGCCCAACTTACTGAGCATTTTATTACTCGCTATACCGGCGGAACAGGTGTAGCCGAGTTGCTGGTGAATCTCAGCTCGTATATCTCGGACGATTTCTGAGCCAATAAGTATAGCCACATCATCCCAGTCAGGATCATCGACTTCAGCATCAGCATCATCGAGATCTACCAAGGCATCCGCTTGCCAGTCCAGGGCACTGACTGGCGGGACTGGAAGCTTTTCCGTCGGATCATCGTATGGTGGAGGATTCGTAAGCTCCGGAAACCTTTCCTGGAGGATAGTATAAATCTGGGCTGACAGGTCAATAAAAACCTCATCGATACTAGCTTTCTCCACCTTCTGCTGGTTTGAAGGGAGGAAGTCTTTGATCAGCGCAAGAATCCTCCTCGACTGCAGTCTGTATGGATCCAGCGAGACTTTGTGAGTTCCGATATGAGCTGCGGCGTCATCGTGATAACCCCATTTCTCATCTCCTTCCTTCCAAGTCGCAACGTGCTGTGAGATGAGCTGGGGACACATCTTCTTTGCGTCTGTCACCGTACAATGCCGCCCGATGCCAAATTTGCGCGCCGGATAGTTGATAGCAATAAGACCTTGCCTGATAAACGTCAGCCTATACTAGTGAGCCAATATGGCCGAGGAGCCGCTACCACTGCTGGACAGCCAAGGGCTGATCTTCCGGTGTTCCCAATCGGATCATCTCGCACTGCGCATAGAATGCATCGAGATCAATGTGTGCAATCACCCGAAGAGGAGACGAGGTCGAATAAGTTGCCAGTAGCCCTAGTTGTCTATAGGTAAACTGCGACTTCCGTCGCTCGGCCCCATAGGCCGGGGAGGAGTCCCGAAAGACAGGGGAGGAAGGCATGGCTGTAGATGTGGTAAGCCCAGTCAGGTAGGTGAGGAGCTGCGAGGCTAGCAGCACATATCTTTGACCAGCATATCGTAGAGGCAAGATGGCATCAAGGTCTACTCGCCGACAGCAACACTTCACGTGTGTGACGGCATCTATTTCGACGAGCACGATTACGGCCAGCGGTAGTTGCGAGGTTCGGAAGGCAGACGCGTTGAAGAAGCGTGTCGCACTTCCGGGAAAAGTGGGGAAATCTACGACGTCTTAGAATAGGCGTCCTGGTTAGCCCGCTTCTCGTTGGCTGTTTAACAGGCTACTTTGATTCTTTGCTTTCGCTGACGAAGTTGAGCATTGGCATGTGTGATTCGATCCCCGTACGTCGATCCCCGTACTCGAAAGGCATAGGAATCGGAGATTCGAAACTGTCCCTTTACTCGTATCTTCGACATAACTAAGATGTCGCAGGCAGGCAGGCAGGCAGTTTCGATGCCTAACTGCTACATGCTTCAACACGCGTCAAGGGGTCCTATGTGGCTTCTTCTCTTCCGTCTCGGCAAGGAAATGGTCTTCGTAGTCGAATCTCATGATCCGCACGACCATGCATATACTCATTTGGATTGACTTTGACAAACTCGATTCGTTCCACCATGGTCTGCGGAGAACGTTCCGCCATGTCACACGGTATTGTAGAAATTCCGCGCGTTGATGGCGCTAGGAATGACTTGAGGGCCTACTTGCGCAATCTCTGGCGACGACTCTATGCAACGCCTCGCAAGCCAACACAGTGTTTATATCACTTCCATACCATTGTCCCAGTACCGTTCTTGGATCTTCCGCACTGGAGTTGAGTCACTTCACATCTTTGAGCCCAACTGATCCATCCTCATCCGTCGGAAACTCTCACTTGGCGCAATCAGGATCAACTCAATCGTCCGGATAGTCGGTTGACGCAGGAGCTCGAATTGTATGCACCGTGATCCTTGAAAGAGAGAGAGAGAGAGAGAGAGAGAGAGAGAGAGAGAGAGCTACCGTACGGGATTGATACATACAAGGGTGCTTCAGGCTCGCAGTCCGTGTCAAGCGACTATTCTCGCCAGTTCCGCGCGAAGTCGGGCATTATCTTGACGGGTCGCATCCAGACATTATAGCTCGTAACATGGCTAAAGAAGAGCGACTGTTTATCATGACATCGGCGTTTGGTATAAAACCAGATCTTCAGACTGTATAGTAATGTTGGACGATGTTGGTACTGTGGTCGTTGCTTCGAAGACTTAGCCGGTTCCTTAACAATTACTCCACATACGGTAGGTACTGCATCTGCAGGCAGGTTCCAACTCAAGTACGACTGATTCGGGAACATGACTGAATTGATGTCGGTTAATGACATCAGTCTTGTTCGATTAGCTCCGCGATACTTTTCGCTGTCGTTGGAGAGGCCTATGCCCCAGGACTTGGCAGTCTAAGGAGATGCGACAATACAGTCGTTTCTATCAGAGATCCTAACTGAAAAATAAAGAATAGCCGATTACGACGGTATGAAGAAAGCAACCTCTTCTGGTAATGAACTGCTCATCTACCTGCAAGCTATCATAAAGACTATACATATGCATGTACTTGCAGGAACGTACATGATATGCATGTGCTATCCCTCCCGGGGATCTTCAGATCACAGAACAGCATGCAGGTGGCCCCGTGACTACCACTTTCCTGAGATCTAGGGTGCTGACATCTTCTTGCCCCTGCGGCATTTTTTATTGCGACATCAGAACCATTTATGCAGATATCTCATTCGCCCTTGGCTACTAGTTACATTCCGGTAGATCTGTTCGATCATCTATCAGCCTATCAGAGCTTCCGCCGATTTACAGCTGTAGTTCCTTATTTATACCCAAAAGATTCAATGGGAGGAAAGGGTGCTCTGTCAGCTATCCGAGAACCTACCGCTCGCTATGGCAGCGAGGTCGGTCGTGGTCTATCAATACCGACGTCGAGACTGTTTGATTTCTTCGGCAGTCACCAAGGACTGCACAATCAGGCTGGAAGCGACGGATTAAGAAATCATGTAGTGACAATAGTCACGAATATCTGTGGTGCTAAACTCAAGGAGCCATTAAGACTAGGACTAGGGATCTTTACTAAACCTCACACAAGTGGACGTAGCATATCTCGAGTCGCGAAAGCTAGGAATTAATAGTAACATCCAGGAGCAAAGGGGGGTCATGTGTAGGCACCAGTACCTTGCGGGATGGAGGAGCTGGAGTAGCGTCGGCTTGTGCGGTCCCTTACTTACAACCTTGTTTCCATGAGATGGTCAAGTGGCCTTTCTATGACTACAGCCTTGTCGGGGTAGATCCTGCACTTGGATTGACGAAAACTGATGAAGGTTCGCCGCGGTAGCCGCTGGCAAGTAGCGTCAACACTGTACGCTCAGCAGGAATCACAGGTAGCTGCCGGTAGAACAGAGAGGCCCCCGGCATATGCACAGTGAGACGACCTTTAGGGCAATTGCGATGTATCCACCTAGCATCGGCGCATGGCGTGCGAGTGTACCCTAGATCGCCCCAGAGTACCCATAGTCCTCTCCTCTTAGGAAGAGGTGAATATGTCTACAGAGCTCCTATCTAGGTTTTCTTATTATCTAGACTTGCTACAGTCTACCTCCCCTATCAACATAGGTGAAGAAAAAGACCGTCTGTGATTGTAGTCCAACTCTGAAGCAGCGCCGCGAGTAGCTCATCCGACAATCCAGGGAATATTCGGCAAGTCGGGAATCCTAGTTAACAACAGGGAAATTGAAGTCATCATCATACAGGCTGCCATCGGCTCAAAGATCTCTATTCTCGAGGGAGTGCGCTGTCGGATCAACGCCCTGACCTGATGATGGGAAGCGTTTCGCCCTGGGCAACGGAAGAGCGCTGCGCACATGACTACCAGCAAACCATAATGATGATATGGGAAGTGATGTCGCTTAAACTTCATCTCTAGGCGGGCCCACGCATCTTGGCCAGTCTCTGTGAGTAGAATCGCCGCCACTTCGGCCTAAATCAAGTTACATGTATAAGAAAGAGTGACCTTTGATCTTCAGTGTAAGGCTCTCATAACTTTTACTAGTCTTGCGCGCAACAAATCGCCGTCAGCAACCGATCGCTTCATCCTATCACGAGTCATGTTGCGTATAGCCTGACGACCAAAATACTAGACTTATGAGGTACAAAAATCCGGCCAAATAGTCTTGACGGAGGCGCAGTGTCAGGTTTTGATGCTACGCCCCATAATAGGTTCTCTGCGGTGAAGGACAGAGACCATATCGAAAGGCCTATCCACTTGCGCCGAACTGCACTGGGGGCTACATGCGCAAGTAGTATATTCCGTGCTTCGCCTCAACGTCGGCCTGGTGTTACACGGATTTATTTTGCAGGTTGCAGATTTCTTTTTCCCTGTATTGACAAGCGGTGTGTCGGATCCCGAGTTGCCTTGATTTGCCTTGGTCTTTGGTCTATAATAGAAATTACCAGTCAAGGGACCGAAGCTGATGAAGTTACCAAGAGGCGCCCCGAGGCCGAGCGTATGACTGTTTCGGTGTCAGCCATGAGGGAAGGATTGTAATATCAGCATACACTGATTGTCTGTTAACCTGTATCCCGGCAGCTTCCCAGTGATGGAAGGTTACTGATACTGGGTTTTCTCTGGATTGATGCGCTGATCATCTACAAGCAGCAAGTTAAGAGGATCTCAGCCCCTATCTTCGTCCAGTCACCAAGCTTCAATTTGTGCACAAGGTCGCATATGGGTCGGAGATGCCTGAAAGCTCGATGTCTAGTATCTTGAAACAAGTGTTCCTTCATTTTGCTGTGAGACTTGCACACATGACCGTGTTCCTCAACGAACCAGAGATGGGGGCATGACCGACGTCTCCGCCCTTGGGCGTTCTCGTCATAGCGATGCCCAGATTCCGGAAGATATTGGCTGTAAGTTGCGGCTGTTCAACGAGTTTCCCATGCTAGAGAGGCACAGTTGCACACGACGACGCCAAATCCTCTCTATGACTAGAGAATCCCCTCTATGAAAATGCTGGAGAGGCTCAGCTGTTCTACGAGCTCTATAAAGTCGAGAGATCTAGACGGAGGAATGGATTACGAGCCCTCGACTACATAACACGGTAGAACACAAACCTACTATTCAACATCAGTTAAACAATACCGCCACGCTAATAAGTTGCTCGTCCTCTGATCCTTGATACACTGCATAGAGCAGACAATACCTTACTCGAAGCAATGTGCGATGACACACCCGTTGTTCTGAAGTGATGCTGATAACTGTACAGGTCGGACCAGGACGAGAAGACTCCCACTCCACCTGAGGAAGATCCTGCGGTACCGGACGCTGCGGTAACCCAAGAAGAGTACAAGTGTTGCGATTGCGATAAACAAGTAACTATGAACCATGGAGACAACGGTGACGACATCTGTCCAGAGTGCAGTCACATAAAGTGCGATACTTGTGAGAGCGTATAGAGGAATCAACTCCAGTGATGTAATCCGATAAAGGGGTCGGGTAAAGAGTTCCTACCCGGATAGACACGAAAGAGCACAGTGGAAACATTTTTCTTCCATAATTAGCAAGCACGATGTTCAATACAATACCATTGCTGTAAAATGATGCAAGGAATATAAGGAACTTACATTCCTGGCGGCTGCTGGCTCCTGAGCATCTCCGCTACGCCTGCTGTGTCGCCATAGATGAGTAGCGCCCTGCAACGAATTTCCACGTCAACGACGTATCCTTTCCATAGCGCCATGACAGTTATTTCCTTCTCACCCGGCCTCGAAAGAAGTTTTGGAGTCTGAGTAAAACAGGCTTGGACAATTATATCTACTAACGGGCGCCTGAATCCAAGTTAGGATCTCCGGTCGAATCCTAATAGGTCGCACTAGCCAGGCGATGGGGACTATGTGGTCGTTAGGACCTCGAATGCAGACTGTGTCTTTCACCAGGAAGCAGGTAGAATGAGCTGTCATAAACAATTGAACTAGGGCGATGCCTAAAGAGCTCGCGGATTGCAATAAGCATGGGTCGTATTCAAAGTCATCTGCCTCGAAGATAAGGGGTCCAGGCAGATACACCACAGCTGAGAAAGGGAGGCTTGATGCGAGATACCGCCTGATGTCGTATCCAAGCAAGACGAGCGTACACTGCGCTTGTTGAAATGTATGCATCTTCCTGCCCACTTCTCTACCGAGTGGGCAGTTGGAGACAGGTTGTCAAATCACTCTGTCGAGTCCAGCATGGAGCCTGAGACACTTTGGCAATGGGAAATGTGGAACTCCAGCCGGAAACTCATGGCACCATATTCGGTCCCTCCTAGTTCCATATAGCGGGTGTCTGAGTCGTGATCAGTTTGACGGAGCTCCACGAAAATCTGAGTATGCCTCGTGTAGATGTGGACGACTCTGACGGGAAACGGTAGCGATACCAAATCACTGTTTTATCGCTGAAGTGACTACCACCACACCTTACAGTAAGCTATTCACAGATAGGAAGAATGTGCTCAGTCAACTTGACTGTTGCACTTGGCTGTTGCACGTAAGGGGGTATCATCAATATGCTCATTTAATCATGTTGTTCTGAAGGTTCCTCAGTTCAATCCTGTCCGTCTCATCTGCTGAAATCCCGCTCATGCCGTACCTCAATCGAATGTCCTTCATTACCGGACCCGTGCAATAGTAACTGTCGTGCCTATCATGGTTGACACATGGCGATCTCCTGATAGGAAGGACCCAGTCAACAACGTTGGGTCCCATAATCTCCTGCCAATTCCGCCACGTACCCAAGTCCCACAGATTTTCGCCAGGATCCGTCCTAAGAATTGCAAATGTTCGGACTGCAAGGGTATCTCTTTCCGTATGTGTTCGATTTGGCGATTCCGCAACGCCGCCATAAGGAGCCTGACCGTTGGTTGTAGCGCCATTTACTTGGCCATTAACTGTTTCTCCAGGCTTTGGTAAAGGGTAGGTGATGGTATGATATTTGTCAGCTGCCTCGCTTCCTTGGGGAATTCTGACTGCTAGCTGGTAGACTTTCGACTTGGCACCCAGCATGTCGATATTCGTCATGTTGGTGGTAATATATCTCCACGATGTCAAAGTCATCGAGAAGGTGAATAGGCCAAAGAAACCGCCGAGTGCCAAGGCCGCAATCAGGTGACTATCCGCGGGATAGCCACCATTAAGCTGTTTTTTGAGGCCATAGCCAGCAGCACCCAATACAACACCGCAATAAAAGGCGGTGTACATAGTGAATTGGGTGAAGAACTTGAACGCTGCATCAAATCAGCAAGGGAAGTGGGAGACTGCAATAGACAGCAGTCAAACTTACAGTTTTCTCCGATCATCCCTCCCACCCACGGACAATAGTGATCCATACGGATAACGCAGCGATTGATCTCACTGCTATGGTGTGCCCGATCGGGTTTCCAGTTGCAACACTCCGAACACCACTTCGGCCGGCCGTCATTTTCGCACACGAAGACTTCTTTTGTGTAAAACTGCTCCAAGCCTGGGCTGTCGGGATTGGGATCCGGAGCCGCATAGTATGGTCGGCTTTCAAGATCCTCCTCTTGACGCGCTTGGCCCCGATGGCTCTTGTATTCCCTTCGCGCCACGGCCGCCGGTCCAAGAGGAACTAGCCCGGCGTCCGTGTTGATCATCCATATAGTGCGAAGGTATGTGGCGACCATAAGAAGTAGAAGGAGGAAATGCAATGTCAAGATCGCGATCGCAGCACCGATTTCGTGTCGGGAATTAATTAGGTAGTCAACTGCAGATAGCCCGCAAAGCGTTAGCAAGGCTGAAGCGTTGCCTTTCGGCATCTCACTCAGTCAGGGGCGCGGAGACATAGACATACCACAGACCCGGGCTACAGTAACGTAGGTAGCATATGCCGCAGATGCAGCGAGGATTGCTGGAATGATGCGGGTAGCCCACCGTGATGCGGCTCTGACGCTTTCAGCTGACATCGCCAATGCATCCTGATACTTGACGTTGAGGATGAGAATCTGGTGTTGAACACCCTTCGAGCGCGACGAGCTTCACCTGGGGAGTGCAACGTCGTCACCAAACGTACAGCTCCATCGCAATTCCGGCTGAGATGAGATCGGGGTTTCTGGCCGCGGCTAAGCATTTCTTGCGGGCTGAAAGGGGAAAACGGGAAGTGTGATCCTGGCCGACTGATCCGCACGGACCATACCCGACTCCCCTACATAAGTACTTAAGTAGTAAGTAAAAGTAGGCCTTGCCAACGTCTTTTGATGGCAAAGGATGAACATTGCCGCGAATTATCAACTTGGGCTGACTTGGCTACCCCTTTTTGCTTTTCTTTTTTTCTTTTTCTAATCTTGCTCCTTTAGTACTTGCTCGCAGAGAATGACTTACCACCCAACCTATCGAACTCGTGGCAAGTATTACGTGTTCAATAGCGCTGCCTATGCGTTGAACCCCCAATGCTGAGAGCCTTGCTTCCTGCCCAGAAGCAGTGATATGTCGGGTTTAAAGTGTTACACAACCACTGTTGGCTATGCTGTGCAGATGTATAGACCTCGTATGCTCTTAGAAGCGATTTGTCGGTTCCTGGAGATTGACGATGTTGTTTGGGGGGCCGGCGGCAAGATTGCCGTAAGTGATCTGTCTGTTTCTCGCGTCTGCTAGGTGGCCACTATGCTGGAACTCCAAAACTCACCTTGAGCGTAGTAGAATATTGCAGAGGTCGCTCGGTGGGTCGACATCGTTGCAGGCTCCTTAGTATCATAGTACCACAAGGTGGCCACTGCGGTGGTGAAGTCAGCCGCGTACAGTATGCCATTTATTCCCGACTGCGAAGCAATGAGGCCATGGCGCCAGTCGTTAAGCAGGAACAGAATTGAAGATCGTACGACCCAAGTGGGCTTCGCATGCGCTGCTCAAGTCTTGAATCAGGGGCCGCCGACGCTCTACATGCCCAGATTCTAGCTTTCTTTCTCAGCCAAGGCATCCGCCAGACGCACAGCGACGATGACCATGATACGGTCTTCGCACGAACTACCGCCATGAGAAGGTCTCAAAAACGAGAGCCCACAGGAAATCGTTCATTCATCCAGGCACCAAGGCCCTACAGGGGGTCCGAGTGTGCATTCGTTATCACTGTTGCGCCTTAGAAAGAACGCCAATGTAACATGAGCCTTACAGCAGGTCATGTTATCGAGTAAGCTACGCTCGCCAGCTGAGCAACCTTCATGGTCGCGTCTGATTTCCCGTTGCCCACCACTTAGTGGTCTGTCTATTTCGTCGAGCCGTGAATCTGACTGCCCGGCGTGTATGCGCCAAGTCCGTTTTCACAGGCTATCGCGGCTTCAAGGCAGCATACCAGTTCTATCACAAATACGGGAGTGCCACCCGCTCCAAAGTTCGAGAAAATAATTCCTCCTAGATTGCTCCTTCTCATGGCCTTAGCTTCCGATATGCTTTATCTAGCTTGAGGGCCAGCACTGCATGGAGGCATGTTTGATGGCTCTGGCCGGTGCTAATACTGACCCACAGGCTCCTTGTTCTGACGAAGACCTGGTATCCACGCGGCAGGCAGTCCAATCCACTCCATGAATCGAGTGCTGCCGGACATGACAGTAGGTGTAACGGCCGAGTACATCTTCACGTTGAGATTAGCTTCGTAAGCAAGAAACATCCTCCTACACTGATAAATATGATGGAGCAGACGAGTTGTGTAAATTTGGCTGACTCCGAGCAGTTTTGCGTTGGCCCGGGCCGCCCAAAGACCTCATGATCAGTATAACAGAAGAATCCCGCAGAATCGCACGTTGTGGATATGCAAGAGCTAAGAACTCTCGACTACCGCATTCGTCTATCAAACGTCACTCGTGTTACGGAGGTGGCAGTGGTTAAGTCTGCCGGTAGGAATCGACCATCTCGGTACTTGCCAAGATACTCCGTACCAAGGCCAACTCGAGGCCCTAACTCCTGACCTCCAAGAGGCGGTGCTCGCCGTCGTTCTGCGCCCCCAAACCATGGTTGCATTTCGCCTGACAAGAAAAGTTCAGCCCATGCGGCTCTGTGCGCTCGGTGAGCTAGATTTCCACAAATCAATGATGTAGTGCGCCCGAGTCGCACAGCCCGGTGCCCCCAACGGCGCCCAGTCCAGACGAGGCTACACCCACGACATAGCCGCATGCGAGATCGGGGCCGCACAAGATTGCCGCTAGTTTGCTGCACGTGCTCGAGATGCGGCTCTTCTGGAATAGTTCGAGAAACGGGAGTTCAGTGCTTTTACCTCGAAGGCACAACTCGCAACGCCAATGATGGAAAATCACATTCTATGTACACACCACAACGGGATGATGTCAAATGGGGCCGAGTGGGATCTTAGTGACACTCCGTACTGCGTTGGTGCATGACTTCTGGGCCGGACTTTTCACTCAGTTCCTGTGCGATGTGGCGTGTATTGACAAACGCTTTACCTAGAGCTGCTCCCCTTACTTCACTCCTCTCACCGCAATTACTCGAGATTGGGGCTGGCCCCAAGGCAGGCACGTTGTATCAGTCTGTTGAGTAAATTGGCATTTTTATGTCATGGCGGAGTCGCGGTCTGGGAATCGATGCTTTCTATGGTCTTGCACTTCAGCATCAAATCGCAACCGGGTATCATTATGGAGGCTTTCTTGCGACAACCCTCACCGAATTCCCACGACATAAGCCTTTGTTGGTCCCACTGTCTTTGGATCCCTTCCCGCCGAAATGTGAGTTCAGCCAGTGGGGATCGGACATCTGCTAACCTCCAAGCCATGCCTGAGCGCCTCAGATATCCGCCCTATGTGGCCCCTTTACGATACGTCTGGGGCTTTGTTCCTTGACGTTTCGGTAGAGTCTGCGGTTATTGCGAGCCCTGATCTTTAGTCGAAGCACTGAGACGCAATGGCTACGTGTATAGAGAAGTATAACTTCCGGTTCGATCCCGTGTCAATCCTTTGCTTGCCAACTTCAATCACACCTTCGTCCTCATCAATCATCTGAAATCGATCAACCAGGAGTTTCAGTGGAGTCAAGTCTCTATACTCTGTCATCGGTAGTCTGTCTATATAGCAATCCATAAAACTCGCACCGATGCCGAAGGTAACACACCTCATGTGGCAATGCGTGAGTTACACCCATCGAACTATACTCACGGTAGAGTGTGATGGGCTGACTTGAACGCAGTGCAATTGCCGTCAGCAATTCGTACCGCTCAGGCATGACTCGTGTGTAGAATGTTACCACACTAGATGCGCCTATTGTCCAGTCGAGAAGGTCAAAGTGAGAGACCACCACTAGTGGTAAGTAATCATCCTGGCTGGGTGGTGTGCCTGGTTTAGAGTGCTAATGACTATGACATTTTAGTAAAAGCGGTCTATGCCGATGACTTAGCCTTACGCTCACAATGCGTGCTTTGTGTTGACTTCGATTTGCTCGCTCGTGGTCGCTCGCGCCTGGTCTCAGCAATTCACGTCAAGGCGGCAAAGAAACATTGATCACTTCGAGACCTTGTTCCGAGTCTCTTCACTCCATAAGCTCCTTTCCTAGCTTTTGTTTTACTTCACCATTTCCTTCTATTTCCTGTGCAGCGAACAGCGCCACTTGTAACTCGACAGATCCATAGGTCAAACAGCACATTTGACACCGCGCAATTCCATCCAACGTCCTTTTCTTCGTATTTTCTCTACTCCATATAGATAACAATCGGGAAAGTGGAAAAGACTTGAGAGTCACAGTGGCGGAACGTTCAGGCGGTCAATGGTACTTATGAGACTAGAGGGCGGCGTTTTCCTGACTGCTTTCGTATTTTTCGTATTTCATTCTTGGTTACTTCACTTCGACATCAATCGCCTATCTCTTCAGATGTTTTTGTTTCCTTTTCGTACCTTTCAATACTGTGTACTAGACAAGTTCCTGTCACGGGTAGGGAAACTGAACTCGAGGCTCAAAACGCAATACTAAAGGATCACTAAACCAACCTTCGCTCAGCAGCCGCGAGAAAATCACATATCGCGTCATGTCTTGACCTTTCGCAAACGAATCCTCGTGACTTGAGTGTTAAGTAAGATTATATGTTAATAACGGCTCACTTTAAGAAACCTGCAAGTGACATTTCCCCCTTATTGTGAGATTCGTCGATTTCGGTTTGAAGCCTGTCTTCAAGTCTTGTCTACTCCAGAACTTGGCATTTAGGGATAGAATTGGCCGCTGATGCAGTCAATCCACTCGCGAGCGCTTTCTTATGAAGCCCGGCTGTGGCAGAGGGCCAACATGAGGTCCTAAGATGTAGACTTCCTCCCAGTTGACTACTAGTTGGCCCCGTCGGGTGGGATTATCGCTTGCTTTGGCCCTGGTCCTAGTTTCGGACTCAAAGCTACACCTGCGCCTCTCGTACCCTCAAGCAGTATGAAGGCAGGCAAATTGATTCCCGCCTCATCTTCTTCACCGCTATTGATACATGTCTCATGATACCTTCCCGTGTGGCTGAGCCGAGAGACACCGAAGGCGAGCAAGAAGTGACGACGAGCGTCCCTCTGCTGCCCGTGTCCAACCTATCCATAGAGCCTCAAACTCACACCGCATGTCGCCTACGCCACCTCTCTGTATGAGTCTTTGGCCTATAGTCTTAGCGGTTTCAACGTTAGGCATCGAAGAGTCGTATGCAACGACCCAGTGTTGGTAATAGTGCACATTTACTTGCAATCCGGGTTGAACCGACGAACAAATGACCTTGTTCACTTTGAACCGCCTCGATCTCTTCCATCATCAACCATCCATAGCACGTAGGAAACCAACGCCTCCGTGGGCCTCGTCTTGAGAGGAGACATCATGAGAACTCGATGGTGGATCCAGATATCTCGCCCGGACTATGTGCTACTTGTTTATATAAAATCTACTTCATCTCGGGCTCTGAAAGGTAATCATGCTGTCGTCAGTAGACATCGTTAACATCGGCCTCTCAATCAATTGCCATTTTCTCGACTTTCAGCACTATATTGCTGATTCATAACCGGCCCCTCAAGACTTATATACTCTGCACCATGCCTGGACACTCTTACTTCTACCTCTGGTTCTGCGCAAGTCCCTCTTCGTTCCCCACGTGTTGTCCGAAAACTAACCATTCAAAGTGCCAGTGCGGAGAGAAAAACGCAGTGAGCACGAATCAGAAATGCTGCAACGGCGCGTGCCAGCATGAGCGATGCACATACTGTAGGGTCGAGCGCCACAAGGTCAGAGGAAGCGCTTGAGGTGAGATGCATTTGCTTCCAACGCCGAACTCTTCTGAGACTGATCAGGCATCTGTAGCAGTACCCCTTTTCGAGCTCTCTACCTAGCAGTGCAACTACCCTCGAGTTGCAAGACATGTGGCATGTCTGCAATTAATTTCATCACTGCTATATCGACTATTGCATTGTTTCTTGCGACTCAAATCCTGAGTTCAGTACGCCGTACGAGCAGCTCGTGGACTTCACTTTGCTCTTGAATCATCAACGTCTACATCAGCATATTCTCTAATGTTTCTTCGAAAATGAGTCGTGTATCACTTCACGTACTGGTTCACCTATTCTTTCTATTGGCAGCCATGAACTGCCGGCGGCCGTTCTGGCAGGACTGGGCAGGACTCGGGTTAATGGCTTGCTTTCTGTATTCACTTACTTGCATTTTCTTGACGGTCGTTACACGCGCAATATATACCTATGAACTGGATACTTTACAGTCCCATGTTGTTCTCCTGATGTATTCCTTGTCACCATGACCCAAACCAGGTAGACAGTGAAGAGGTGCGAGATCGTCATTACTCAGAATATAGCCTTCAACCCAAGCTTGTGCTCAGGAAGTCGGCCGCGGAATCTCGAAGGGCGCTTACAGACGAAGTGCGATAAGAGGCTTTCCGACCCGGATACAGCCGTCAGGCTTGACCCTAGACAAGTGCTGCACCAAAAGTGTTGGCAGAGATTATCTATAATTGAATTAAGTGGTGCCCGGCCGCACATTGCTCACCAATATGGTTCTATGGTCCTGGTTGCTGTTTGATGAGTTCGACTGGCAGCTGTTCGAAAGTGGCTGTCGACCTCAGTCCGCTGACGCCAATATTGAGCTTGGAAGGGAATCGAGGCACACAACGCCTATCATCGTATCGCGGGACACCATCGTGCAAGCCTTGGGGATGTAACATCGGCCAAAGTCCCAGCCGAAGACGACGAGCTTCATGGATGTATCCTCGCGTAACCAGACAAAGGAGGAATTGAAGGGTGCTGAATGCGAGCAGTGCAGCTACTGGGAATCCTCAAGGAATTGGCGGTTCAAATTTGGCCCGTCAAGTCCACAAGAGTCCACTTATTACCACAAAAGGCAATCTCCGGAGATAACGTCTCGCATTCGCAACATCCATTTAAAGTAAACGATTACTTCCGTCTTCTCGAGGCTGACTTTCTCCCGAATTCCGTCGCCATGCTTGGTCCGACGAGAGGTCCGACGAGAGCAGCGCGAGGCTCAGATGGCGGAATCTGATTTGGAGATCAATATGGCTGAATTGGCAGAGTATATAAAGAGCGGCTCACGCTGGCCAGTTGAGGATGTCTCTTCATCGAACCTCGAACCTAACAAGTGCAAGAAGAATCAGATTGATTCTTGAATTCGAACGCCTGCGAATATTTGACACACACTGCTCCTATCAGTCAGCCACAATCTCAACATGCCCGAGAATAAAGCAGCTTACCTTGAGGATACCAAAGTCCGGCCACTTGTAGTACGACCGGCGCCTTACACATCTCCAAAGTCTCATCAGATCGTCATCCGAAATGCAGCCATCGCGTTGAACCCTCTCGATCATATCAAGCAAGATGCCGGCAACGTACTCTTCGGTTGGATCAAGTATCCTTTTGTGATGGGCTCCGATGTTGCAGGTGTAGTAATCGAAGTTGGCCCAGACGTGACCCGCTTCAAAGTTGGCGATCGTGTCATCTCTCACGCCACGGGAATGGAGAAGAAGTACAACACATCGGCTATGAGTGGATTCCAACTCTACACCGCTGTACAGGACAAGATGACGAGCAAGATCCCAGATTCACTTGAGTTCGAGCAAGCTGCAGTGCTGCCTCTTGCTCTCTCAACTGCTAGTTGCGGATTGTTCGAGAAAGACCAACTTGCTCTGCGCTACCCAAGCATCGCTAGTCAGAAGAGTGATTCCCAGGAAGTCGTATTGATCTGGGGAGGCTCGAGCAGTGTGGGCTGCAACGCGATACAGCTCGCCACTGCCGCTGGGTATGAGGTCATCACGACTTGCTCGCCACGGAACTTCGATCTGGTCAAGTCGCTTGGTGCGACGGTGGCCTTTGACTACCGAAGCAAGACGATAGTTGATGACATAACCAGCGCATGTAAGGGAAAGAAGGTCGCTGGCGCCCTGTCAATCGGCAATGGCGGGGCGGAGAGTTGTACCGATATCTTGGGCAAATGCCAGGGTACTCGGTTCATATCCATGGTCAGCTACCCAAGCCCGACCAATCCAGACGCTGGGATCCCGATCAGGGTGTGGACTTTTATTTCGTTCGCAGTGAGAATGTACTTCAGAAAACGAGCCGCTGGCGTAACATCGAAGTTCGTCTGGGGTGGTACGCTGGAGGATAATGAACTTGGGCAGGTAATCTACGAGGACTATCTGCCTCAGGCCCTCTCGGAAGGGAACTACATCTGTGCTCCGAAACCCCAGATTATCGGGAAAGAACTAGAGGCTGTTCAGTCTGGTCTGGACATGCTGAGGAATGGCGTATCAGCCAAGAAGCTCGTTGTCAAATTTTGAGCCGAGTTGGACAGCTACTAGACAACTGGTTCAGTGTTTGGAGCCGTGTTGGGATCGATACTATACCCACTTGATATACTTTCAGCCCCAAGAGAAAATGATTGGTCCATAGAGAATGAGAGATTTCATTAACAGAACTGCAAGGCTGGTCTAACCAAAGGTCGGCCTCCGGTAGTGTCTAGCATGGATACCGTCTGAGAAACAATACCTGAGTAGAAACTTCGTGAGCACACTTTAGAAGTTGTTTAAACGGTCGTATATAAACAAAAAATAATAGCTAGCACATAGCATGTAGTCAGCATAAAGGTTTTCACTTGATTTCTATTATAGGATTTCAAAAACGGCAAGACTTTCTAATACAAATTAGGTTAGGGTGGTTTGAAGATGCCAAAACCGGGTTAAAATCTTTTGCTTCCCACTGTACTGTAGCAAAGTTAACCCCGCACTCCGCGTCTGAATGCCGGTGCCCCTCATTCGTTGATGTGGAGATAAGGGGTCTTGTCTTCCCCAGGTCTCGTACCTACTTTGAACGGTGCAAGCAAACCCACGACGCAGTAACTGTGCCAGCGTAGCGGGTTTTCTTCGATTCCCGGCTATTCCCAAAGAGCGAATGTCCTCGGTCTTTTCGTTACTTGTATACCTAAGTGACCTATGACCGCTCTGTACAGTTGCTGATTCATCCACTTGTCATCCTCTACCTCTACCTCTACATCTGCCGAAGGGCGGATGGAGTCGAGCGCGTCACACAATTATTCAAAGTGCTGCTATAAATCCCCTCACGTCTGGATCATATATACTCGTTCTCCATTCCATCTTCAGTGTCTGCATATTCCTCTGCTTCGCGACTCACGCCTTTATGAAAATGGCTCCCCAACCTCATGGTCCGGAGCTCCTCGACCTCACGATTGATAATATCACCCCAAATACCAACCTGATCAATGCACAGTGTGGCAATGCGAGGCTGGAGTACTTGATGTCGCGTCTCGTGACGCATCTACATGATTTTGCACGTGAGACGCGGCTGAGCACCGATGAGTGGATGGTAGCCTTGAACTTTCTTGTCGGTTGCGGGCAGATCAGTAGCGACGTGCGCCATGTAAGCCGTTCAACACTATAAGGAAATTTTTGGACGCAATCTTCTTTCAATTGCCTAACGACGACTGACTGAGTTGCTCTCTGTAGGAATTCATCCTCCTTTCCGACGTCCTTGGCCTCTCGCTCCTCGTCGACAGTATCAACCATCCCAAGCCAGCCCTTTCCACCGAAGGCTCGGTCTTGGGGCCTTTCCATACACACGATGCGCCTACCATGCCCAACGGTGGTTCCATGTCAGCGGATCCCGAGGGTGAACCCCTTCTCTGCATCTGTACTGTGAAAGATACGAGTGGCAAACCGATCCAGGGCGTCAAGATCGATATCTGGGAAACGGACAGCAGCGGGCATTATGATGTGCAACACGAGGGACGAGAGGAGAAGGGCCCAAGCGAGCGCTGCGTTATGGAGAGTGATGAAGAGGGAACGTTCTGGTTTAAATGCATCAAGCCTGTGAGCTATCCGATTCCACATGACGGACCGGTAGGCAAGTTATTAGAGAAACTCGGACGTCATTGTTGGAGGCCTGCCCATCTCCACTTCATGTTCGGCAAAGAGGGACTGGACAGATTAATCACGTATGACACCCTTCATTTTCCGAGACGAGTCTGGCATCAGCTTCCTTTTCAAATATACAGAGCTAACGAGATCAGGGCCCTCTATCTTCGCGGAGACCCATACGAAACGTCTGATGCAGTATTTGGTGTAAAGAAGAGCTTGATTGTTGATCTTGATAGGGCAGATAAGAATACTGCTGAGAAATACGATATCAAAGAAGGCAGCTGGTTACTGAAACATGACTTCGTTCTCGTAACGGAGAAGGAGACCCAGCAGCTAAGGGATAAGAACGCCATGGAGGCTCTCGAGAAGCTGGGATTGCGGATGAAATTGATAGATCATTTGCCGGTGCCAGACGTGGATTGACATGCCTATCATGACTCTAGTTTGGTTTGGCTCTATGCGTTTCCGCAAATCACATTCGTACAAGTCCCGGATTGCTGCCATGCATGCGTCTTCGAATATACGGTACTTTGCTTGATGTGGCAGCGCTATAAGTGATATGGGCTGACTAATTGTAGAGACACCCTGTGTCTACCGGCCGGCACATAAACTGATTCGCTCAGATCAGCTATGATATTCACTTAGTAGGACCTTTGTAGGTGTACCAATTCAAACGGGCACTGGAGGGGTGGCCAAGGGAGAAAGTGGCACATGACCAGCTTTATGTAGCTTGGTCCTTGACTCCTAATCGAGTTTCTTATCGCGAGTAATGTACAAAGAGTGAATTGTATAGAACGAACAAAAGATTCCAGCGTAGATAGTCACACCACCGTAGGATTCCTTGCACCTTCCAGTTTATAACCCTCAAAACACAATGGACGCTTAGTAGACTGAGCTTAGGAATGCACTATGTGGTATTTCTCGCTGGCCGCAGCATATAGCGAAATGTATACATTCCCCAGTCTCCATTTGCCTCTTTCCCACCGGGTGCATATTCGTCAAGGTCATATTCATTACTGCCTAGTACCTGAAATCCAGCCCGTGCGTACAAGCTAGAACCTGCCGGTGAAGCATGTGCCCAGCATGGCAGACCTTGTGCATCGGCTCTGTCGACCACCCATTGAACAAGTTTAGACCCAATCCCTCGGCCCTGATAGCCTGGATCCGTAAATAGAGCTTGCAAAACCACGTGTTTTTTGCCTTTCAGGTGTTCGTCCTCCCACCGACTCAGGTCTTTATGCATCACTCCACCCAGGACTTGAGCGGCAGTCTTCGTCGTTTCCGACTGAGGAGCTATCTGTTCGGCCTCTGCTTGCCCTTCAGGGCGTGTTGAATCATCGTCACCAAGATCCTTTCCTTCGCCAACGGTTGGTGTAAGGTCTGATTGGGACTTCGACCTATGCAGGGAGTCTTCAGAGTCGGTTTCCTCGCTGTCCTCCCTTTTAAGCACCCAGCATGACCAGCCAACTGTTTCTGCAGCTGTGTCCACCGCTTGGACTAGATGAGATGCCGGGTCCGACATCCACAACTCAAGCGACTTGCTTAAGTGCTTTTGATGTGCATCTTTGTCGCGACCGAGGACCATCAGGTTTGAGAATTGATCGGATTCGAATGCTGCAATCTGTACTTCGACAAGAGCAGCCAAGTCTCTAGACGTGACCGGGACAAGGGCGATTCCCTCTGGGACATGGCTGGTGTTCGAAGCGCTCATTCTGGGTGCAATGCAGTAACAGGGCAGATTATAAAAAGAGTTGGGAGGTGACGGAATCGACCACTATGCTTAGCCTAATGGTGAAATCATGCGACTGCGCCGCAGCGCCGCAGGCAGGTGGATACTTGATAGGAGTTCTCGACAGTGTTCTGTTTCGACTAGGCAAATCAGAGGGAATTTGCCAAAAAAGGTCAAAGCTCTCTCTCCTCTTGGGGTTAATCTAGTGCCTATAAGAGGATAATAAGTTACACAGTCAACCAAGTTACAGCAAAACATTTATTGTTTTGTTGTTGGATTCAATCAATATGCACGCCATTTATCAATGGGGATTGGGCATCGCCGTTCAACCTTCCTGTTCTTACTCATCAGTCAGTCTGCCATAATTGGAGATGTGAGTGACAGCTCATCATTGTCATCCAACATCCTGTATCGAATTTGGAATATAGAGACGAAATATTTACTAGTGATCAGAATACTGTTCTATACAGTACTTTGCTTCTTAAGTTTACCATCAGGGTTCTCGTAGTCTCTTACTATTGTCGTGGTAATGACTGGTCCTAGGAATGCTGTGTTCATACATATGTCAATCGAACTCCTTAGTTCCGTTCACGGGTTTCAATCGGGTTCTCTGATCCCAAGAACTGAATGCAAACAGCTAAGATAACTATCAGAGATATTGGTAGACGTTGCCAGTACGACATCGCTGGGAAAGCTGCCACCAAACCCACCTATAATAACGCACAATATACTCGCAGTGGTATATGATAGCTTTGACGATCAAGCTGTTAATCCTAACTACATCCATATACAAACAGCTGGGAGCATTATGCACTCTGATTCCCGCCCCTGTCTGCCCGTTTTGCTAATAGATTACCGTCTGCTGTTGCGCTGATGTACAGTATGACTTTCAAATCTACTTTTTATGAGTAATGGCAACTAATGCATATCGAATGTCAAATATACTATGAGAATAGTACGCGCGTTGAAGCTATCACTCACCAGTGCTCGAGTCCTAGACCTTCGCTTGTCAGTACTACTGCTGGGCGCATGGGTCCATGCAAATGGAATTTGACGTAATCTTACGATCCGTGATTTTTAACACTTCCTTGAACTGAAGACATCCTTCTCCAGCTACTTGCGTTTTGTTCGTGGCAACGCCTGCCATTAGAGCAGCCGGCCAAGCCCCGACAGCTATCCCTTTGACTTTGATACGCTATCGTGGGAACCATACACTGTCACAGGAGGCTCACCTCTTCCAAGTATTCCCTCACATAACCATGATATTGCGAAGCTCACCCCGAGAGCGAAGTAAGTTCACCGCCTTCACGATGCCTTCGCAATTCGACCCGACTACTGAACAAGCCGCACTCCACCGATGACTCGCTAGGAGCATATGTTGATAAACATACCATGCAGAGAGTCCGAGCGTTGTATGAGTCCACACCTGGTATTGAATGTCGAAGTGAAGATTATCGTGCACGTGGGTAAGCAATCGTGTGGGTAGACTTGATGAATGTCCGAAGTGATGGTATAAATTTAGGTTCGAGGCAATAATATAACATTAGATATAGGAGTCGGTGCGGACGTCGTACTCGATTGTCACTTGACTCTGACTCGATAAGCTTGCATACTTGGACGTCATCATTTCCCGTAGTTGTGGCAGTTCATCGTTCGAAAGCAAGCTGCCAGTCTACAACTTGAGGACTTTCAAGGGCCAATTTTAGGTTGAATCGGCTAGGATTGGAAGTTCTTTCCCCAGGATATAAATGACAATGTAAGTCAAACCCGAGCGGTTGCATTTGCAAGACACTAACGGATGTCGTTGCGGTTGCGGGTGTCGGGAGTCCAGCTAAATACGGCTAAAAAGCCTAGTGGATGCGGGATGCTCATCTTTCCTGTGGAGACTCGGGAATCTGGTTCGAAGTACCGGGTCTTGGCATCTTCAGAACCCAAACCGTTGCTTGTATCTCGGAAGACAGCAACGGATGCGACGCTTTGAAACTCGAGGGCACCTTATAATCTGTCAATCTCAGGAGCTTCCATGTGATGGTGATAGCCATTCATGCACACATTTCACGTGGTCCAGATTGAGCTTCCAAAACTGCTTCGGGTGCCTTGCATGCATGACCTCAACAGAAACCATCATCGCCTAGGGTACCTAGTTACCTACCTACTCGAGTAGGTAGCATTCGCATTCCCCTGCCGGCCAAGCTCCCGAGCACGCCATCGAGACTAAATGTTGCTCGAAGACTTCGTTCCGGCCACCGGCTCCGATAACCTCTATCGGGACGATTGGACAAGAGCCTCAATCAATTTTCATGACAGCGTGTCTAAAAAGGAAAAGAAAAAAGTGCATGTGTGTTTTGACAGCCCGGAGAAGCCGTACGTCTCTACCTAGGTAGGCCAAGCTTGGCCTCGTTGTCCCAGGGTCTCGCCGCCTCACTTAAAAGCCGCTGGTAGCCTACGTTAGGAAGAGGTTGACTTCTCCGAATTCGCGGGATCGTCATTCTTACTTTCTCTCTCTCTTCGTTCACTTTGTACACTGTTGAACGTGCTGTCTACCATATCGTGAAGGAGCCTTTGCAAGTTGCTCAAACATCATTCCACATCCGCAACCTCTCACAATGGCCAATCCACCCCACGGCGGTGTCCTCAAGGACCTCATTGCGCGGGACGCTCCACGCCACGACGAGCTTTTTGCAGAAGCTGAGACGCTACCCGCTATCACCCTTACCGAAAGGCAGCTTTGCGATCTCGAATTAATCCTCAATGGCGGTTTCTCCCCCCTAGAAGGTGAATCTTGAAAACCCTGTGAACTTTCCTTTTTTAGGCGCGTCAGTGGGGCGTATAAACTCAGAGTCTGAAGCGCGGACTTTTCACGAGAGAAGAGGGGTATGACTGAACATGAGCTTACACATCAGTTCTTACCAGGTTTCATGAACGAGGCCGATTACAATGGGTACGCGACCGGCCTGAGGTTCAATCAAAAGATTTGCGCTAATGAACGGTTTACAGCGTTGTCAAGGCGAACCGACTTGCGAGCGGCGTGCTCTTTTCCATGCCAATTACTCTGGACGTCTCGCAGTCGACAATAGATGAGCTTGGCCTGAAGCCGGGACAGCGCATTACTCTGCGCGATCTCCGTGATGACCGAAACCTGGCCATCCTCACCGTAGACGATGTGTACCGGCCAGACAAGTAAGAACTATCCCACCGCCAAGTCTTGCGTCAATTGCACCGCCACTGACCACCTCTCATCTAGGGCGCTCGAGGCCAAGGAAGTTTTCGGAGGAGACGAGGAACACCCGGCGGTAGCCTACCTGTACCAGACTGCGGCCGAGTTCTACGTTGGTGGCAAGATAGAGGCTATTAACCGTCTGCAGCATTATGACTTCGTTGACCTTCGATGTAAGTTACGATCGTCTTATTAGACTGTTTCTAGGTAGAACATACTAACACGGAGTTACTGTAGACACCCCGGCCGAGATCCGGTTGCACTTCGACAAGCTTGGTTGGACTAAAGTTGTCGCCTTCCAGACGAGAAACCCGATGCATCGCGCCCACCGTGAGCTGACAGTCCGCGCAGCTCGCTCACACCAGGCGAACGTACTGATTCATCCGGTCGTGGGTCTGACGAAGCCTGGAGACATCGACCACTTCACCAGAGTGCGTGTCTACAAGGCCCTACTGCCAAGATACCCCAACGGCATGGCAGTCTTAGGCCTGCTACCACTAGCCATGAGAATGGGTGGCCCGCGTGAAGCCATCTGGCACGCCATTATTCGCAAGAACCACGGAGCCACCCATTTCATCGTTGGCCGTGACCACGCTGGTCCAGGAAAGAACAGCAAGGGTGTCGACTTCTACGGCCCTTATGATGCGCAGTACGCGGTTGAGAAATACCGCGACGAGCTTGGCATTGTGGTCGTCCCCTTCCAGATGATGACATACCTCCCCGACAGCGACGAGTACGCCCCCATCGACACGATAGAGAAGGGCGTGCGAACGGCCAATATTTCCGGGACGGAGCTGCGTGCCAGACTCCGAAGTGGCCGCGAGATCCCCGAGTGGTTCTCGTACCCCGAGGTCGTAAAGGTCCTCCGGGAGTCTCACCCTGCTCGATCCCAACAGGGCTTCACAATCTTCCTGACCGGCTACCAGAACTCCGGAAAGGACGCCATTGCCCGCGCCCTGCAGGTCACCCTGAACCAGCAGGGTGGCCGCTCAGTTACCCTTCTCCTCGGTGAGACAGTCCGTCACGAGCTGTCTTCGGAGCTCGGCTTCAGCCGCGAGGACCGTAGCATTAACATCGGGCGTATTGCCTTTGTCGCTGGAGAACTCACCCGCTCCGGGTCCGCCGTCATCGCCGCGCCCATCGCGCCGTACGAGGCGGACCGCAAGAGCGCGCGCGAGTTGGTCGAGAAATATGGTGATTTCTACCTGGTGCACGTTGCAACGTCCCTCGAGCACAGCGAGAAGACGGACAAGAGGGGAGTGTATAAGCGTGCCCGTGACGGTGAGATCAAAGGGTTCACTGGTGTCGATGACCCCTACGAGACGCCGGCTAAGCCGGACTTGGTGGTTGATGCTGAAAAGCAGTCTGTGCGGGCCATAGTACACCAGATTGTACTGTTGCTAGAGAGCCGTGGTCTCCTGGACCGATTGTGATGAATTCCATGCGTGGCTTGGCTTTCGGGAGAATTTATATCTTGCTCTGGCAAAGGCTGTTTCATCTGGCGCATTTCTGGTTCATGGATATGAAAACACTGAAGAACCCCTCGAGTGAGGGCAGAGATACGCAGATGATTTCAACATTAAAGGGATATGGAAGACTACATATCGAATCAATAGAAGAAAAAGGGATCCTCGGTAGGAGGTTGAAATTCACCATATCTGCCGGCATCCGGTACTGTTAGTGACTGACTTGACTTGTCGTTTGGGACCAAGGGACCAGTCGCTTTGCGCTCACGCGTAGGTGCTCGCTGGCTACGTATTTGGAACGGCTATGCCGTGTTTGATGATTCGTCTGGCTGGAATTAGGCGCAGGAAAGGGGGGTGGGGATGGTATAACAATCTTCGCTCGTGCTCTTGTACCGCGCGGTGCTGGAAGGGCAGTTGAGGGGATGCTTCTTTTCCTTGACTTCATACACCAACTTACAACTCGGAGAGATGGCAAGTCCTGCCGAAGCATATAGCGCGATGTAGGACGACAATATCGACAATAGTAGTGGCCGAGGACACCGTACGGCGGCCAGGGTATTTTAGCAGACACCGTCTTATCACGATTCACCGCATTCTCAACCCTCCCTCAGGTGCAGGGGCACGGATTACTTAAGCGGTGCCTAGATCTGCTCCCGCCCCCGATGCGTTGGCTCCCAAGGTTTGATGCATAATTTCGGAAAGCTTCAGCGCGGTTAGCATGCGAATGAGGGGCATCGCAGACTTTGATGCCCAACGCGATGCGGTGTGGCCAGCAGGTACCCAAAAGTTTTGAGGGTTCGGGTGCTATTCTTGGGAATACAAGGCCCGCCTGCAGTTGGCGGTCTTACAGTGCAATTGATCGCACCTATCACTGACCAGGGTGAAAGGCCCAACTTGATGGCTTTGGACCCTTGAATCAACGGTAGGAATAGCAGATGGACGATTAATGCTGCTAAAAAGTAAATCTTGGTTGCATGTCATGTACTAGGGCAATGCGAGTCATGGATGTGACGTGACGTACTGTGTAAGTTGGCCGTGGCAGGTTCAACTGTTTGCTGCCCTGTTCAACTAGCTGGGATGCCTTACCCGGCTGTCGAAGCCTTGCTATGTACCAATGGTCCGTGGCTAAAACAGGCAGTTGTCACTCCTGGATTCGGCAGCTATATTGGACCTCTTAATCAGCTGGTTTTAGATATTAACATCACTTATGTTGCTATCATTGTCATTAAAGTAGAGTTATTCTAACATTAAAATATTGAAATGTCGCTTTTTCGTGGGGCGTTGAACTTTTGGCCAGACTTCTGGTACTGCGTTGTACGTACATCATGTCCCAAGGGTACGTGAGACGCCTAAGTTGGATGTTATGGATTTACCCGTACCTACAATACACTCCCATCAGATCAGCTGTACAATGTGGCCAGGTACCATTGTATGTACCTAGAGAACACACTTCGGTCTGATGTATTCCAAAACCCAGCTCCTAAGATCTGATGAATTTCCGCAACAAAGTAACACCACAGTACAATAAAGTGCATGCACCCCGCTGTTCAAGCTATCAGCGGCCGCCATGGAGAGACCCCTGTAAATCTCAGTAATCCCGGTCGCCTTCTCACCGAATCAGAGTCTATTGCGTTGCTCGCCAACGACGTACAGCCGCCGAACCTGCACAAGGTACGGTGGTGGCACCATGAACGAGTGAAAGAGGGAGAGACAATACAACCCGACTACTTTTGCTTTTCTCAACATCCACAGTTCACCGGTGACCAGACCTTGTCATCATCGACAGCCCGCGCATTTCGATAGTGAATTGGAGCTACGAAAGACAGGTCCCCCCTGCCGTACCTAAGAAGCGGTCGGGTCCATTTGAGTTGGGCTCCTCAGGTTCATGGTTCCACCTACGGACACTTCCTAATGGTCCTACCCGATCAAGTACCGATATCGATACCGCGCGACATCACGGCACACTACTACAAACCCAACCATGGGCAGCTCATCCAAGGATCCCAAGGCTAGCGACGTCGACTTGTCGGGCAGCGTGGCCACAGCTAGCGATGAGCGACCGCGCGATCCCCGTCAGCCGAGGAGTAAGAGCGATCGAGAGCGAGAGCGGGTCAAGGGTGACCGAGACAAAGATGGCGAACGAGAACACCGGCACCGCAGCCATAAATCAAAGTCCTCACGCAGTTCGAAATTGGTCGCCGGAGACGGTGATTCGCCTTCGAGTTCACATCGGAGACACCGCACCAGAGAGGAGAAGGAGAGGGACCGCGAGCAAAGAGAAAGGGACAGGGAGAGAAAAATGTCATCCGTGGACGACCTGGTGCCCGAGTTGGGTCGGAGTCCGCTGCCGGCCAGTGGCAGCCGGGTCAGCCTACCGTATCCGACCTTCAGCAAGGCTCATAGTCGCGAGTGTGTGGCCAGTCGGGAGGATGTGTCTTCTACCACTGAGGCGCCTGTCAATGGCGACAAGAACAATGATCCCTTGACCCCTGACCCGACAGACCTTGGATTCAAGGAAGGGAGACGATCCAAGTCGGCTGATAACTCGGGGAATGGCGTGGGTAGCCGGAAGATCAGTGCAAGGAAGGATGATGGCAGTAGACCACCAAGTCCACCCGAGACCGATGTATCGGGAGAGAAGAGACGAAGCCATACTTCGACGCCGCGGATGAGGGAGAGGGAGAAGGACGGACATAGTCCGGCACCCGACCGGCCGAATTCGAGGACAAGCGGTGTGTCACGGTCGAGCTCGAGGCGGGACGACAAGTCGAAACTGTCTACAAAGTCCAAGACGTCGAGTCAAGCTACCTTCATCAAGTCTCCGACCTTCAAGCCGCCGTCGGGAGTACCGATAGTAGGGGATGGCGATTCTTTCATAAGCGACGACAAGACGGCTGGCGCTCGGTCCACTACTACCTCTGTTCTCCCGAAACGGACGAGCTCCAAGACATCGAGACTGTCAGAACCTCTAGACGATGACTCTCCTGAATCAGTCCAGGATTCATCACCGAAGACACCTACTGCGACACCGCAGTTCCCTCCTCCGCATGTATTTCCCAACGAGAAACAGCCACCGCAGATTTTCACCTATCAAGAGAGCGAACGGCCTACACCTGCCGCAACACCCATGACCGACTTTGGCCCCCCACCCCCACCGCCTCCCCCACCGCCCCTGAATATACAAGAAGTGCCGAGAGTGGATTACCTGCTGCAGAATGGGGGCTTGATGCATCCGATTTCGAAGAATTTCCTCTCCGTAATACCGCGGCAGAACGGGACGAGGCCATCGAATCCGCCGTTGACTGGTGCCGAGACACTCTTTGCGCCAATCTTCAACCTATTGGATCAGTACCAGAACGTCATCCACAAGCAAGGGTCCGTGGCGGTAGCAACAGGACATAAATCAGTAGCGAGACGACTCCTTGACCGTCTAGAGGATGTGTTTTCGCGAGATTTGCCTGCCGAGGGATGCACATGTATCATGTGCGACAAGACACCCGAAGAGCACCGTGGACTAGGTTGGGGAGAAGTATTGGAGAGAGTAGGTGGTCGTGTCGAGCTGCCCCAATGGCCACCCTTCGATCTTGCTAGCCTAGGTGTGACCGCAGCCGAGCAGTCAGCAGACGTGCCCCCGCGACCAGCATCACCTGTCAAGCTGGATCCTGATATCGCCGAGGAGTTCAGAGAGCATTATCTACGACAGTCGAAGAAGGTCAGGTCAGCGGTTGACAAGTGGTTAAATGTCTGCGCCGAGGCACCTGCGCCGCCGCCCTCGGATGTCGATGACGAGACGCTGACATTCGCCATCTTGACCAACCTCAACCAGGAAGAACGACCTTACTTCAACGCCATCCTGTCTGGTTCTCGAGAGCTGCAGCCCGCCATCAGAGCCCCAACACCAAACGTCCGCAAGCCCAGGACCGACTTCGTCGTGAAGATGGGTCTATCACTACAGCGTCTATACCGACTACCCACAGTCCCCCGGGACGCCGAGACCGCCGTGTATCTCATCAAAAACCCGTTCCATCACGATCTGCTCATCACCATCGCCGACATCAGCCCGCAGGAATGGGAGATTCTAACGTCGGGTCGCTTCGACGGCTTCCTCTGGTCCGGCGCAGACGCTGACGAGGGCATAACCCCGACAGCAGAGTTCCCTACCTCCGCCTCTCGTGGCCCCACACCCGGTAACGGCTTCTTCTCCCCACCACCTTCACGTGGACCCTTGTCCTCAGGAATGGCCTTCCGGCCCACGCCTGGCCTGGGGACCTCGCGCAACACGACGCCCTTTTCGGCCATGGGATCGGGCTTGTACAGCCGCGGTGCCACACCCGCATCCTTCATCTCCCTCTCCTCATCCGCGGTCCCGTCTCCGGGTCCTGGTGCACATAGCCGCCAAGCCGTCTCTCATGACGAGGAAATCGAGATGGCTGCCCTGGCCGAAGTGGAACGCGAGATATACCAGGGCATGGAGGCCTTGGAGGATGCCTTCGAAAGCCTACATCACCGCGCCGAGATGGTGCGGAATGCACTACGTCAGAGGAATGCTGGGTTGATGATGAGTATGCAGAATCGGAGGGCTGCGATCGATGTGCTGCCACAGTCGAGTGGAGGATCACTGGGAGGCGAGAGACCGTATTGGGCAGAAGAAGAGACGAGTGAGAGTGATTGGGGTGGGGATGATGCCGATAGTCTGGCGCCGGATGATTCAGCGAGTAATATCTCTAGTTCCAGGCATAGGAGGCCGAAGAGGAGGACGGAAAGGCGGACCCCAGCGCCTATTGAGGAGGACGAAGAGGAGAATTAGGAGAGGAGAGAAAACGGTAGTGGGATGCCACAGGAAAATGCAGAAAGCTCATTATTCCGAGCCTTTACCAATTTGTCTCGCTCGGCGTTTCCCGAAAGGGGTGCAACACGAAACTGGAAAACGCCACGGCACCACATAGCATACAGGACTGGAAGAGTAGTTGTCATTTCCGGTCTTTTTTGTATTTCACTTCTTCTTCTCATTTTGCTGCATCTGCATATTTACGGAGTTATGTCTTGGGTCCATCTTCAATTTTCTCTTCAGGCCAGAAGCAGATGAGGGACAAAGTAAAGGTAGTCTGATATAGCAAGCAAGCGAGCAAGCGGTGACGAATATATGAGATGTCTATTGACCTTGAATTACGCGCTGTTTCGATCATCCATTTGATCGATAATCATACTTTAGCTGTCAGTAAAGTCCAGAGTTGTATGAAGTTGTCCTTGGCCCTCTACTGAAATGTGGCTATCCAGTACCGGCTGTCACTTTTTGGGTACAATGGGTCCATAATACTGGAACAAAAGATAAGTTGTGCAAGTATATGGACGTTAGCTGATACAACTCACTCGCAGTTATCAAGTGTTTTTCGGGTGTCTTCTCAGATCTTACTTGGTGTGGCTCTTTGGATGTGCCATTTGGTGGGCATCACTATTGGAGACTTGTGAATATCGATCTTTGGCAAGTATGGTCATCAGGGTGTGGTTAAGAAAGAGAAACACGCAGGACGTACTGAGTAATTCTGCGACACTTGCTGTTATTGTCATGTTGTCGCCACGACGGTTCCTATGTAGAATGAGTTCATCAGTTTCATTGTTGGCTGTAAATATGACAAAAATGCATGTGCGCTATGATGGAATTCAGATTTCGTGGTCCCTTAAGAATCGAAAGAACCATCGAGTCAGTTACGCATGAATGGATTGTGTTCATGTTTCATATGTCGAGGGGGAAGTAAACAGGTATGTGCAAAGGCTGACTGCAACACAAGACATAGACGGACCTGGTGATTCCACTATTTGTGCCTCTTTGACAAAGTCGTCGAGTTGTATGGTGGTGTATGTTGCCTTGGTAAGTTGGTCAAGGAGAGTGCCTTTGGCTCGAAGTATGGAACCGTCTCTGTCATGATCATGCAAGGCGTTGGTAAATTGTAAAGGCGAAGGTAAAGATTCGTGGCGAAGGATAGTTGAAGTTTTCTTTACTGCAACAAGAGTAGTTTCTCATAGTCATCAATTCTTACTCCATAGCTCGTTGAATATGGCTAACACAATGTCATTTATTAAGCCCCCCGACCGCTTTGGAGTATTAAAAGTATAGCTTCAACCTGTGCCGGAACCTAAGACTCTAGTACACTAGTGTGGCTGGGTCTCTCTTGAAGGGTACGAGGCAATATCATTCCGAACACCTCTTAGTCTTCCACATCGTTCTCTTAGGGAGGATCGAAAAGACCTAGTCTGTTCGTCTTGTCATGCGATTTTCCTTCAACATTTCCATGATACTTTGGATTGCAGCTTGTATGCCGGTAGAATGGGCTGTCGGAATAAAGAGATGAGTAGCTGGCGTTGATATGCGTTATTGCTACGAACTTGCTTCGTCAACTCTTACCTATAGCTGGAAATATGTCTCTATGAATGTCGGGCATCCGTGTGATTGTTACGCAATTGCAAAACCTGTTCAAGTCCTTTATCCCAGGACGGAGCGGGAAATTTCACCGTAAATCGGTAGACACATCATATATCGTTTGCGAGTTATAGAATGGCTTATGGATTAGGTCAACAATGGTCATCATTTTGAACAGGTTATTCTATCTCACAACTAGGGCACTTGAATTCCCAGTCACGTATACAAAGCGAGCTTCTCGGATAAAGGGGGATGATACAGTTAGTACTAGAATCCTAGAACATCTTTTAGCTAAAGAACACAAATTCTTATCTTAAATTATTAAGTAAGCATTTCAGTCCAAACTGCATATAAACTGGAACAATGTGAATTCCTTTCATCTACGAAGCACCAACAACGTTTCTGGTTCGTTACTCGTTACTCGAGTCATGAGATGCGCACCGATATTTTCTATTTTCTATTGTCCAGATTTACACGAGCGTGAGGGTCATCTTAGGCGAGGCTACCGGCTTCCCTAGATCGCTCCATACCACTCCATGATCAACGACATGTCGTCTTGGGCACCGAAACTTGTTTGTTTTGGTCGAGTCAGCAATGAAGACGGTATTTGCCTACTCATCGATTCCTTTCCTCTCCATGGTCGCGAATGTAGTCTATGACATAATATCCTAAAGATTCCCTTAGCTTCGAGGCATCACACGCTAAGTGCTACCTTGAACAAATGCCACGCTCAAGCATCCTCTAGGCTTGCGGTAGCGCTTCGTGGCGTTCGAACTCGCCACAAGTCTCTCTCTCTCCTCCTTATTCCATGCGTAATGCCTATCAAGCTCCGCGCGTAGTTCCCCCAGTGGGTTCGAGGGTGCGGCCTTTTCACAGTCCACGATTACGCTGGTTCAGGATTTCCGTTGCCCCTCAGATCTATATACTGCAGACTAAATTCCATAATCTTTACAAGGATGACGTTTAGCGCTATGTGACTTCTTGCCTAAATTCTTCAACGTTGAGGCTTAGTTCAAAACAGCACCGATTTTGATCATATGTGGTCGCGGCCGCAGGTAGCTTCGCGTATCCATGTCTTCGAAAACACTAGAAAGAGAACCGGCGACTTTCATCGATGACGTGCATAAACACGCCGGTACGATTAAAACAGCGCCTGCTACGCGCGGCAGATCCTGGTATCGACTGTATAATCTTGCTCCCAAGCATAACGTATGAGCGCAACCTTCGGCGCAGGCAGGATTGGGTACTTAACCCAAGATAAGCCTATGTCTTTGGTTTCATTGTATACCGCGTGGGACGTTAGCTTGTTTGGTACCAGCGAATTATGAGGTATACGAGGAACAGAATATCAGAGAGGGGGTTAGCTTGTTCAACACTGGGAGGCCCGATGTCAAGGGGCCCTAGCTATGTCCGTACAATAATGCACTACGGATATGTTATGCCGTCCGACCACTATATTGAAAGATCGTGGTTGGTTTGATGGGAGACATCCGAGCACGCTTCTTGATGTCCAGATGACGCAGGACTTATGGAATTGATACCCGTGATAAGTACACATTAGTGTGAGCAAGTCTAATAATAGTGGCTGAAGCAGTGCTAGACGTATAGACGTTCCAGAGGCTATGTGCAGTTGCTTGGTTGCAGTAATTCAAATTACTACGGAATCTAGATTGCTAGGGTTTGGAAGTCTTTCATTCTTTAGAAGCATTTCTTGTCAATGTATTAAACAACTACAGACTGGACTAACGTAGGAAAATAGGAGTTACTCTCGGCAACATTTCTGAGGTTCGGGTTGAATCCTCGAGATACCAACGTTGACGCCCGGGAATCGGGATTTTAATAGAGTGTTTCGCTGTGTTACTTTGAGGCGCAGCCAAAATCGTGGTTACGGTTTGAGGTTCGTGTCTTGTCCTACTGGTTAGCTTGGCTTCTTATAGATCCGATGGCCGAGGAATACTCTTTCCTGTGGCAGCTTCAAACACTGTAAGGCCACACATTCATTGTCGGCGAGCGGCTTCCATATATCGTCCAACAGTCTCAGACAAACTGCATACACCCGTTTGTTCTCTGGATACAACATAATGAGTGATGGTTACCCCTTGCAATCCCTCGTCTCATCGATCAACACGCATTACTGACGACTGTAATGCATGGGCGTGATTACCTAGGTGGCGCATCTATGACAAATTGCGGACACATTCTGACCTCGAGAGTCCATGGAATGTCGAGACTAACAAATAGTTCTGGCCAAAGTGTCATGCCTTGAGCCGCATATGCTCCGCCAAAGCTATTTTAGTATGTCCCAAGCCTGGGGAAACTTCGCGGCCAAGGCTTCTAGGTCCAGCTACCCAGCTAAGCACGTCACGACTTCACTTTCGACATGGCTAGACCACGCGGCTGGGTAATACTTAGTGTGTCTTAGCTCGGATGGCTGAGCGCTAGTTGGTCTCCGTCCGATAACTGGTACATGATTCGTCTTGAGAGATGCTTCAAAGCGCGCGACAACGCTTGGGATTGGTTCAAGCTCGCTGACGTTGTGCTGGGGAGCGCTGCAAAGAAGAAGCATTATAGTCTGGAAACGAGGCGTCGACCGCTAAGCCGACTGAGATAAGTTTGCTGATATCGCTCCGGCTGGACTGCGTTACCGGCGGATACATGTAGAATGGACTACGATTTGAGAGGAATCGAGATGACGATCAAACGGGATAGTGAAACTTGGAATTAGACTCCACGCTTTCCCGAACGAATAGTAGCATCACTGACTACCCTCGACCTTTGCATCATTCGGGCAAATTCTCCGTAGGGATCCTACTTTATCCACTCTAATATAATCGTTCCCCCGCTCAAGGTTACAAGATCTAATAGTCTTAATTACTATCATATTATTGTTCAAGCATAACGACGAGGAAACCAATTGCTCCTATCAAGTGCATCACTTCATACAATCACGATGAATGTCGACAAACCCGGCCGCCGCATCCGTCTCCCCTGGGAGTCACGGCGTATAGTTGCTGTCACGACCAACGATGATAATGAGACTCTGATTTCACGACGCGTGCCTTTTTTCGGGCATCTTCCTCTCGGAGTCAAGAACCATCTGGTGGCCATGATGAGCGAGTTCGTTGGCACATTCCTGTTCCTCCTTTTCGCATTCGGTGGTACAAATACCGTCAACACCGCTGCGACCAACGGCGAAGAATTGAATGCCAACCCGGCGAAACTACTCTATATAGCATTGTGCTTTGGTATGAGTTTGGCAGTCAACGCTGTGTGTATCTCTCTTGGTTTGGGTTCCTCCACCGATCTGACGGCTGACGTTTGTCACAGTGGGTTTTCTTCCGCATAAGTGGTGGCCTCTTCAACCCTGCGGTTACTCTAGGCATGATGCTTGTCGGTGCCGTGACGTACATCCGTGGTGGTCTCATAGTAATCAGTCAACTACTCGGCGCTATAGCTGCATCAGGAGTAGTGCTGGGTCTTTTCCCTGGCCCGCTCAATGTTCGAACGTCCCTTGGAGGAGGTACGACAGTCGTTCAAGGACTGTTTATTGAGATGTTTCTGACGGCTCAGCTGGTCTTCACAATCTTTAGTAAGTCAACTCCAGTGAAGCAAGGTTATCCCTAATGCACCCACCTGGCAAGAGGTGTTGTAATCCTTACCCCGATAGTCCACATTTACGATCTTATCCCTTATCACCTTTCTTCCCTCCGTATGATTCATGGTCACCCTAACTTAGAACCTGCAGTGCTTGCTGCTGAGAAACATAAGGCCACATTCATTGCGCCTGTTGGGATTGGTCTAAGCTTGTTTATTGCCGAGCTCATGTGAGTACGAATCAATTTCTTGGATGTCGACTTTAGCTGACAAGCTTGTCTTGCAGGGGTGTTTATTATACCGGCGGGAGCGTTAACCCAGCACGATCATTCGGGCCTTGCGTTGTACTAGGATCTTTTTACGATTACCACTGGATCTATTGGGTTGGGCCAATCCTCGGGTCTCTTGTTGCAACAGGCTTTTACCTCCTCGTCAAGGCTTTGGAATACGAAACTGTGAACCCGGAGCAGGATACGGATGGTGAGACTCATCTGACCTTCGACCCGGAGACTGGAATAGAGAACAAGATGGTCCAAAGCCCAATAAATGAAAATCACAATCGTGACAGCGGCGCTATCGTCTAGATGGTATCAACAGAATACCAAGCGACCCAGGGAAGTCGTGTATCACAACAGCATATCGAGGAGGTAGCAACGGTACTCCTCCACATTTACCAGCATTGCATAAACGAATGAAGAATTTTTCAGCGATCCTCGGGTGTCAGAAAGAATATATGTGTGCAGCAGAAGTATAGTCGTGGACCCGTTGGCTGCGTGCGGTTAGCTGTGTACTCGACGTGCGTCAAAGCTCTCGTGCGTCGACTTTGTTCTGCATTACGGAGCAAGTTTGTCACAGACCGGCGCATTGCTTGTACCTGCATTTAGAGACGTGGATCGAACATCGAGTGGTGTACTGCTGAGAGTGCAGCGCTCGAGCTGGGCTCGGGAAGTGTTACAGTGGCTGCGGGAAAGTACACCGAATGTCTTTCAAAAGCGACTTGAACCTCCTTCTGGAATTAGCGAAGGCGATACGACTGGACTGAAGACGTTCATTTCCTGGACACACAGCAGCAGGCACTGTGTATTGATACAGGACAACTTGTGAAGCCTTGGCTTGGCGTACCATCATGGGTGTAGCCCCTAGAGCAGGAGATACAACGAAAACGAAGCTATGGTCGATCGTCCTGATCGGATCCCATGCCTCGTTGTAGTCAGGCGGTGCGAGAGTTGACTTGAGCGAGCCACTGTACATAGTTCTCGAGACTTCGCTGGTCCGAGTTATGCAACCCTTCGCAATTCCAGAGGCATTGGAGACGCAAGAAACGTCCGTCATTGCCATGATTTGCTGGTCAACCTCCGTTACCCATGATTTCGCCTCTCCGCATGCTGAGTTCGTCTGAAATTCAACCCGAGGTCTCTGGATTGGTACTGTAATGCTGACCGATGGATGTTATTGCTATTGATTCATTGGTCCACTTTTCCTCGTTTTGGCCGATCTTCTACTGTAAATCCCATGGACGTCTCATCGACTACTGGCGGGGGGGTCTTCCCTGCCAAACCCTTCTAGAACTCCGCCGTCAGGACCTGCTGGGCTTGCCGGGCTTGCCGGGCTCAACAAGCTTTCGGGTGTGGCAGCGCATCTGCGTCCTTCCTTACCCTAAGTACCCACTGCATGCATGTCTGGGGTTTTGGTTGCAGATAACGGGCGTTAATCATTCGACCTGTGGAAATACATATCACCATTCCATATGACCTTTGCGTGGGATGATCCGAACGTACCGGAAGATTACCAAGCGACGGCTAATAGATACCTTTGCATATTACTTGATACTCATTTCATATCAAAACAAATAGGGTGCCGTTGCATCAATTGTAACTCGTTCGTAGAATCAAGCATCGCAGCCTTAAACATGGAAGCCCAATCCGATATACAATGAGCAGGTTCAATGCGGTTGTGATCGTATTCAAGACCGATGACTCGGGGCTGGTCCCTGACAAAACCGTAATGACGGGAGAGGAAGAGGAGGTCCAGGGTGTAACGTGCTGCCAGTGTATTCTGGACAGGGGTTAGGCTGCTTATCATTCGTGCTGACAGGTCGTGCAGATGCGTCAATTTACATCCCGTCCATCCCCTGCCACTTCCACCTTGAAGCTGTAGTTTAGACTCCAAGAGCAAGAGGCACTGTTTGTTTACTCCGAATCGCATTCTCCAGATCCTCGTCTTCTATCGATTCATGTGCCTCCCTCTATCTGATGACAGGGATCAGTAGATTCGCTCAAACGCCATTACTACCAGAGCTTTTGGCTCCAGCTACGGATGTACAAGTGGCCGGCCGTTCCGGAAGCGCCAATGATACCGATAAGCTCAGTGTCTTATCTGTTGATCACGCCTAATTCACCATTCATTTCTACGCCCGTACATACACGTACGTTAAGCTCTGGTATCTTGACTTCTTGAAGTCTTCACGGTACAGTGAGCTATCTCCCTGCTCGCCTCCAAGACGTTGTCGCTATTCCTAGCCATCGACGGGAGTAACCGCGTATCTCGAACCATTTGACGACCGTCGCAACGCCGTCGGATACTACAGTAACTTAGCGTTCTGCTAATCACTGGTGCCGCTGGTAGGCCAGATGGGAAAGAAGAATGTGCCCGACCGTTGCAACTGAGCCGCAACTCTGAACCCAGAACCTTGATCGCATAATTGGGTCTACACATGTTGTACGACGATCCCCTAGCACCGATAATCTGAGCTCGACCTCACGGCGCCCGAGGCGTCAAGTCACCCGTCAGCGACGACGGCTGGAGCACGTTCACGATTCGATGCAAGTTCGAGGGCCCGTCCCTTCTGTTTCTTCTCTATTCCTCTTGCCAACAAATATCCAGCCGCGACCATGATGGCTCTTCGCTTGTTCAGCACATTGGTTCCGCTGCTTGGGAGCTTCATCGTGATACCGACGACATCCGCAGCGAACACCACCTACATTTCCGGCACCAGCCTCGATGGTGTCACTAGACAACTGGCGGTCGACAGGACACCTGCATTATACACGGGGGACTTTGGAGACTGCTTGGGTGGACAGAGCTTGCTTAATGTGACCAAGTTCGACGCTGCCTTTTACTACGACAACTCTACTATTCTGTTTCACCTCGATGGTATCACAAATATCAAGAGCGAAGCCCTGATGCGTGAGTCCTCTCCGTGACGTCTTAGGTCTGCCCAAGCTGAACTATGAGGCAGTGTATATCTCGGTGCAAGCATATGGAGAATCTCGTTTCACCATGGCATTCGACCCATGTTTCGTAAACATCTACAGGCGAGTCGCCTACTGGTGCTTATACGCTAACGTCGTGCTGACAATGCTGCAGTTTATGCCCGATGAACGCCAGCGTGCCAATAACAGCCTTCGCAGTTTTTCCCATTGGCCCCCAGCAAGTCTCTGGAATACCTCAAATCGCCTACGAGATACCAGACTTCGAAGGCTATGCGAGAATCCAGGTCTTCGCCAACTCGAGCCAGACTGAAATAGCCTGCTTCCAAGCTGTCATGAGAAATGGCGTGTCTTTCTCGCAAACAGCCGCTATCAGCCCTGTGTTGGGCGTCTTCACTATTGCGGCTGTTATCGCTTCGTTTGCAACGGCGGCCTACGGCGTCAGCGTCCCTCACATGCGTACTCACTACGCACACTCGATATCTGTACTTGTCGTATTTGAGACATTTCAGTCCATTTTCTTTTCGGGAGCGCTATCACTACAATGGCCGAGTGTACTGCCTGCATGGTGGTCCAATTTCGCATGGGCTGCTGGCTTAATACCGAGCTCCGGTATGCTACACTCAGTCGACTCATTCGCCGGTGTAAGTGGAAACGCTAGTCAGGTGGGAGGCGCTGGCTCTACAATAATAAACAACAATGGCGGTGGCCTGTCCCAGCAAATTTACGGCCGTTCGCTGGTAGCTGAAGTCGTAGGGCTTCTGACGAAACGAGCTCCGGAACTGGCGAAGGAAGCTTTCCGAGCCGTTAAGCGACAGCCTTATGACCCAGACGATCCCTATGACTACAATTGGAACGGCGATCCAGTTACCCCAGGAATGCCAATTCCTGGAGACTGGGCTGGGTTCGCGGGTAACCTATCCGTGCTGAAAATTCCATCACCAGATGCCTTCATGATCACCTTCATCTGGCTTTTGATCGTACTCGCTATCGTGGCGGTACTGGTTGTGGCATTTAAGCTTACCCTGGAAGGGTTGGCTAAGCTGAAGTGGATCAAGCAGGACCGCCTTGAGTACTTTCGATCTCACTGGAAGGGTTACCTCAGTGCGGCGCTCCTGAGATCGCTCTTTGTAGCCTTTTCTGCTGTGAGTATCATGACGATGTTCCAATTCGCGCATACGGAGCGACCCGGTCCCACCGCCATCGCTGCAATCGCCTTCGTGTTCTTCCTGGTAGGCATTGGTGGTCTGTCGATATATGCGCTACGCTTCCGTCTCCAGGCCGGAACATTCGCCTCTGCGCCCGACCGCATTCAACTTCGACGGGGGACACTTTTGGGCTGCGTGCCATGGCTCGTGCCGGTCCGACTCAGTCAACTGCGAGAGCAGGAATTTGCCACTGGGCCAGTCGGTTCCCTGCCATTCGTTCACTGGCACTTCATCGACGACGATACAAACCGGACGAGGGTTCACCAGGATGAGCCGTACATCGAGCGGTTTGGGTGGCTCTTCGCTCGCTATCGGCTGTCGAGATGGTGGTACTTCATTTTCTGGCTGGGTTATCAATTCCTTCGTGCTTGTTTCATTGGAGGTGCCACCACCAACCCACTTGCACAGGTCTTTGGTCTCTTCATTGTTGATATTCTCTCCCTCGTTGTGATGGCGGCTGTCAACCCATACGAGGGACAACGCAATACTGTACTTGCGGTATGGTTGCTAGGCCTGGTCAAGATTGCCACTACTGGCCTCTCAATCGCTTTCTTGCCGGACTTCAACATCGACCGTATTCTCGCAACTGTTATTGGCGTTGTCATTATTGTCATTCAGGCCTTGTTGACCATTGCCCTCATGATTCTGACTATTTTGGGAGCGATATCTTCATGGATGTCCCTCAGCAGAAATCGGGAATACTTTGCACCTCACCGTCTGGAAGGCGTTAGAATCAAGTATTTTGAGCACATCGCAGCCAAGGCTTTGGACAAGGCAGCACCACCGAGGGAAACCTCAAATCCAAATTCCGAGAGCACCTCATCAGGAACAGACGAGAAGGTGTCCGAGTTGCCCAAGCAACCACACTTTTCGGTAACCAACGTCCGGCGGATTTCCAAGATCGAGGACGAAGACGATGACTACCTGGCAGAAATGGAACCGCCCCCGGCTAACCCTTCGACCTTCTCGCCGCGTCCACTCAACCGCTCCAGCCGTACTAATAGCGTCAGTTCGCGGCATTCGGTCAGCAGCTTGCCGCGTGGCGCTCGTGCACCTCGTGCCTCCTGGAGCTCCAGGGACTTCGCATCATGGCAGACCGAACTAGACCGTCCTAGCACCGGGCTTGCACAGAGACTCAGTGGCTCTCATACGCCAAACCAGTCAACGACCAACGCAGCGAGCGTACTGAAGAAGCAGACCTCGATAGGGAGCTTCCGGGCGGCTGCCACGCCAGTGGCCGGCAGCCGTCCCATGACGCCAGCACTAGAGGACTCCGAGGAAAAGGAGCCACAGATGGAAGCAGCGAAGAAGCAGCGAGCACAGGCGGATGTGAAGCAGGTTGACGACAATTCCGATACTACTGTCTAGTGCACGGATGAATTGGAAGACTCGCAGGCGGCTCTCATTACGAAATAACGACAGTATGACACCATTCATTCCGGTACGCCATTCGCAAAGCGGACTGGTACTGCACTAACCCACCCATTATACCCCTAGCTCGAAGATACCTGACGTATCACAATGCATTCGGCGTTTCCATATAGCACATAGATAGAGCATGGATGGCGTTCTTGGAACGATCCCCATAAGGATGGCAGATGTAACAAGTTGGATGCGGTGCACAGAGAAGCAGCCAAGGTTGGCTTCGCTATATGTCGCATGCCCTCTGTTATAGCATATGGTCTGCTTATATGCGCACAATCACCACGACCATGGGCTGACATGTCTCGAGAACAACATAGAATTAGATGCGCTGCTGATAATAACGTATAGTCTTAGTGTAATCCACGAGATGTAACATGATAGCTGGCGTTGATCTTTGACTGGCCTTGGTAGACTTCCTGTCGAGCTGAAGATTTAAAATCCCGCATAATAAAGAAGGCAAGAAGGCCAGCCCGTCCAACCACCCCGCCTCCTAGGGTTGGCAACGAGCCATCAACGATGACTCGCAATTCTTGCGCAACGTAACCTAGTATTGACCACGGCCTATGTACGAACTCTTCCAGGCGAGGGGGCGACGACGGAGCATGTGCACAACGAGAAGACCGAACAAAAAGTATTTGAACGAAATGAATGAACCATTATGTAACTAACTCCAACCCTTGACTGTGTGTATAGTTAAATCCACAAACTCTCACTTTTTGGTGGAGTGCTTCATGACAAAGGGAAGCAAATGTAATCTGGCTACAGAGTGACGCATTAAAGCAAACGTCCATCGACATATCCGACAAGTTCCCAGACATCCCTCAATACGACTGCTTTAGATACCCTGTCCAGCCTTGGATTCATCACCGGGATCTTTGTGCCTAGAACTTGAGACGGAACGGTAAAGATACTGGCGCAATCCAAACCAAACGTTGTCAAGCTTTTTGCCAGTCTCAAAGCCTGCAGCACCGTCGGGCTCCATACTTGACGTATCACGTGGTCTGATGCCCGGGCGTCCTCGTGCCGGAGGGGCTGGATGGTGATGATCTGGGTTTCGCATCGGAGGTGGAAGCGTGCTTGCTGTTGTAGGCAATACAAGTGGAGTAGATATACCATATCCGCTGCTTGTGCTATTGGGTGGAGGAGCTAACCCAAGCGAAGTGGTAGACGTCAAAAAGGTTGTTGTAGGGGTACTGCCACCTAATGTAGTCATATTCACTATAGAGTTGTCAGTCACTTAAGCGACAGGTAATCCTCGAGTACGACTTACCAGGGAAAGTGCTCGAATAAGATGGTACGGTCAGCGGGGTGCTCTCATTGCACGAACTTGTAGGGTATAATGGAGAGGAGGTAGAAAAGATGGACGAAATGCCGGAAGCGCTGCCAGTCTCTGCTTCAGCACCAGAAGTTATGGTTCCAGTACTGGTGAATGTCGAGACGGTTATTGAACCGGAGATCGAGATCGTGGTCTCCCCTGTGCAGGTAGTTTCACCTGTCCATGGCATCGACGAGTTCGAGACAGAGAATGGAGCCGAGACGGTGGCTGTCGTCAATACGGTTTCCTCACTACAAGTACTTAATGACTCGGGAAGTGTCATGGTCGGTGAGATTGTTTCCTCTGTGCAGGTTGAGGTATTGGTGCCTGGGTATGGTGCCGAGGTCGCTGAGATGCTAGGGGTCGAGGTCTGACCGGGTTGCGGCGTGATACTCTGGCCATCTGGTCCACCACTTTGACTTACAGTGAAGCTAGACGGGCCTGTCGATCCCGAAGTCACCGTTGGGCCCTGAGTCGACGTTAAGCTCGATGCAAGGAAAGGCGCAGACAAGGAGGACGATGTACTGACACTAGTCTCACTGAGTGTAGATATGAACGAAGAGATACTACTAGAGAGGAGAACGCCGCTAGCCGAAGTAGTTGTTCCAGTGCTAACAGTGGCGTTCGACAGAGGGTACGGAACAGAGGCTGATCCAGATTCCGAAGGAGCTGAAGTGCCTGATTCGGAGACACTGATGGAGGGCGCGCCCGTTTCTGAGCCGGCTGGTGAAACTGTAGCGCCCTGAGAGAAGCTGCCTGTATCAGTTGGCTCAGGAAGACTTGTGCTCTCAGAAGCTGGGAAGGGAGCAGAAACGGACGATGGACCGGTCTGCACGCTAGAGGGTCCAGGGGTGACGATCGAATTGCTTCCGGTTAGGCTTTCAGTCCCGGATGGCCTCAAAGAACTACCGAAGGCGCTTGTAGGTACTCCTGTGAGGGTCGAGTTTGTAGCTGGAAATGGCGGCGAACTTTGCGGCGAACAAGTTGGGCCACTGCAAGAGGTCGAGCCGGTTGTCAAAGCAGGCTGGCTTCCTAGAGGTATGGACTGGCCACCTGGAGCGCCTGTGGGTTCGGCAGCAGACGTTATATTCAACACGGTTAAGGGAGGGATAGCAGAAGGACCACTCAAAGTCGCCGATGAGGTCAATGATATCGAACCGATACCGGTTCCAGTTGGACTACTCGTTATGTAGCTGGTCAAAGAGATCGACTCAGTTCTAGTACTTGCCGGAGTTTTAGGAGCACCCGAAGATCGGCTTGGCCCAATCCCAGTGGTTGAGTTAGATGCTGGGAATGGGGGCAAGCTTTGCGAGGTGCCAGAACCACCAGAAAGTGTTCCGCTAGCTGAATGTCCAACTTCACTGCTGGATGGGATAGTCTGGATGGCAGTACCGCTAGGAGAGGATGTTTGGCCGTAACCAGAAGTTGTGTTTGATGCTGTGAAGGGCGGCAAATTTGGCACGATGCTGGATGGGCTAATATTGGTCGGCGCGATACTTTCACTACCAGAAGGAGCAGACTGTGCGCCGGGACCATTGGGCGCTCCAGTTGGACCTGAGGTGGACGTCCCATTTGAAACTGGGAATGGAGGTGCAGTCGGTGACATACTGGAAGCCGGCATAGATGTAGGGCTGCCTATAGTTGGACCGGTCACGGACAATGATTCAATGCTGCTGGTCAAAGTGATTTGACCAGATGATCCACTTGATATCCCAGTAGGGCCGGGACTGGAAGAAGAATTGGTGACTGGGAATGGTGGTGTAGTCTCCGAGGATGTTGCGGTAGGAAAAGGGTTGCTAACACTGCCTGTCAAGGACGAACTTGCATACGACACAGTTTCGCTGACAACCGGGCTCGTAAAGCTCCCCGTTATGCCTGAAAGTGGTGATGTGGGATAAGGGAATACCGTCGAGTTAGAGACAGGGAAAGGCGGTACGGTCGGTGCACTCTGTGATGCCAATGAGCTGACTCCAGTGACCAATGTCGAACTATAGACCGGGGATGTTCCGCTTCCAGTCGCAGTAGTTCCTTGGTCAGAGGGAGTTACTACCGACGTTAAGTTACCGGCAGGGGATGCTGGCTGACTGGTGGCCCCTACGCCAGATCCTGTCCCCGATATACCGTTGGATGACGTCTCTGTTGACGAGGTTAGAGTAGAAAGACTGGCTAAAATACTGCTGCTTGGGGCCGTGACACCGGACGAACCGCCTGTCTGAGCAGTAAGGCTCCCGGGAATAGTTGAGTTCGGGAGCGGGTAAGGCGCAGATGTCGAAGAAACACCGGGGGCAAAAGATTGACCAGTACCTGTCAGGATACTTGAAATATCAACTTGACCTGAAGTTGGTGTGATAGATTGCCCAAAAGTGCCACTTGTTGGAGCGTTGGGCCCAATTAACGTCGTCGATTTCGAGGTTGGGTACGGAGGAGCTGGCGCTGACTCGGTAGGGACATATGGAGAGGCTGTAGAGTTGAATCCTGGCAACGGGTTACTTACTGTCTGCCCTGAAGGGCCAGTGACTGAGGCAAACGCCGAACTAGATACCGAGATCGAGACTCCCGTAATGGTGAAAGTCACACTGACCGTCCCAGGGAGACCAGTCGGGCCATAGGAAGAAACAGACGAGTTCGTCAATGGAAACGGTACAGAGGATTCTTCTGGGGTGGGAGACACTACAATGCTCGCCGTCTCGGAACGTGTCACGGATGCACCACTGGATCCGGCCGTAGGTCCGCTAGAAAACCCACTAGAGTTCGTGATCGTATAGAGCGGCTGTCCAGAAGTCAAGGTCACACTCACTGGACCAGGACCAGTTGGGATACTTCCTGTAGAACCTATCGTTGGCCCAATGATCAACCCAGTACTGTTAGTCAACGGAAAGGGAGCCGAACTCAAACTTGCACTCGATAACCATGAAGAGTTTGGGATACCTGAACCTGGTATAGTGGAGGCTGATCTCAACGATTCACTTGAACGTAGACCTGAATCTGTAGAAGACACGGAAGCTGAAGGCGGTCCGGTAAAAGGTAGTGTTCCTGTACCATTGCTTGGACCTGTTGGGTTCCCGCTGGGATTGCCGCTCGGGACAACAGTCAGACTCCTGGACTCTGACAGCGTTGGAGATGCCGAGGAATACCCTGTGCTGAAAAAGGAAGATACAGTAGGCCCCGAAGTAAACGAAGTGGAGTTGCTCACAGGGAACGGTGGCAACGTTCCGGTTGTAGAACTGGCCACACTGCCGGAGCCACTGCCTACCGAAGGTGCAGTACTCGAGCCAACCGGAGCCGAGCCAGTCAAGCTTCCCGACAGCGAAAATGTTGTAATAACGCTTTGGCCCCCGGTGCTCAAGAACGGAAGACTGGATGACCTGCCAGTGCCGCTCGGCGTACCCGTTTGGCCGCCTGGTCCATTCGAACTGTTGGTGACGGGGAACGGCGGTAGAGACATGGAAGCGGTTCCTATTGGACCTGTCGAGGCACTAAACTCAGTACTGAAGATAGACGAATCGATACTCGATATTCCTGTAGCTGATGGCTGCTCTGTGAGCGTCTCTGAAGAGGTACCACCGACAGACTGCGCACTCGGAGCTAGTGTGCCAGTTGGCATTCCAGATGAAGGGAACCTAGTTGAGCTGACCGACCGGCTGGACGTGTAATTACTGACAGGGAAAGGAGGCAATGAAGTAGAAAAGCCGGGAATGAAGGTTTCAGATCCACTAAGACTTGTCAAAGGTATCGTAGAAGGGCTCGCAGATTCTGATGGCAAGGTCAAAGACCCCGAGGTTGCCGTTGCCGTTGAAGTGCGTCCCACTGAACTACCACTGAAAGTGCCTGTAGAATTCGTCACTGGATACGGCGTGGCACTTGAAGAAGGCGAAGAAACGAAGGGAGTTGTCCCATAACCAGTACTCTGAGTGGATGTACTCGATGTAGTGAGTTGAGAGTTAGAAGGGATAGTCGACTCGGTGCCACTTGGAGACGGTCCTGACGGTCCAGCAGATGTTGCCGAGAACCTGGTAGAGGGTAGGCTTGTCTGACCGCTTCCAGTAGGACCATTTGGCCCAGTGGAGTTAGCTATGGAGAACGGTGCTGTTGCGCTCCCAGATAACGTTTCCGTACCGCTGAAGCTTGGAGTAGGTGTACTGCTAACGCTTGACATAGATGACCCAGAGCCTGTGCGACTGAATGATATTGATGCGGCTCCCGAGGGGCTAATACCAGTCGAATTACCTGTTGGGAATGGCACGGACTGAGACAGAGGCAGCGAGTTAGTTGAACCTGAAGTTGTAGCTTCCGTGGCAGAAGTTTGGAAAGAAGTCCCTGAGCCAATAGTCGAGGTGGAAGCTCCTTGTCCCGTAGGGCCTGGAGTGACGGATTGTGCCAAAGTGCTGGACAGGCCACTTGAAGTGCCTACCGGGCTTTGCGTCCCAGTGAAAGGTGTAGAGCCGGTGGGACCGCTGGAAACTGTCGAGTTCACAATTGGGAATGGTGGTATAGACGACGAGCTTTCACTTGGATTAGGTGGACTGAAAGGACTTGTCGTGGTGGAAGATTGACTTGTAGGTGAAGTCGTATAACCGGAAGACGTAGAGAGACCGCCTGTGCCGGGAGCAGCGGTCGGGCCTGACTGGGTAGTGCCATTTGAAAGCGTGAATAGGGGTGATGCAGAGTTACTTGGACCAGCCGTTATTCCAGTAGAAGAGGCAGCGGGGGTGGGAATAGTGAATGTGAATGTTCCAGCTGTTGCAGTGACAGGAATTGTAGTGGAACCCGGAAATTCCAAAGACAAAGTAGTATTGATAGATGGTGCAGAGGTGCTATTTGCTAACGACGAAGTAGAGAAGGCACTAGTCGTCGAAGTCAAGCTACCGGAGGCGGGGATACTGGTCAGAGAAGTACCATTGCTGCCGTGCTGTGATGAAGAAGAACGGGTGGTAGATGTTGGCAGAAATGGAGTGACTGTTAGGCTTGATGGTCCAGTTGGTCCAGTTATGCCAATGGAAGATGTGGTATTGGATGCAGGGAAAGGTGGCTGACTTGTGAACACTGGGTACGTCGAGCTTGTTAAGTCGCTCTGTGACTCTAATGTAGATTCCGATGACACCGAAGAAGTTGGAATGCTACTGGTGCTGCCTGAGAGTGGTGGTAAACTCTGACCACCGGGTCCGGTTCCCACAAAGCTAGAGGTAGGATTGCCTGCTCCGTACGGTGTACTAGTGGTCGTTGAACCCGTCACGCTGCTTTCGGTCGAAGGCGACTCCGAAAGTGAACCAGTATTTGAGTAAGACTGAGATGATGTGGACTGAGGTGGTGTAGGCTGACTAGCAGTCGGGCCGCTGATCCAAGTACCGTTTGTCAGTGAAAAAGAGGGCGCTATTGGTGACGCTGAGGCACTAGAAGCAATAGTAATGGTTGATGAGAAACTCAATGCACTAGTCAAACGACCAGTGCTGCTACTGCCACCAGGACCAGACGTACTAGTGGGACCAACTGGCGAAGATGAGTTGCCGGCAGGGAATGACACTGTTGCGGTAGATGAGCCTGTTGAGACGGAAGTCAGAGAACTCAGAGTACTCAGAGAACTCAGAGAACTCCCAGAACCTGAAATACTAGTGGAAGATGGAAACACGCTGGCAATTTCCGATGAAGTCTGGCTAGACCCGGTTAGGCTACCACCTATTACCGTCGACGAACTGGCTGATGTGCCAAATGTAGTAATCGGAGCGGCGGAAGCAGATGAACTCGGAATAGATACTCCTCCCGATGACTCGGACACAGTCACAGACAGAGTATCCCCTGATGACTCGGGGGCACTTGCAGTAACAGGGCCTATGCTAGAGGTCGCCAGCGTGGTGCCATTACGAGTAATGGTAGCAGTGACAAATATGCCCGATGAGATAGTCACGATTGTCAAAGTTTCGGGAGCGACTGTCTGGCCGACAGGTCCACCACCGCCCGAAGCGCCCGATGGCGTGGAGCCGGTTGCAGGGTTCGCACTGCTGGCTGACACATAAACGCTGGATGAGCTACCGGACACCTAAAAAGTTAATGTTAGCTTCAAAGCGTTCATAGGCAATGGGCTAGGAACTACAGGAAAACGGACGATGAGATGAAATACTTACAACAGTAGGCTCGGGAGTTGAAGTCGATCCACTACTCGTTGAAGTTCCGGAGAGTGAACTAGATTCACTCCCAGTTGGTGTTATCTCAGTACTTACGCTCGCCGCATTCGAAGTGGCTGACTGCCCATAAGTGCTTGTTTGTGAGCTCGGTGCCGTTGAAATTTCTGTTGTGCTAATGGTCGAAGTACTGTTCATAGGTGACGAGAACATTGAGGCAGTCACAGTGGACGACAGCGACGAGATACTCGAGCTTGAGGCAGTCTCGGCGCTCTGAGTAGCTGTCTCTCCCTGGGGACTCGATAAAGAAGAGCCTATGTATCTTTAGGAACGAATTTCAATCTAAGATTCATGGGAACTTACCGGTCGCAGTGAACGATCCACTGATGGAGACAGTAGAGACAATGGTACGTGACAGAGTGCTGGAAGATGCAGAAAAACTTGAAGATGACGGGGTTTGTCCATACATGGAGGATGTTGACGAGGACTCGCCAGGTATGGGTGAGGAAGATGGTCGGCCATAAGGCGGAGGATAATTGGCGTAGTCATAACCCGCGTTCTCAGGTTCAGGACCGCCATGCAAATCATACGGAGGTCCATCGCTGGCGATATCACCAGGAACCTCACGACGAACTGCAAACTTTTTTCCATTAGGCAAGGCCAGGATGCCCGAGATGCATCCCAAAAGTAGATATGCCAACACAAGGTCGGCAGCAAAAGTCAAGGCTCTCATGCTTGTGGACAGGCCGAAAACTTTCCACCAAGGAGAATGAAAATAGGCGAGATAGATCCACCGTGTTTTCTTCTTCTTTGCAGGACGGAGCGGAGGACACTGATAACGAAGTTGAGGGAAGTAAAAGAATGAATGATCGCCTTCCTCAAGGCTGGGTGTGATGATAACGAAGGAAAATGATGGAATTGAGGATGAGAGTGATGGGTGGTGAAAGCCTGTTTTCTAACAACTATGGGACAGGTTGTGACGGGAGGAAAGGAATCAATTCGACGACGTTTTCTGTAAGATTGTTCACTATTTCAAGAGGGTGTATGCAGAGTCCGCGGTTGCCGAACGCGTCGACGTGATATAACGCAAGGTTTGGGAAGGCACTTTAGGGATGGCACGTACGCTTTGCAACCCCCACCGGCAAATTGCATTCAGACATCTACAATTCAGAACAAGATGGTAGCATCCCCGCCTCTAGATTTGAGATCAGGGTTACTCAATCGATGTCTCCTCCCATGACATACCAAGAAAATGTTCTGGTCTAGTGTTCTGCACGCACATTTGGTAGCCAATCTCGTAACAGTGGCAAACCAAGCTTGGTCTATCTGAGCTGGCATGTATCTAGAGTATACAAGACCGTTTGACATCGGGAAGAATCTCAGATCCTGCACTGTGAACAGCATCAGCTGCCGTCTGCCGAAAATGACATGGCCGCATATCGGAAGCCTGGTTTTCTAGAACCAGCTTCGGCATCAGATGTTCGATACCCGTCTACGAGCTGCGCCTAGATGCTCCTAGCCCGGGAATAGAGAATCGTGGAAGTTTGGAGCGATGGATTCTTGGGAGCTCGGTTTCTCTCCTCCTGTGGCAAAAGGAAGGGTGATGTGTCATTAATCTCGATCTATTCCGAAGGACAATAAGTGAAGTGATCTACGCGAGCGGCCTCACCCTGAGAAGCTATACAAATGTCTTATATGACAGGAGATCAGAACTCAGCCCGCAACCTAAGACGATGTTGACATTAGATGTGACCCCGGGTTGACTTAGAATTCGTAACATGAGCGGACAGGAATTCGCCATGAAAGGTCGCTAGACTTGCTCCACGGGCTCATGATATGGAACAGTCCTAAAGGGCATACAGTAGACTTCTGGTACACTCTACACTGGTAATTGTGCTCTGAACTGAGCCCAATTACATAAATAGGATTGAAAGGGCTGCGTAAGATTAGCAGTCTTAGCAGTCAAGCGAAATGGATCGCCGTTAGAAACCGCATAGATCCCGTTTCACGGCAAGTCCACTCGATACAGGCTTTAACAGAGTGGAGTAAGCCCAATCTCAGGTAGTCGTACAGCTCCAGGGGTAGTTTGGGGCTGTATGCATCGACCTGCAGGCAGCCTGGGCTGGTGGGAATGGCACATGCAGCTAGCCGTTTGCTGGTTGATCAAGCTCCGTCGAGTCTTGGGTGTTGGTACAAGATCAGGACATTGTGTCATCAGAAGGTGGAAAAAGATCTGCTTGGCAGCTTTTGACTCGCTTTACCGATATCCAGCAGAGTATGACTTGTAGCAAGGGGTATCGAACGCGCTATTTGCTTGCATCTATTAAATATCTGGTATTACGTTCAGAGGTGGAGTGTAACATGAAAGGCAGACGACAGCCTTTCGGCCTGGGCAATCTCGTGTGACGCCTGGCTGCAGGGTTCTCTAAATCCAGGGATTCGACAAGACCAAACGAAGTGATGCGTTTGGCTGATTTGTCCATTTGACAGCAATTCTATCGTGTCCTGAATATCAAAATAAGACACAGGTATTTCACTATCTCTGAAACTCACGATACTTGGGGAGAGAGCCTGAAAGACCACGTGCGAAGCTTGACACGTATCCAGTAGGCAACTAGATTTCCCCCCCATTAACAAACGAGCACCGACATAGATTGTGGGAAAAATCTTGTACCATATCAATGTACACTATGAAGATCTCCATGGTCAATAATCACTAGAGGATACGAGGATGTAGGTAGTTGAACAGTTTGACCGTTGTGCTGTGTCAACTAGCTAAATACTCCGTGCTCTGCTACCTGAAAAGCAACGCAAACGAATGTTCCTTGGCACACTGTTGCTGTTCTCTAGAATGTGTATGATCTTCGATCAAACTAATCTCGGAGACGTCGGCCGTGTGCATATCTTGTGTATCCCTACTCGGCTTTCTTTGCCGCTTCTCGCAGCTCAGGAGCCGTGCTCTGGTTCATGTTGGAGTCCTTCCCCTCGATGTCGGCCGCCCACAGAGCAGCACCGACTTCAGTAAGATTTGTCAGTATACTGTATGGTTCCACGACAGGACTGGAGTCATAGGCTTATAGGCTTACCGGTGTTGGTGAAGGCGAAGAATATGGAGGCAAACGGGATCATCTCTAAGAAGGTTGCGATGGTTCCAAAGCTTGGCTCGGTGTCAGTGATTACTTGCGACTGGTGGGGGCGTGTGACTAAGGGTTTGCATTGCCAACGAAGTAGCACCTCTAGCCGAGTATTGATTACATGACCGTTGCGTATTGAATGACCTCGTCTTCAACCGCGGCTCAAAGCAAACGAGGAATGTTATCACTCACCTTGTGTAGGATGCGGTGTGCTGCTCAAGCCACTCCGATCTTCGAGGTTGCGACCACTCTTTCAGTTGGAAGTACTAGATATGAACTGTTAGACTGGGTGGTGTATTGCTTGAAGCCGGGTAGAGACGTACCCGACCATGGACAGAGCGACCGCGTGTTCGACCTAGAAATTGCGTCAGAGAGAAGAACCCACGCGGGGACCGCTAGCACATACCTTGAATGAGGATGAAGATGATGGTGCCAACGACTAATTTCCGAGTCTCATATTAGCGACGACTGATGGAAAATGCGAGGAATAAGTCGTCATACCGGGAATGAAGTTCAGTGGAAGGTACATGACGTAACGAATCAAGGCCTTTGGGCTGTACTTCTCGAACGGACTCTTCAAGATCTTGCCGAGTCTCTCGATGGGATCCCGGCCTGACTTCAGCTGTCTACCTTCGCTAACGACACCAGTGGCATTCCTGGAGACCAAGGTTCCATCAAACGTGTCGAGTAGAGCTTCCTGAAGCAGAAAGTTGCGGGACACGATCGAGATGATGGTCGAGCTCTCACTCAGAATGAGCAAGACGGTGGTCAAGACAGCCAACGGTCCGTTGACGAAGACCAGGACCGCCAGCTGAGGCAGGTACGTGAAGAAGAACATGCCGCCCACGACGGCGGCAGAAAGACCCAGAGTAGGCACAACCCGTGATGCGAAGGGCTTCCAGAGAGCGCGATGAGTCAAGAAGTAGACAATGCCCCTAGACAGCTTGTTAGTGAAGTTCTTCGGGCAACTAGAAAGTGACAAGGCCTCCAGCTGGTGACACTGACTTGAACGGGTAGAGGTAGGCGCCGCTTCTGGCTGCATCAGTCGCAAGAGCCTTGGCCTTGCCGAAGTCTTCTCTCCTGCAAAAAGTTAGGTACCATCCAACGCATTGAGAGCTGCGATGGAATATGACTGACGCGACCTCTTGGGCTTTTGCCTGGACGTTACTGACGAATCCGGAGGACGACATCTTGACAGTTGCAGCGTTGATAATCTGAAGCGTGTCTGTTGAGTGAAAAGGTGGGAGTTGAGCTTGGGAATATCTTTGAGCTGAATGTGGTCACATTCACATCCCTTTGTTTATTTGCAGCTGCTCAAGAATTCCTCGGCGCCTGCTTGTAGAAGCAGCTTTCTCCATGCAAGTGAATCCTCGATGTCGTCATAATGTGGCTGTCAGCTGGGGACCCACTTGAACTATTCCGTCAGTTTGACGTGGCTTATGCCACCGCATGTGGCGTGCTGGAATTCCAGCGGAGGTGTTCCTCCGAAGGTTTTAGAGGGATGACGAGTCCTGCAAGAACCAAATTGTGACAGTGCCTCGATGAGTAAGAGGAGAATCCAGAGACTTGCGCGCTGTGAGTTCAATAGAGCCTCCACCTAAGTTCGGATAATCGTGCCAAGTACTTTTTCCACTCCCGAGCGGTCCTACCACTACCACTACCAACTACCAACTACCAAGCAGGAGCCTTGCTATGGGGCCGCAGAATCGACATGACTCAACAGGAAATCAATGAGGAGGAAGTCTGGTCGCAAGACCTTGCAATTACTTCACAATTGGTAGTATAGTCCTCACCACTTGCTGAGGCTGCAATATTCTTACCTGCGCTACGTGATTAATTTTCCTCTGACCGATCATATATTCATATCCAACTATGCGCAACGCATAACGCAGGCTATAACCAGGGAATCCAGCTGGAGTATCCATCATGGTACTCCCCACCACTAAGATAAGTGAGCAGCCCTATGGAGTTGGATAGATGTTGGTGTGATAGGCTATACGGGAATGCCTCCAAGGTGTTGAACTTGGCTGTAGCTTGTCGTATTGACCAGTCCCGTTCTGGTACTATGTTGTATTACTACTATATCCAGTCTAGCGGTTTGGTTCTAAGAAACTTGGGACTCAATACCACAACAATACAACATCATACCGTGCCCGGAGTATTGACTGATGCAACAAGCTACGATGAAGTTCGACGCATCAAGAATCGGGCTGTGTAACTCTCTTCAGCTATGCCTGGGAGCTGAAATCTGTGCTCCATCCGGAAATACTACGTGAGAATTCGGCGCCCTCCATGGCGATTATGAACCTCTTCTTCTTCAGCAGTATTTATCTAAGAAGACCCGAGCCATCATGGAGAAATCATCGCCCAGGGTCAGATTAATTACTGACCTATGGATACAGCGAGTCACACACATTCATCGGATTGGCTGTTTTGCAACATGAATCACTCACCACTGAATGCGGTAAGATTTGTAAGTTCTCATTGTATATCCTGAGAGTGGTGCTCCATTGTTCTTGTCCTGTTTTCGTATATAGAACCCCGGAATGATCAAGGTTGTTGAATAACTTAGGATGAGTCAATCCTTTGTCCATGAACACGAAATCTTGCATGGGGAGTGACTTGTGCGTTGGGTATTCAGGTGATTCTATGTACCTTGACGATCTTGAGGCGACAATGTAAGGTGTCCTTAAAGTGGCGGGCCTCGAATTGGGGAATCGACGAGTAAAGACACATAAAGATGAGTAAAAACGCGCCATACGACCAACCCACGACTCCTTGCCCACAGATTCCTGTCTGTGGTGAGCATAAGCGAAGGACTTGCTTCCAATGTCTACACAGCTATAATTGCGATGTTTATGGCCATTTGAATCCAGACATTCGAAATATGACCGATCGAGGGGTAAACCCGTCACCACTGCGAGGACTGCATGCACTATTCATTCCACAGCTCGACGCGCACCTGGGACTCTCGGGGGGCAACACTAGGAGCGAAATTCCAAACGATATTGAAGCTAGGGAAGAGTTGGAAGCCAATGGATCGTTCGAACTTGTCACACCGCCTGCAATGGCTCCGACCAATGACTGGTTTCACTTCTGCGACGAGTGCTCATTGATGTGGCTCTCCGGCCACGAAGGGCCGATCGTGGTAGCAAAACACCCATCTCATACGGCGATTCGTGATAAGCGCACCCTCGTGACCTGGTTAGGTGTAAAGAAGACCAGCAATTCTGCGCCTTCAGAATATGGCGGCTTTGTATACTTTGGTCAAGATTCCAAGTATAATAGCACGCTTAGCGCACCAAGTCCTGAGGCAGCCCTCCTGTCTGCAACGCAGCACTGCTTCACCGTGGTTCGTACTCATGTCCTGGAAAGTAGAGGACACATGATCGAAAAATCCGTCAACACGAACAGCAACAAGTTTTTAGAGAGAGCTAGAGGCTTCCGGCTCGTTATCGTAGTATCAGATCCCTCTTTGGCGGAGTTTTTCAGCGGATTAGGGGATAGGTTCATTTGGAAACCACTAGCCGGTACCTACAGAACAAGATACGGAGAATGGGCCCGGCCAGCTGCTCGTCTACAGTCGTACGAATCCCTCCGTTCGTTGGAGTTGGAGCTCGAACGGCTCGCAGCCCATGGCATCATGGTAAAATGGTACTTGGTACATCCTTCGGTCAATAGGGCTATAGCTTCTTCTGCCGCTACTAGCAAGCCTATTCGTGTGGATACTGCCCATGCTAAACCTCTAGATCTCCCTGCGGAACCGCAAGTGGAGAATTGTGCTGGAGATACTGCCATCAATCGATCTGCGCAGAGTGAGTGCGACGTGAATATGGATCAATCGAGGGACAACTCGTATCCAGACAAGATACAACCTATAGATGAAAACTGCTTCGAGAAACCTGGATCCTTAGTTCCTTCCACAGGAACGCAAATCATGAATAAGACGATGGCAGTCGCGGCTGGTGAAGAGAGGGGGAACGAGATGGACATGGGTACGGTAGAAAGCGTCGCCGTTGGTAGTCCCAGAGCCACGTTTAGTACTCATCGTCCAGAAAAACACGAAGATATGGTTAACGGGGATGTTATCACAGGTGGAAAGAGCGAGTCGCCTTTGGGGGATGCTGGCTTGACAAGCAAGAAACCATTGACACAAATTGCTGCTGAGAGTAGTGGCAACCCTACGGCAACTGCAGACAGTGATTTGGCTCATGGCCAGGGAACATCTCACGCCATTACCCATGGTGATGAAGATAGCCTCGCAAACTTAGCCTCTGTCCCAAGTATCGTCACGACCTCAGAGTCTGACTCACACAGAGCCGAAGATGGCTTAGCGGACGGTCAAAAGATATCTCATGATCCGATTGGGGCGGACGGAAGCAATACCATAATCATAAGCATGAGCCCGTTTTCGATAGGGGATGACTCAACGTAGGGTTTCGGTCTGTACTATGCATACATATATAGTAGTAAGCGGCTTTTTCATATTATATCTTCATGTTATGCCTATCAAGCTAGGATTCACAGTCTAAGTAAGGTTTATACGCTGGCGAGGTGGTCCGCGCCAGATATAGACGGTATATTACATACATGGCGTTTTGAAAAGAGACGTAGTGCACTTGGGTACAGTAAACTGTAGTAAATGGGTCTTATTCCTGGCATTGGAACTCCGAATTTCAAGCGGGCATCGTATAAACTGCGTAGAAGCAAGAGAGTTGTTCTACCGGACTGCTACATCGATAAACTAATCAGGAAGTGGTTAATGGCTTGAGACTATCTAATGAGAGCGGAGTCTGAATAATCCCAATTCGATATCCTTTCCCGGCTCATAGAGGTCAATACAAACCCGAGCGCTGCAATGAGGAATGTTCATCAGCAATGGCCGGTGATGTCAGGGATTGACAATGTCCAAACAAACTCCACGCAAAAACCACATTGATATGGTATATATATAGTATCCTTGAGACTAACAGCCGCCAACGTGAAAGCCCCCTATGTAAGCAAGATAGTATGAGCCCCTAGCAGATACCTCGAATGTATGCCTTAGTACGTTCTCCCTACCAAAGCCAAAGTAAAGCAGAGCTGGCAAGTTATGGGCATGAGCCCTGTTATGCCGACAACTTGCCCGTAATGAACGTTACAGCAGGGGCCACGCTGCTGAGATAGTTTAGGTGCGCAGACGTTATTTGCAGCGTACCCAGGCACACATCGTCCCCCTGGTTGCAGTAAATCTTCGTCTTGCTGACAGCGATGTTAGGAATCTTTCCGCCATCCTGCTCTTTCTGCGTGTCTCCGAACGTGACGGCGGCAGCAATCTTGGCAACGACAGCCGTAGAAGCGCCTTCTATTGAGCGGTGCACCATAGCAGCACCCTGGCTGTACCCTGCGACGACAAGCTGAGCATTCGGACACTTGGTGGCTGCCTGGGTGATGAGTGTTGTCATCGCTGCGGCTTCCTTCGCCGGGCAACCGCCATCGTCAAGATTACCTTCCAGACTAGCCGAGTAATCGATACCCTGGACGGAAAGTGTTGTCCCAACGGCGCTGCTGAGGGCAGTCGCAAGTTGCTCTCCTGGCATATCACCCTTTATCGCTCAAGTTAGTCGCGAGGTCATTGATCTAGTATGGATGTTGCCACTTGCCAGATTCCCATCCTGGGTGCTCCCACGAGCGAAGAATAAGATGACGTCGTTACAGCCACCTGTATCGTAATCGTTGGCAGTAGTCCCGTAGCTCTTTCGCTCCTGTATTTCAACGGGAGCTGTGCTGACGAGAGCCACCAGTAAGGTGTGGAGGATGGAGAAGGACAGCTTCATGTTGGCGTTTATTGAAACGACTACACCGTGGCTCTCATATGCGACGTTACAATAGATTTGAGTCTTTTCGCAACGACTGAAGCAACACGTTCCACAACGAAGAACTCTCCAGGAGCCTAAATGCAGAACTTGGTGGAAATATATACGCGAGCTTCAATGAATGTATTCTGCCGACAGTCTGTGGAAGAACAGACGAGCTACATACCTAGAAAGATGCCGAAAGCTGGTAAATACATTTACCGCCATACCCCCATGACTTTCGGCCCATGTGATCCTTGACCAAGAGCAACAATGGCAATGGAGGTGCCGCTGGCGTAACCTAGAACTATCAGTCTATTGGGGCCCAAGGCTCAGGGGTTCAGATGTATAGAGCTCCAAGTTCCGTTCCCGCCTGGACTCCACATTTCATCTATTCAAGGGTTTCTCATGGGAGGATCGGGTTGCATCGGTAGACGTCGACCCTCCGGCATAGAGCCGCACGCAATAGCCCAGCCATGATAAGGTTACGAGCTCCGCACTCGACCGGGAAAGTCAGTTCGAAGTAAGTCGAGCCTGGCCAGAACTCGAAAGTCTGCCGCCTGCCCGAAGCAGGCATCGCCGAAGATCGTGGTTGGGTTGGTTTCAATGTCACGGAGTACTGTTAAGTAAAAGGAAGTCGAAACCCTTGGTATGATCGCGGGGTGCAGGAGACAAGCTTCTCGATTAATCGGACATAGCTGTTTTGGGTTGCTTCTCCGGGTCTGCGGCTAGCGGCAGAAAGCTACGCCTCGAGAAATCACGTTAGCCAATGATTCGTGCAATAGATTGAAGAAGCTTTGTTTCTATAGGGCGATGGGGTGTTATTCTCTGGATTGATTTTCCTCTGAAAGGGTGTGATAGAAGCTTGCAGCTGACCATCTCGGCGCTGTATAGAAGCCGATCGGCTCCTGGTTCCGCCCGAAGAGCCAATACTACCCCCACAAGGCCGAACCAATGAGCCAAGAATGCGTCCATTGGTATAGAAGATAGGCTTTGCTCTATTCTGTGACAAGTCCGAATAGGGAATACTATGCGTAGTGTCAACACATGTGTCCAGATGATCTGGTGAACCATGTTCGTCGTCAATCCCCCTCAAATCTTCCATTCCTGGACTATTGCGTGAGCCTACGCTCGTATTGCTCATGATCTAGACCCATTATCATTCCTAAACCCTTGCTGTAGTTTAGATACTCGCTGAACTACCCTGATCTCAAAATTTTGCCATTTGTCCCAGAGATATTGGTGGGTTGCCGCCCAACGCCTTGTCATGCGTATGAAATGTCTCCAATATTACACTTATACGACTGGCCAAAATTAACGACTGTGCACCGCGAGTGCTAGATGGTGCTTAGGCTCTCCAGGCACGCATCGCCATTCTCCTCTGGTACTTCGTCAGGTTCGTAGTTCGTAATGGGCTATCTTGAAAGACTATACGCTATTGTGCAATATTTAATTATATATACTATATAATAATCTCAAGGATAAAATTTTGATACGCCTTCGTCAATCGCAGCTGCTAAAGCGAGTGTAGAGGGTGAAGGCTATAAGTATCAGTTACTGAATCTGGCAGTAGTAACAGCAGTCGTCTGGATTTTCGCGTGGATATCCAGAAATCCATTTAATGAGGACTGTCTTGACTGCTACTGATTGCTTCCGAAGAAGAAACCGACTTGGAACTCGAGACGCGTAGGATCGCGATACTAATTGGCTCCGGAAACACGGGAAACAGGATACTATTACTCTGTAAGAAGTGCTATATTAACGGCAACCCCATGGATCTTGATGAAGACGGGGCACTGAGCATATGGTTGTCAAAGCATTCGAGTCCCACGCGGTCTACTGTTGATTCTAACATCACTCCATGGGAACATCGCAATTACCAGGTTGATCTTATAGGGTTTTGCGTTCTAGCGTGCCAATTTGGAACGTCGGGGAGGCCCGGACCATCCCGAAGTCCACGAAACCGGAACCCCGGAAAACGCATCGAACGGTCCGGCTTTGGTCTTCATCCCACTGAAACCCGAAGACCATCCTACCCTATCGACTCATACTCTTCTAGGTCACATCAAGGTACTGCAACATTCTGAAGACAGGCTGGGCCTAGGTACTTGCCATAATGACGAGCTACTGGCTTCGAAACATTCCATATATCACCGGCGTAGAAGCTGCTATAGCTAACGGCGTCTTCTGACGGAAGCTCGCATCGCAAGCTCGTGAAGAAAAAGTTCAGTAAGTCACGGTAAGAGATGTGTATGAATACGCATAACGACCGAGTATGGTTACGGTAATGTAATGAGAGAGCTTGCCTGGTATAGATCCGTTGAGTCCATAAAGTAATTAGCTGGGCTTCACTAGCAGAAGAGTGGTATATTAATCTGTATCATTCATTCTAATAAGTTCGATACTTTCATGATGTCACGACCATAAAGATGATAGATAATATCAAGCTGTGCATGAGTGTATTGAAGAGATTTCTAAGAATACTCATTTAGATCTCCATCATTATGTCGTTTGGCAATGTTACCGACTAGGGTTGAGGACATGAGGTCGGTTTGACACTATCAAGTATCCCACATTTTTCCTTCTATGTTTTGCAGGATGACCGAAAGAATGACGTCCCGAATAAGGAAAACAATGATAAGTCAGTCCAAGTCTAGGTATCAAAAGCGAATAAGTACGACAGCACGTTGACAGAGTAAGCGACGATGGCTCGCTTTCTACGCTTATGCTGGACTAAGATTGCATCGGCTTGTTAACAGCCAAAGAGGCATAGCCCATACCGTCAACGACTAGGGCTTGATAAGAATAGCGTATGCCTATCGAACTTCTTTCTTAATTATGCACTTATGACACCAATCTTATGGTGTATTGCATACAGATTAGGGTTTTCAGCATGGTGATGTCCAATACTGGAGGTTTCGGGACCAAGAAATGGCAGACCTTATGCCGAATGAAGCGCTAAAGATAAATTGAGCCTGCACGTGGCCATTAACATCGTTGTCATATGGGCTTCAACTGATCTCATATCTGCATAGATACCTTTCACTGCGTGGTCCATCCTGCAGTCTTGTCTTAGCTCCAGCTCGGTCGCGAGCATCCACACGCAAAGTACTGTGAAGCCGGACCTTAAGGGCTAGAAGGATCAAGACAGGGAGATTTATCTAGAACAAAAAGCGGATCAGGACGGGCGGCAAGTATCCAATATTACAACCCCAAATTGTCAATGGGCAGTCTGGCTCTCTTGTGCTTAGGTCAAATATTCCTCTGTTGTTCATCGATTGAGCAGAACCTCGGGCGGTCGCAGCATCAAGGTCGACTTGGCCAACCACAGCTTAGATAATAACAACCCGCGGCTGACTCGCCGGCCGTTGATGTATTGGATAGAACCTGAGTTTGCCAATAGGCTTGGACATGCGGAAAGCTGGGACGCTGGCCAAAACATTGATGCTGAGAGGCCTGGGGAAGCCCAGCAAAATTAGCGTGAGCCGTGGACTTGATAAGAAGGAGTAATTTGAAAACATGGCTCCATTCGATGGGCTCTTTTCTTGCTCGTAGCCTACAACGGATCACTTGACATGACGACTATTTCAATATGATATTCTATTTCTATCTTCCGATCCAGCTCACGTGCTTCATGACAAGTCAAAGTCTACCTAGTATAACAGTATCAACATTCCATCAAGGCTTTGGCTGTGGATCCCACCCTGCCCGCCTTGTCTGGTTTACAGTGGTAGAACAACGATTCTACCCAGACCAAGCACCATTGAGGGCAAGGAAAGGAGGAGTGAGGAGGGTGTCGGCTAATTGGGGTTGGTTGTATGCGGCCCCGCACTCTACATACCTAGATTCTGTTCGTCATTAAAATATCCTCGAAACGTGTTCCCGTAGAGCGCGCCCAAACGGAAGATCCGGTATGACACGACGCTTCAGATCGTCGCTTCAAATCGGCGCTTATAACCCATCAAATATAAGGCCCCGCCCGAGCGCTGTAACAAGTCAGCAGACCCCTGTCGTGCTGCAGTGAACATGTTGCGTAGTCATGGTCCAGCGCTCTTGACCCGGATTTCCGTCCCAATTCACCGTTCATCGAATGAGTACTTGACAAAGCGACGAGAATGCCAGCGGATGTATGCGAGGCTGTTCGGTGTATATTTCGTAACACTGCCAACTGCGTACCCATGCTCTCGGGGATAGTAGTATGCTTAGGTCGTATTTATGGACTGGTTTCTCACCGCTAGAATGTCCCGGCCGCCCTTACGCTAGTTCTCAATCACCTCAATCACTTCCACCGTCTCTACAATGGATTCGTATCGAGGTCGTTCAACAACAAGAGATCTCTTACGGCCCTTCCCGTAGACTTCACTGATGTGACCAGCAAACTTCTCCTCAGTCTGCCTTCGAAATAACTGGCTCTCTGATCCCCGTACAAAGCTCCTGTACTCGAGGAGAATAACGTGAGACTTGGCGATCCTCGCCTGCTCTGGTAGTACCTTGTTCTCCGGTTCTATCGCCTCGTCCCAGAGGTCTGCCGCCATCTCAGGAGTTATCCCCTTTGCGAGCTCGATGAGGGCTACTGGTGGCTCATCATTCTTACTCAGGACAATAGCGTTCTGTACCTTCTCGTGCTGTCCCAATGTCTTCTCCATAGCAATGCTGAACTCAGAGGTACCAGTATCGAGGTCATAAAGGCGACTGATGAAGCGCCATGCATAACGCGCCTTCTTGGGATCTGGGTGTGGCGTCCAAACTTCGGCCGTAGGGTACTCAGGATAAGGGGGCTGAGACGGAGCGGCAGTGATGCCAAGGTTAGCCCAGTAGCTGGCACAACTTTGTGACTTTGGCGAGAAGGTCATGATTAATTCGTACAGCGGGATCCGAGAACCATCGTCATCAAAATACTCCAAATCCCGCTCCCGAAATACCAGGCCGCCTGCATCAACGTCGAAATACACGTAGGCGTAATCTTCCGGGTCGGCCTCAAGGTTCGGAGGTGTCAATGTTTCTGATGCGCCCCATGCGCCCCGAAAGCGAACATGCTTTGACCACATTTGCCCAGCAAAGTCAGATATGGTACCTACGGGACCTTAATAACAGCTCATTGTTGTGGGTTCAAACGCGACAGAGAACCCACCGTTTCCGTAGGATACCGAATCAAAACGCCTTATATAATCCTCAGCGTCAGGCATCCGAGCAATAGTATCCGCCAGGTAGTATGGCATGAACCCTTCCGTACAGCCTGAGTACTTGATGATGCCGCATGTTTCGCTAATGTCGGTGACTGGGCGGTGTCGAAAGCCGGGTATCAAGATGCCACCTCCGAACGCGCTGACGGTCATGGCGAGCACAACAGCAATTGGATGAAACGGCGAGGCCGCCATCGAAATAACACAGACAAGTTAGTTTTTTATCTTTTGTCCCTAGCCTTGTAGGAGGTGCGCATGGGTTCTCGTCTCCTACTATGTCTCGACTTTTGGTGTCTTGTAGGAGGCAACTAAGCGGAACTACCGTGCACCTTCCATACAGTAGTACCAGGAGTGGCTGTGTAACATGACTTGTTTTTGAGTACTCACAAGGTATCTCTTACCAACCCCAGTACCCTGCCAAGTCCAGTGTCCCCGACCGTCTACGTCCGGCAATGCTGTCTGCGCGTCCATTGTCGCCATACTCGCGTTGGTGAAGATTACTGGCTTTGGAGGACCAGTGTTTCCGGAAGTATGGCAGACGACAAAGGGCTCCTTCTCAGCCTCCTCGAATGACTTCGTATATGGGAAGGGCGTTGCAAGGTCCATGATATCCAGCAAGTCGTCTAGTTCGGGGATCTCAGCCTTTGCCACTGGCCGCTTGGCGAGGATGTCGTCTGCATAAACACCGTGGGCCAGCAGCATGGCTTGACAATCGGTCTGATCCATCAATGATAGGTGCATATCTAGCGTATTCAAATGAGAGCTGAATAGAACCTTGTGTCCCGTCTTGCACACCGCATACAGCAGCATGTAATAACGTATATCTGGGATACCGAGATAGATGATGGTCTCGAATGTCTTGGAGGGCCCAAAAGCTGCTACGATACAGTGAGCCAGCTTGTTGATGCCGTTCGCAAAGACAGCATATGTGATGTCCTCGAAGCCTTGGGAGAGATCGTAGTCGTCTATTGGTAGTGAAGCCCATACTCGACTGGGCTCTTTATGGGCCACCTCATCGATGATTACAGGAAGCAGTCGCTTGCCGATCCTGCCTCCAGGGTGGTCATTCATTACAGGCAGTCAGAACTCAAAGCGTCGAACGTGATTGTGCACTTTGAATGATGCGACGAGCTGCAAAGTTAAGTAATATGTGACATCTGGACGAAACCCAGCTAAGCTAGCTTCACATGTGACGATGGTTGGATGGGATGGGATGGGATGGCAGACGGAAGCGCGATGGCCACTGATAGAGATATTCGACCGGGGTGAAATGCCGTGGGGGTGGGGAGGAGGAGGTGGGCATTGATTCGTCTGTCTCCCTTACTACCGGCGGGATCACCCGTCAATGCAATGTGACGTACCAGACTTTTGACATGTCTTGGAAACCACTGACACTCGGTCCAAGCGGCTCAGCTCCGCGCCTAATTGCATACTTCAGTATCCACCTGTACCGTTCCCTATGGTATTCGAGGGACTTGCTACCCGAATCGTGGAACGCGAGTTATACTGGAGATGTAAAGTAGGCCCTAGCTAGATTAGAAAAGGATCCCAATTCCAAGTCAAGATTCATTATGGTTAAGTGTTCACTTTAATCGAGGGAGCAGGCATCCACAGCTCTTCTTACTCAGTCACTACAATCATAGTCATTTCCGGGCATTCCGGTGCTTGAATCCTGCTCGATGGATGAAAGCTCCAAGATGCGAGGAGGGTCTTCGAGCAATGATCAGCCATATGATGCATCGAGCTTAGTCATATGCATAGTAATTACTATCGCTAAGGTAATTTGGACGATTGTTACTCGGGAGATTGACTATACCTGATCAATCACATCACCCCACGCTACGTGGCATGCGTTGGTATATTGCCCGCTCTCCGCAATGATCTACAAAGAATGGAAACAAGTGGAGCTGGCGGGGATGCGGGCGGTGAGCCCTTGGTGGACGTCTGCGTGCTTTGAACACGTCTGGCTCGAACGTGAGCAGCTTGCCAGTTGCACTATATTCTGCTTAGGTAAGTATATCGTTCATGTTACACAAGACATGTAGTACTTCCAGACTTCCGTCAAAACAACACACGGCCTCTGAGATGAAGGTAGGCCATCAAGTCAAGGAGCATCGAGTAAGCGCGGACGCAACTCATCGCGTCGAGCGTTCTCGGACCGTCATGCAGCTCTGCCTTGGCGGTACACCGGGATGCCGACCCCAGGGTGCAGGCTTTCGGTCAATGCCCCCAAGCACTCGACTCTGGATTCGTTTGACCATGATCATCCGAGCTACATAAAGGTAGCCTTTGCCGCTGGGACTGACAAGCAACGTACGATCCCGTCTTTCACTATCTTCTGCGTGACAGAGACTCGAAGGGGTTCACACACGTACTTGTAGTACGAAATACTAAACGTTCTTTGGCTGTTCATCTAGAGGTTGTCAAAGCCTTGAAACAATATTATTCTTGGCGTCTTTCCCCCAAAAGGCCCCACATTCGTTGCATCCCTTTATCTGCATTGGCACTATTGCGATCATGGCTGACCCTCTGTACACGCTCAATCATCGGGTGCCCGAGGAGTTGAAGCGTCTTGACCAGAACCACTTTAACTTGTATCTACCACTACAAGGTAGTCATGTTATTCCACCTCACATCATGCAGAGTCTTGAGTTTACAAGTAGTCCTCGTGTTGCTGATGTAGGTACGGGCACTGGCGTGTTTCTGCGATCCCTAGCTGAGAAGCTGCCCCCATCAGCCCAGCTTGATGGTTTTGATCCCGATACCACCAAGTTCGTCGAACCCGGGTCTCTTCCGCGCAACGTGAAGCTCCAATATGGTGACGCACTGGCACCGTTCCCTACCAATCTTCTTGGAACGTATGACCTTGTGCATTTACGGTTGCAATTCTTCTCTTGGACGAAGGAAGGCTGGCCAAAAGTCGTTCACAACATGGTTAGCCTCCTGAAACCCGGGGGTTGGTTGCTGTGGCACGAAGGAGGCTGGCATGGGTGGTCTACCATTCCGCCGAGCAAGGCATTCAATGAATACTTGGGACATGAGATCGATCGAACCATGAAGATGGGCCGTGAGCCATTGTGAGTCACTCTTTTGATCTGATTGGCCATCAGCTATCTGGACCCGAACTTGTTTATTCGGACATACGGACACTGACCTCACTGCCTAGAGCCTGTTTCAAGTTAAAGAACTGGTTTGCAGCCGCTGGACTTGAGGAGATTGATGAAAAGATCTTCAACATTCTCGAGAATGAGGACTTACATAAAGTTGGTGCTAATGTATTGTATAATGTTTGCTATCAGTCAGCCCTAGGCGTAGTGGCTCAAGGTGACACGAAGAATTTAGACTCGAAGGAGTACGTTGAAGATTTGTTCCGACAAATTAGAGAGGACTTCGATAACGGACTTGTCGGTCAGGAGTTCCGATGGGTGTGGGGCCGGAAGCCATCAAACGAGCACCAGTCCAAGGTCTGAAATCAAGATGCTATGAGCCTTCAGGCATAGAGGGACTCTATAATGGATATCAGGACGAAAGCGTAGAATATAAACAGTGTTCGTGGTCTCAAGTCAACGGCTAATGATCAACAAACTAGAGATTACTACTTCTCAAATGTTCTGCCGAAGAAAACCAGCTCCTAGGCCGGAGCCGGGATCATATCTATTGCCAAACAACACGTAAAAGCGCCGTAGTTCCCTAAAGTTGGCAATCGGCTACACTTGGAGATGGCCAAAACACAAAGGGATGCCGCAGTTTCAAACTGAGCATGAATCATTAACGCATGAAAGCGACCCATGAGCCTCCATGACTATGCCCCGACGTATGAACCCATCAGCATTGATAGATATATCCTCATCTCAACTAATTTCGTTATTAAATATTATTACACCTGCAGGCGGCTTGTGAGTTGGTTTCATTGTAACGAACTCACTAAGATGTATACGCCCTTTATCTTGAGACGCACCAAGATATAGCCAATAACAGCTGAAACAGCCCTATCTTGCGATGCTCGTTTGCTTTGCAAGTATCGGTCAGAAAATGGTGCAGGTCTGTCCGGAAGGTCTTCACAATGCATTGCTTGCGAACCATCTAAATAATCAACACCTTGTATCTAGCTGGCCATGAGTTATCAGAAAGGCATTTATGAGCAGTATTACTAAAGATAAAAGAGCTTTCTCACGTGGTAAACAGTGAACTGTGTCTTCAACTTGATTGTGTCATCAACGACTATGCGGATGCCCAGCTAGCCAGGACATAGCCAAGGATATAGTTAGGATTTTCACAGAAGGCAACAAATATATTGCCCATCGTTCTAACCGAACAGAGATGTCTTACAAATGAATGGATCACTTCAATGATCACCTGGTGTGATGTTGTCACCAAGAGTTCATCACCTCCTGGACTTTTAGCTCTTCCTTGCATCGAAGCTTGAGTAACTTCGACATTGGTAGTACTGCGAGTTGACCAGGTTCATCTTATCTTAGTACTTCAAGTCTTGTCATCACTGGCATCTACCTTGACCAGCAGGCATGGAGTTTATAATCAGCCTGGGAGGGAAAAGAGTCGCGCGCTCCCATTTCCAAGCCCCGCCTGCGTCTTTACCACAGAGATCGATCGACTGACAGATCCGTTTGTGTCTGCCTATGGCAAGAACTTCCTCCAACGTGAGCCCATCCCACCTGCTGGGTTATCCAGCACCTGCCGAGCATTTGAATTACATATCGCTCTAAATTGTATATTCTTCGCCTTTACGGATGACGATATATAAACGCAGATGCCTATTCGATCCTTCCATTCGATACCCTCAAAATACCACAATGTCATTTCTTGGTGTCGAACCTGACTGGACGTCTTGACAGGACTTCCTACTAAGGGGTCTTCTACACTTTGTTATCGAGGATCTCTCCGGAAGGGATACGTTGACTCTGACTCATAAGTCCTCATCCTTGCGTACGAGGGTCCTCTCTTACCTGTACATCAATGATGCCCTTAACTCTGTGAATGGTGTTCCCTTCGCTCTTATTTGGTGTTGCTTTATATTGTCTAGGACACAGCTGTGAACTCCATAAAGACTTACTCAGCAGTCGCAGGCGATTGCGAGGAAACGGTTCGGTGGTCGTTTTTATTCTGCGACTTCGACCAATGCAGTAATCAGCGCGGGCCTATCTCCAGTAGGGGATATTGTTTTGACGTGGACGCTATCCGACTATTTCAGCTCTTCTGTCTTCGCAGCAACACCAATATTGCCAAGACTCCGTTAACTTCAGGTACTAGTGTCCACAGATACCAGGACGGAATTCACGAATCGATCCACTACGCCATCGATGAACGCGTTATGAGTTATCTCGTTTTGCCTTTCAGTCAGAGCGCACCTCCATACATGAATTTTAAGCTATGATACGGAGCACGGGTTTTTCGGCATGATGAGGCCGTTCTGACCTAATAGAAGGCTCGACATCTTTCTAAAAATATGGTATCAGTATCAAGTCGCCAGATTCTGTGATCAATCTCCCGCTTTCGAGGCTATCAAACGACTTCCAGTGATGAATGTATGGAATGCGCAGCCAGGCGTTTGGGGTCGTCCTCTCTACTCTGCAGTTCTTCACGATCACATCCATATGGAGTAAATGGGTACTTTGAACTTCTGGACACCGCCTCGGACGTCTATTCGACAATGCGCTTCCTGTAGTAGACAACAATGATCGATGTGCTGTCAACAGTAGGTTCGGAACGAGTTCCTGCATCGACGCATCGACGCTGATGGTTGATTCGTTAGATGCAATAGTCTCACTACCAAAAATGCCTCTACCAGCTCTGTTCAGATCATGGAATGGGTCAATAGGACACTCGCGTCAGCAGCGAGGCCGTGTTTCGCACTGAGAAAGGGAATGCCTCCCCGAAGCAGATATTCTCTTATACCGACGGTGCCTTCTCTCATCCGCAAACGCGGTTTAAGTTCGACCGATGGATCTCTATGACAGACGCAGAAACGCGACTTAGAGCCCATCTAGCGTCCTTCATTGACAGTCACATTGTAAAGATCTAAGTCACCAATCACATGATTCCACTCGCCTCCAGGCTTACGTCTGAACAGCGAAATCAATTCAGTTTCGCGTTTCTCATAATCTCATGTAGAAGATACCCATCGACTCTTGCTACCTGCCGTGTCTCAACCTCGGTGTCTTGGGCTTGGGGCGACCACGCAGAACTTCCCCATACTTTCTACAACACTTGGGAAAATGTAAGTATACAAACAATTTCTATCACTTACAAGCCAACCGACGTTGAGTCATTGATTTTCCACAACGCAATCAGGACGCTACCCTCGACGTTTCCAAGGTCCGGATAAGGGTGGTAACCGCCACTCTTGGCCGTGAAGTTGGCATTAGGATACTTGTTCAGAACCTGAATCATAGTAATACCTTCAGATGCGGAGGAAGGTGCACCACTCAGGCTGGGGTGATGTCGCAAGGCTATTGACCTTTTTTCCTGAGTTTCGATTATACAATGCAACTCTGTGGGCTCGGAAACTCGACCAGCCAACGCAATATCAATCCCCTGGCATGTCTGGGTCATCGTAGCGGATGGTGCTGCTATTGCCATTGCCCAAGAAGAAGAAGCGGCACCAAGACAAAATCGGTGAAAGTGCGACCAATTCTGAAATCCTACCACAATGGATATGAAAGCTATAGCTGGCATATAACGCCATTGCGGGCAGCCACGACTGCATACATACGTCGATTAAATGCCTCCTTACATAAGGCGTAGACTTGGAGGAGATTATTATCGACATCTTGAAGACGGGTCCGAAGACTCGGCTGCCAACCTGGGTAGCTCGGCATTGACGATTGCCAAGCCTGAGTTCTCCGCACACGTACAATGGCTCGGCTACCAAGAGGGGGCTGGTTGCTTGTGATATGTCCTAGGTATACAGTGCAACCGGGTCGGGCTGCGATACCATACTGTTGCGAGGTTTGCGACGTCCTGTGAAGACTCCGAGGCGTCACATGGGTCGTTGCCGCCCGTTCTCCAGAGTATTCGGAATCTGTGTCCGCTTCGCTGGCGCGGGGTCACGGTCCGTATGCGACATCGACCGGTTCCAAAGGTGGAAACAGACGATGACAATGCTAGGATCAACCTCACCATGCTTTGCATCCACCGGCAGAATCACCAGGCGATATCACTAGTGACATCTCCCCACAACCGCTCACTGTCATGAAGCTTGTTTCCTGGGGCCATGGCGCAGCATCGGGAAGACGCCGACGGCCTCCTCCAATCAGAGGAGGGTTTGACGCTTACGAGGAACTGAAGGTTTGGAGAGCAAGACTCAGCATTAGCATTACTGGGCAACTGTCGTTGGCAGCCATGCGGTTCAACCGACGGGCCTTGGACCACCGAGGCTTTATTGAGGGTGTACGACCCGCACGGCTCAAGGTCACGGCAGGCCAATATGACATGAGTACGCTCTGTGCGCACTCTTGTACACATCCTTGAGCCAGACCTGAAGCTCCTGCAAAGCAAAGATTCCTTTCGATAGGTTAAGATACTGCTACCGCTGGGTGATCAGAGCACCAAGTGGAACCCGTCCTGACTACCTAGGTAGGGAGACATGTCTATTGTTGTGCGACCGTTCTGGTTCGGTGTTCAAGTCCACTTGAGAGTCTTGACCTCTGGGAAACTTATCTGAACCCTTTGCCTTCCCCAACCACGTTTGGTTAATTCCGCTTCGTTGTGCGGGCATTTGACCACCCAATATAGCCCATAGCCCATACTAGATATGCAGAAAACGGTATTCATGGGGGATCGATCGTCCACAGTACACGATTGTCTCTTTCCATGGGTATAGTTCATCATCCACCCCAGATAGCTCGGAGCTTGTTTGGGTATGCATAGAATGATATAACCCGTTCCACGAGCTTCCGGATATCATCAATAATATTATACGTCTTGACTGACGTTGAGGTTAGCTATTGGCTTCGGTAAAGGCCCCGTCACCCGAACGGGAACCCGAGTTGTCTCAGAGAGGACCCCAGAACTCCAGATTTAGAAGAAGGCCAGTTATGCAACTTTCAGCCGCACTCCTTCGGAAATGCCAGGTTTATCTTCGGACGTAACCGGAAGTCCGAAGGGCAGCCAACCAAGTGTTAACTTCCATCATAATGCCTTGCATGTTTTAGCAAGATACTGTTAGGAGGCGGAAGCAGACTGCCTCGGTACTGAGGTCGATCCTGAGATAATTCGCCATGGGGGGGCACAATACCTGCATAGGACTAGATCTTAGTGACGACCTATCGCCCCGATACTGTGCACACTATTGACGATCTAGCGGTCCGGCTCTGGAGGCATCGCTATCTTTTAGGGAGCTTGGAGTTGACCTAGGGTGTTATGGGCACAGTCCGACCGTGCGTAGGCCCACTAGGGCTTTTTAGCGAGCGTGACTGTGCGAGCGACGCTCGAATCGTCGCCCGAACTCTGTAGTTTATCTGCGACCTAGGCCGCTGTCAACCTTGAGAATCCCAGCTTGAGGGCTTTGGCCCCTAATTAGTGTACACAGCACAGCCCTGGCAGGCAGCGCCGTTCCGGGAATCAGGGGTAACAGCTGGAGAAGATATTGCGCTGCTGACAAGCGTCCGATATCATGACACTTAAGCTACGTTAGCCTAAGGTACATAGTCTGTCACTCACTTGCTAAGACGACGCCACACAATCACCAACTAACGCTCAGAGTTCGCACTAATCTTGACACCATGGGTAGGTAGGTACGGAGGCGGCACGGGTACAGGAACCTAAGGCGAGGAGCGGCAGTGGGTGGCAGCAGCATCTACTTTTAGCAATCGTTCTGGTCCTCGTGGACAATATCTATGAAACGCTTCCTCAACTCAACTCAACCCAGCCCACATAGTCAAAAGGAAAGGTCGAGTCATGTTACCGCCCTTCATCCTCTAGTTCTAGTGAGCTTGATGATGCGCAGGACTTGGGCAGTCCCAGCTGTGACCGGTTGTGACGGATGAGGCATGATTCGCATAGTGACGAACAATTGTACCAATCGGTGATGAACATATTCCCCGCGGCAGATCAACCTGCGAACCAAACAGCAACTTGTTTCTAGCAGGGGTCGCCGTGGAGAGGCCGTATCATTGGCACATCTGCGCGCTCCCTCGTGTTTTCTTGAAACATCGCACGCAAATCCAAGATCCCTGTGTTTCAGGTGGGACCTATCCCTGCATGATTAAGATGAGCTTCAGACGATAGAAGGAGGCTTGCAGGACTTGGAAGTCCAAGCTCTGTGAGAAGTCGAGAAACTCGGGAGAGGAAATGGTCCCAAGTGGGATGGAATGGCACGATTTGCACCAGGGTATATCCTCCAAGGCTAGGATCTTGTAGGGGGCCGCTCTAGAGATTGGCGTGGCGTGGTCAGTTGAGGTCTTCGCGTTGCTGGGAAAATAGCGAGCGACAATATATTCCCTGGCCGGGTACCCGATGAGCTCTGACCCGAGCGGAATTCTGATTTGATTCGGAGTCTGGGAATGGTGTGCTGTCCGACTCCTGTAATTGTAATTGATTGATTCCTGACCGACCATCCATCTCGACCTCGACCTCGACCTCGACTTCGACCTCTTCCCGGCCGACTCACCGTTTCCGCCATCTTCATACTCGACTCGACTAGATCTGACCTCACCACATTCGTGTTGCCGCCGCGCGCCCGTAGTAGCCTCGCCCCTCTCGGAGAGGACGGCAACATACTGGCCCCATGGACGCTTCGAATGACCCATCTCGCATACTAGAGCAGGCGAGAAAGCACCTAGAGGCTCTCAAGCAAGCGGGACTATCGCGCGAAGCACTAATTGCGTTGCTTGAGGAGGATGACCAACCACAGCAACAACAACAGCTACAAAACCAACTACAGCAAGCACCACAAGCATTACCACAAGCATCACAACAGCAACAGCAACAACAACAACAACAACAACAACAACAACAACAACAACAGCAACAACAACAGCAACAGCACCAACAGCACCAACAGCAGCAGCAGCAGCAGCCGCTGCCGCAGCCGCAACACCAACCCCCGCCTCCGCCGCTACCGCCGTCGCAAGGAGGAATTGATTGTAAGGCCACCATTTTGTTGTGTATTGGGTACAACGTGTAACCCCTGAAAGACTTGGCTAATCAGCGATCTCGAGTAGCCCAATTATCACCGGGTTATGTCGTGCCCAATTATCATTTCATCCCGTCGCACCAAGTACGGTCGTCCATATCCTCCGTAGCATCGAATAGTTCCGGTCGCGAAAGCGTCTTATCCACCGCGACCGCGCACAGTTCGGTCTCGTCTATAGGCGCATCGTTCGCGAAGCCATCGACCCCAGCTTCGGCGTCGGAAGCGAAGTACTGGTGCACGTCCTGCGACAAGACGTTCAAGCGCAAGTTCGACTGGAAACGACACGAGGAAGAGTTCCACGAGCGATGGCGGAAGTACCCGTGTCCCAACTGTAACCAGAGTTTCTGGGGCCCGAACACGTTCAACCAGCACCACAAGTCGGCACATGGATGCAAGACCTGTCCACACTCTGACGGCGTAGTGAAGTACATGAGAAAGAGAAAGGCGTGGGGGTGCGGGTTCTGTGCTGCCATGCATGGCAAACTCGAGAAACACTACGAGCACGTCGCATCGCACTTCGAGAACAACGCATTGAAAACAGATTGGTTACATTCGAACGTCATATACGGGCTCCTGCATCAGCCTGCCATACTTGAGGCGTGGCGGGAACTGATCACCAGAAAGCAGGTCAGTACCTAGCATGTTTCGTAATCTCTCCACCGAGACATAATCATACCTTTTCATTCCAGTATACCTACGCTTATCCCTATCTCCTTTCTGGTCGAGATTATTATTTCCATCTTTCTCTTACCTCCACCTGTCGGTTCCTCGTCTTGTCGCGGTTCCTGCAGTTTGGTCCTGTTTACTCAGATACCCTTCTAAATGAATGATAGCTAACGCTGCGTTGGAACAGAGCAAATTCAATGGCCACCAGCCCATGTTTAGCTGGAGTCTAGATAATACCGGGAGACAACAAGGATATGTAGAAAACGAGAATCCTGGGCAGCTGCAAGATTTCTTAGAGTTCTTTGACGGATCGAGAGAATCAGCGGAGAAAATAGCCCGCTGCGCCTGGGGTTATTGTCATGTGGTTCTGAAGCCGAAACCTACGTCGTCGACTGAGACGTTGCCGGCACGGGAGACCCATAACACTCCGCCTCCGCCGCCACAGCAGGATGCATGTTCGCTCAGCAGGCAGGTCACAATAACGTCGCAAAGCCGAGGCTTGAGAAGGGTGGCCTCGACTTCACTGATGCCCATCACCAGGCAGCCAAGTCGACGGATCGCTTCAGCAGAATTCCGCGAGCGCACCCCCAGCATCGCGTTTGCAAGTCCTATAATGGAGCAGGACGATAACGCGTACCAGAATTTCATGGTCCCATCCCAGCAAATCCCGCCGCAACAAATATCACCGCATTTGCACGTGGAGCAAATGCAGATGACCCATCGGCCACTGTCCCTGGACAAAGAGCTACCACCAGCTCCTCTTCTACCATCGCCAATGGACGTGGACTTCCACATGTTTGGGTCTGACAGCAATGAGAACTTGCTGAAAGCGCCCGGTATGGAACACGGTATGGATCACGGTATGGAGGACTGGCAAAGTTTCTCCAGTACATTGAATGACGACCACGCCATGGGGGGACAGAACATGGCAGGACAGGATATGGCGGCACAGAACATGGCTGCACATCAGAATCAGGGCTTTCCTATGAGCTGGGAAGCTTTGGGGCATTATGGAGGACAGCCGAGGGCTGGTATGTAATTGTATTTGTATAATGTTGAACATGGGGATAGCCTTGGGCGACTTGGCTCGCCAGAGACATAATGTAATGATACCAAAGCGCTGGATTGACTCTTAACCTCGTGCTATGATAGCTATTCTGTTATTGTCCCGTACTTTACATAGATGCGTTATGACGTTCGCACTTTTGATTTACTCATCCAAGTATGAAAGACAGCAGAGCCATAGGGAACCATGGCAGTCATCGTCACCGGCATCGACGTGGAGACGAATCGTCTCCGATTATAACACCAAGAGATATCGCAAAGCGATCTGGTGTCTCCCAACGGTCCCAAGCTCCGAAGTGAAGAACATTGCCATGCTGGCGAAGCATTGTCAGTATCGTTCTGTGTACACTCCATCACATGTACAGGTAGATGTCCGAACCACGACCAGGCGCTCGCAGTGATTAGTAGTCGTTCCTTTGGTTACATTCTAGCCCTGTTCGTGGCTAACGTCGTGAAAAGGGATTCTGACGCGTTCACTTGTGTAGTTCGTGTCATGCGTCGAGCTGAGTTCAATCTTTCAATAATCATAAGAGTCTGCTCGCGACCTGTTCCGACTCCACAGGGTACGGCGTTGGGTTTGTGGTCCTCCCCATTGTATTTACTTCTCTCGTCATCCCGGTCAATCGATGCTTTTCGTGCGAGGCCCACGTGCTGGTTCAGTACTGCCTCGTAATCTTCGCAGGTGAGTTCCGCCCTGGAGCAAAAAGATAGACTCTCAAAATCTCTGTGAAGTAAAGCCGCCGGTGGCTGATTTCCTTGATCAAGCCAAGCGGGTGCCAGTACTGTTGTGACTGTTGCAAGGCGCGCATTTTGGTTCCGTCTACTCCGTTGGCATGTAGCTTAAGACAAAGCAACATAGAGGCGGTAGGCAACTAATGCGACTGTCGTTTTCCGTGCTTTATATCAAGGCCCTTTGTTCCCAAGGTGCTTTTGTTCCTCCAATCCTCGTCGTGAAGTAGCACTGCTTTTTCAAAGCCAATGAACTCGGTCTTCCCTCTCGACCACGATAATCCCATTCAGGTCAACGCTAAAGTAACCTATTAGCCATATCTAATACTATCGGGATCGACGTAGAGCGAGTTGATAACAATATTAAGATGGTCGTCTTCGTCGTCTTATTAATCCTCTCGTCACACGTATCACAAATCTGAGCGAGTTCTCAAAGTCCGACCTGAGTTTCAATGGCTTGCAGCAGTAGTACTAGAGCTCACACAGCTTGCTGTAATATGGGCTCTGGCTGAGGCTGCCAACTATTTGGGGGACAGTGCTCAGCACGCATACCGACACGCGCGAGCGGATGGTGGTCTTATCTGGGAACGGGGTTGGCTACTTGGGGCTGTATCACTCGGTCTACTGGAGGCATCGTGCATGATCCTTATAGCTGCGAGAATCATCGCATTTCGCATGGGGTATCCCCTTATCACAACCTCAACGCAAGACATATAGCTTGGACGAGACGGGGGAGAAGTGGGGCCAACTGTTACAAGGGCTGCTGTTACTTCGACATTGGATCATGTCCTCAATCTTCTGGAGATACTGAGTACCAGCTTCATGCTATATGAATCAGTTGGAACTGGGAGGTTCTTATCGTGACCAGGACTCCTGCTGCGGCTGGTTGGAAGTCAGATAACGGACCACTACCCATTCAATTCTAACAAATTCGCTACGCATGACTACACAACGGGTTCAGCCTTATTGTAGATAGGTTGGCACAAGGCTGTCGTCATCAGCTGAAAGCCGGCCCCAGTTGCTGCACTGATAATAAGTAACGCTAAGTAACGGTGCCCAATGAAATATTATAATCATATTGAAAGTTGAAGCCGAGTACCTGAGGCGCCGCATTCAGCGGTAGCTTACAGGGCCACGTATGGTATACGAATCCTGGGTTTCAATTTTTATATAAAAACCTAATACGAGACGTCTTGCTAATACATGTTCGGCACACAAATCGATAATCACCACGTACTGGATAAATGCCACCCCAATGTCACTACAAGTCACCCACTTTTTGGAATTATTACAGTCCCTGTATTTATTGATGATAGACTCGAGCAGAGATTAAACATGATTCAGTCCTACTCAAAGCACAGAAGAATAGTAGGTACAACCGATGTCAACGACTCTTCACATAGCGCACAGGATCTGGAGCTTAGAAAGAACCAAAACGTTGCCTCATCTCTGCTGAGCACCACCACGACGTGTCAGATTGTCAAGGATACTAGGACTCATTTCGCAATCACTATCCCCGAAACTTTCGGCGCTGGCTATTCAACAGCGTCGTGATTCATGGGCTAAGGAATGGAGCTACCTTGAGATGACGGGCGAAGTCACTCAGCATAAGTTGCCACCCGTTTTCTACGCTGAGAACAGTCTTGTTCTAAATGGCCAGCTAAAGCATGTATGGGTGTGGTACGTCTTACTTGCAAAGTTATGGAGCCATACTGCTGGAGGAAACCGGTATTGTTTCTTTGATTTTCTGCGGCTTCCTTCATCAGGTCAACCGATCCAGGAGAGCTGGCCTGAGACGCGACCATGTTACGGTATCATCAAGATCCCAAAGCTCTTGGCCGCGTTTGCGGACACCGAGATACCGTTTCTTCAAAAGCCCAAACTATCGTTTGGGCCGTCCAGTTCCCCGCAGTATGGCTTTCTATCAGGGCTAAGCATCAAATGGTCACTCAACAGGTGCACGGGATCCAATTCCATTCAACATTAATCTTCTACTATACGCGGAAGCACCGAGGACCAAGGTCTCACCGAATAACGATTAAGCTCTTTACCCTCTGATTAAGTTCACAGGGGTAACGAAACTTTGCCTCACTCCCAGCACCATAATTTGCTGCCCGGCAACACTCTTCGAGCAAATGTTCGATAAAGGCTAGGGCTACGACCTCGTATTTCAGAGTTCTATTGCACCCTTCATGATTCCCGTTCTCCTTGAGCCAGTCAAAGTGTGTCTCGCAAAGTACCCAAACCCCAACGAAGTGTTGTCTGCCACGGCGGACTTCGATCCGTTCCCTCTTGGGGGGCTCCTCAGCGCTCTATGATAACTCTCCAGACACCTCAATGCTAGGAAACTCCCCACCCCAGTATGTTTTCTAATGGGCCTCTCCGGGTGCACCATACTATATTCTTCCTTCAGGACTTATAGCATGGATATTTCCTACCAGATAGAATAGGAACTTCAGATATCCTGTGCCGGGGAAAACGAGACTGTGGAGGATTTCTGCGAGATAACAGTGCTAAGACCGAGCGAGAACCGAGGAGAAAAAGAAAAGACGCAAATTTGACAAAGAAGGGATAAAAAGAACGATGACGAGTTTTTAGCTGGTGTAGAGTCAGTCCTAAACGGAGTAGATAATATGATTAATACTATTGGTGATCTTGCCGGATAAGCAAGCCGAGCACGAGGTGATTACAGCTTTACAAGAGCCAGGCTTTGGTTGATATTCCATGATGTCAATACCAAGATGTAAGTAATGTGCCGCTCCGCAAGATCGCCTAGTGTACGAGCATTATCGAAGGGACATTGCTGTAGTTTAATACTGATCCATATCCCTGTCAATCAGGAGTTCAGACTGCCCCCCAGCGGTCTTCTACCGGAAGATATTTTGCTCGTGATAGCGTTGGTAGAGGAGACAGTACATCATCATCAAGTCAGAACCGTCAATCAGACAACGCTGAGTGTAATCACGTCTTGATATGGCATTGCATTTTAATCTGCCTTCAAATCATGAGATATAAGAGGGGACTCCATCCTCATCTAGCTTTCAGCAAGTGAATACCTGCGGTCCAGCTGGTTGATATGCCTTGCCGCCATTGTTATAGATATTGATCATCAGCCCTGGGTCCGTGGCCTTATACGCACCAGGAAAGGAGACTAGATTGCTCGGGTTACCCGTTCCGGAGCCTCCAGTAACCTGCAGCTGGGCACATGAGAGGTAGAACTGCGCACCACCTGCCGCTGACGCAGCGTGTAGGGCTACGTGCTCGACTCTGAAGAGGTATTCTCCGTCGTCTAGGCATTGCGGAATGGTGAAAGTGACTTCCGATTTACCTGAGATCGCGATTAGTGCCGGCCAATCACTCATTTATTGGCAAGGCGGTTCAAACCTTCTGAAGGCCAGTCGTATTGTTGCCCAGATACGGTCGGCATGTCTTGGTAGACCTTGAACCAGACAGTTCCATCTCCGTCCCAATCGGCAGCCGCTGTCCCCGAGGGCGCTTTTGCCATGTATGCCGAGAGAGCTCCGACGTGGTAGATACTCGGAGCTACTTCCCACGTGATGCTCCCGCCGGCGTTGACGTTCTGCGTCGTCGCGCCCTCATTTCCAGGTGCAAGCTGGTAGCATCGGATATCAGCAGAGGTCACGTCGGTAACTGGACTGTTCGTTTGCCAGTTGGCTGTTTTGCGCGCCGAAGTCCAATCGGCCGTGCCCGCGAGTTTGGGAAACGTATCTGATAGCTTCTCTTAGTTGGTCAACTCGATCTTGGTTCAAACACAACGTACAGTGCGGTGCTGCAGTGGCCGCTGCAAGAAAACCCAGAACCGCAAAGGTCGACTTCATTGTGACGATAGTTTTGTAAGCTCCTGTGACTACTATGTGTTTACGAGCTAAGGTGCCGCTGCGAACCTTCAATCAAGATGTGCTGATAGAACCCAAGCTTCTTATATCATAGACCCCAAAGTTCCGTTATTTCTCATTGCGGACCGGACCACTTGACTAGTTTGCCGAAGACCGCAACTCTAACCCCGGATTAAGCGGGTGAAATGCATAACCGGCTATATTACACATCCAGTCAGCATTCAGTGTGAAACCCATTAATATACCAATTATAGCGTTAAGCTTGGCAGCATGGAAAACCCGTGAAGGCTGGCTCTGGTTGCACAACGTCAATACCGGACATGCTGGTCAATGTTGAGAGCGTGCGCGATTTTCGAAAATCCCGTTCGCCTCAGCGGCCCAGCGCCTATCTAGATGGCATAATGATCTTACCTCGTGTCTGTTCTTTCGCCATCAATGGAGTTATCTTAAGTAGTGTAAGCACCCAAAGAAGCTTCACAAATCTACTCAACTGCAGAAAGCATTTGATCCTAGTCAGTACCACCGCCGTGACCTCGCTCCTAATCTGCCGCCTTCTATTTGCCTTCAATTGCCTTCAAATATAATACAAAAAGTGTTCATATCAAGTATGGTACATCCGTCAACATCATCCATAATTGAATGGCAGGTTCAGCCGTTGGCTATTGGGCCGGGTACGAGGTCGTACTGTTGACCCAGTGATTAGTGCGACATGATCGTAGCAGCTGCGAAGCTAACCTATAAGAGTGACCTGTCTACGAACTGGCTGGTATACGCTCGATGCAGCACTGCTTTTCATGAATCACCCAGACCAAACTTTGGTTCAAAAACGTTAGTCCACAATGAGCGACTTAGTGGAGTATAACGTGGCATACTACATCAATAGAACAAGTCCAAAGGACGGGAGCATTCCTGCTTGAGTGAACTCTGATAGAACTTAGTATGGATCAGCAGTCGAGTTACGTAGGTATATTACCAACAGCTCGGTTTGCATCGATTCTCGTGGCAGAGTCGCTCTATGAAAGCGACACTTCAGCGCGCGCAGCACTGTGAATCTAAGTTCGCAAACACAAACACATGGGCAACTCTGAACACGAGTAACTACACTCGATGCACGAGGGCTGAAAAGCCAAGATGATGAGCTCATCTCAAAATCAATCAATGGACTGTTGCCCACTTCCGCTCCTATTTACGGCCACCATTCTTGGGTCGATCGGGGAAAAAGGCTCGGGGGGGCAATCGGACGATAGGAATGTTGTTGTTGCGATACCAAAATTGAACCCTTCCCTTGAGGTTCTCAACTACGCCAACTTGTGGCTCTTTGTAGAGACGAGAGGCCAAAGCAAGGTCTGGTCTTAGAGCCCACTTGGAGTACTTCTTCTCGACACTAGCAGAGAGCGTCGAACGTAGAACATGCGTAAAGCTGGCAGCCGTTGGAGTCTCCCCGATTCCCATCTCGCGCATGAACTGTACAAAGTCATTGACAGTGTGCAGGCGACGCACTTCTGCGGCGAGGCGACCAGCGGCGCCAGGAGGAGGTCCGCCATGTCTGGTAAACAGCTGCTCACGGACTTGAGCAAGGGACATGTTATCTGGTCGTGCGGTGCGGCGAAACAACTCGGAGAACATGAGTAGACGATAGGATGTGCGAGAGCCTCGAAACGTTTTGTCCAGGCGGTAGGCCGAGACGGAATCAGTTTCCATGTACGATAACTCAGGATTGTCGTTCAGTAACCATACCACATTACGCGTGATGGCCTCGGTAATTATAGCTTTCATCAGCTTGTCTGTAACCTTGACATCACTGACGAGCAAGGCAACCAAAAGATGCGCGAGGTTAGGGCAGTCTTGCTTGGACCGCATGCCACCCTCGAAGTTTGCTAGGAGTCTATTGGCCTGACGTAACAACCCATCGTCCTCTGTTGCCAGACAAACGAGCAGATGGAAGAGGTGGAAGTAAGACTCGATCGCCTTCTCGGAGGCATGGCGTAGAGTGCTGGTTGAGGCATGATAGTCATCTTGCATCATCTTAACCTCATTGAGCCTAACTACAATGTCGCTCATGAAGGAGTAGAGAACTTGCGCATGCGTTGGATTCTCAATCCTCAAACGAGGCTTCAGTTCATCGAGTGCTTGGTGGGCAGAATTCTTCACGAGGCGCCAGTGTCGACCGGAGATAGGCACAGGCAACCAGTCACTGAAGTGGATGCCCTGGACTGATTGACGAATGGAGAGATCTGAATAGGCACGTTGTGACAGAAGGTCGAACTCAGAACTCAGCTTGCCATGGTGAGCAGCAACGCCCACACCCAGCTTGACCTCATGATAAGACATCTTCAGGACAAAACATTGGAGTTCTCGTTGACGCAGCACATCAAACTCAGCGATTATTTGACTAATACGCGGCCAAGCCCGTGCGAAGCTTGTGAGATCCTCGAAATCCTCAAGTTTCTCGAGGACAAGAAGGAGGATCTCGTTCGGCATACCATATATGGGGGCGCTCATATCTCCGTTCGTGGCCGCCAAGATATCTGTGTCAGCACCAGACGTACCAGAAGCACTAGCAGCGGTGGGTGCGTTTGTTGTAGTGGCTGTTGTCAATGTGGGTTGGCCTGCTTCTGACGACAAGGAACTTCGAACCTCTCTTATTCTGCGAGCAGGGACCACATAAGCACCGAGAAGAAGCGCGCTGATCCTAGTGGCCCCGTCCGCTTGGCCAAATTGGCACTTTTTGCAGTAAAAACTCTCGATTGTGCGGTCTTGACGATACTGCTCGAGATCCACGGTGTCGCCATAGTCTTGCTCAATGCCGTTACTGCCAAAGAAGCTCAGAAGTTGTATCGCGATGCTTTTGAGTGTGTATGCTGGGGTATAGTGCTTAGGGTCATTGAGGATAGATGCGCATATGTATCTGCCAAACACGTTGGGGTGTAGAACGAACGAATCCATCGTTATTTCAGGCGGCTTTAGGGGGTAGCTACTGAGGTTGGCGATGGAAAGATGCATCTGTTGCCATCCAGGTGGTGATAGCACCAAACAGAGCCGGGACAGATCGTCGTCATCCCGAACATGCAACTCTATATTGGGATACGGCTTGCGGCATAGCTCGTCAATGTCCTGTAGCAGACGTTGGCGGAGATGAGACATGGTGGTACGGCTGGGTTATGTGTTTTTCGAAGAAGGATATTGGGTCGCCAAGTAAGGTTGTTCGGTTCAAGTGGTTGCTGTGAAATACGTTCTTCTTCGGATCTCTTACTGTGATGGATTAGCGCGGCCCGCGTGCGTTTTCCTCTGAAGCTTGAGAATGATAGCTGATCAAGAGTGGAAGATGGGATAGGATACCTGGCGAGTAACGCAAGGACTTGCCTATTTATATCTCGAGCCAGCCAAATGTGAAATTTCAGGCTGCGTTGTTTGAGGCTTTCGAAACAAAGAGGTTCTAGGTTGTAGCTGGCTGGAGAAGGCTGTGCTGACATTGGCCACTGTTAGTGTCTGGTGGGTGACCGTTTGACTCACCTGCCCGGCCAGGGAATTCATTCGCCAGAATGTACTACCCGGCGACTGTCTTTGGCATCGGCGAATCATAGAAACGTTGATCCAGGTACTTTTATCATTGAATGAATGGTCCATATGCTTTTGCGTCTCATCTCTCTTCTGTCTTGCTCCTCTCTAATCTAGGAAGCATATGTGGGGAAGGCTCCTTGCACAAACCAAAACCCATGGTGAAGTACTTGTCTGACCCTTCAACGATACTTTAAAGTATCTATTACACCGGTCAGGATGCTCGACAAAGACTTCATAGTACTTGGATATGCCTTTGACGCAATTGTTGGATGGGCTAATTCCTGAGGGCGACAAAGATAGATTAGGAATGCGGGGCATTCCCCTCATGGAGCTGATTGATAACAAACAGAAGACGGTATAGCTGTATCGAACCTCTACCTCTCTTGTCGTCGCTATGAAACATGTTTCTCTACGCTGAGGTTACACACGAGCTAGAGTGTAGTGGGCCCCACGAGTCAACTGCTTTGTTCACGACTGTTGGCTACAAAACCGATAGAGACCCTACAAATACTGATCAGACCTCTCAAGCTTCGAGACCATGATCAGTAGGATTATTTATAAGGCTGATAATGGCCAAGAAAGCCGACTCCTCAGGCGTGATCCCGAGGGTTAAAACAATATGGAAACCAAGCGATGTATTGAGGTGTACCTGTTTGTCTCTTTCCATTGAGAGGGACTCGATGACCGTGAACTTCGTTTATCAACGAGTCCTCGTATGGTGTCTCCCACATCCTCTGGTTAGTTGATTTTAATTAATTACTAGAGGAAGCGTCCGATGACTAAGCCCCTGGAAGCTAATCAACTCTGATCCGTTGTCCCTGCCTCGCTGTCCCACTCTCAGCTAGGCCGCAAGACGTTCTATCGGTGTGCTTCCTAATGAAGCGAGCTTTGGACTTGGGAAGGTAGCCTTAGGTCCGTAGGAAATGCGAGGTTTCGTGAATTAAGAAGGTTGATAGAAGAATGAAAACGGAAGAAAATTCTCCTGTTTTGGGGCACAACTTGTGTCGACAAGACAGAGTTTCTGAGTACGTTACGCAGAGATTCAACGTGTACAATTACACGAGGATTCCCGAGGATGATTCAGATCTAGGACTCTGGTCTACTCGAGTGTTTCTGTCATGTTATGACGAGTAAACACCATGCTTAATGGCGACGGATGCCTGTTTGGTGAACGACACAATATACACAGATGGACCAAAAGCAACCCGCTAGTCTCGTGAGAGACTTTGATCATATGAACATCAAACGCATAAATTAGCTGATTGTTCTCTATCGCGCTATTATGATAATCGCTCTTGTACTTAGTCCCTCCTTCCTATTCCTAATCCCCCTTGCTATAGGACAAGGATTGGAGCAGCGAGTGCCTGGAGGAAAAGAAACAAGGCTCTATAGTGGTATTTCGTTGTCCAACTCCATTCCATGCTCTTTGCCATTGGCAATGTTTACGTCAGCCGGCTCAGCCGTTCTGAACGCAAAGGGAAAAAAAGGGGGAAAAAAGAAAACCAAACCCAGTTGTAGACTCCTCTACCACCCTCTACCCATTACCAACTGATCCATAGAACTAATAGCTTCCGTTCGGTAGGCATTGATATCAAAGTTTTCTATACAGTCCCACTTCTGCTGTAGTGTCTTTGCTAGCAAGGTCGGATCCAGTCCAATACCGGGAGCACGGCCAGTCATCAGAAGACCAACGTCGAAGCTCGCACGGACTACACGCTCAGCTCGTGGTCTGCATACCTGGTCAAAAGCCCGCAGAGCGGCTGCAACGTCGGATGTTGATGTGGTGCGCCCCAGCAAGGTGCTCAGAATCAAGGCTTCTTCCATTGCGACGCTCGATGCTGCTCCTTGATAGGACAGCAGCCCATGCGCTGCATCACCAACAAGACAGGCGTTCTTGGTTGAATAAGTGCGAGTAGGCACATGCTCCATCTGGCAAATCCCGGCAATTTGCACCGTGTATACACTTTCCACAAGCTGTTCATTGTCAGTCCATCGTACATCATGGCGAACACGGGTGCGTCTTACCTTGACAATCCCTCGACAGGCTTCAGACAGGTTCTGAGAGTAGATATCCTCAAATTCCTCTGGTGTAAAAAGCTTTGCCCAAGCGAATTCCTCGTCAGTGGTGTCGAACCTCCCTGCTGTGATGATTTGGACCTCTCTTCCGTTGTTGAGTAAATCATGCTGCATCAAGGTCCCATCTCCTATCCAGGCCACCTGACGGGGATTCCGTGGGTCCAGAAACTCTGTTCCCATGGCCTGCTGTGCGCGCTCTAGAGGGACTTTGATAGGCAGTCCCCAAAAGCCAGACGGCCTTGGGTTCAAAGCAAGGTCATCAGGTCCGATGACATGAGCTCTTGTCTTTCCGTGCACCCCATCAGCTCCGATCACAACATCATACTTCTTCTGCGTCCCGTCCGCGAACGTCAGAATCAGCCCGTTGCCTGCCGATCCTTGCGTGATGGAGGTAAGTCTTGTGTTTGTGTGCATCCTCCGGGGAGGCACACCGGCCAAGAGCTCTGTCAGGAGGTCTTGCCGTCCGACAGTTCTTTTGCCGCGGTTGGCATGCCCATTGAGGTCAATCCTTTGCCCAGCATTTGGACCAATTGCTATCCGCACCTCTGTGGAACTGTATACAGCACCGGCACGGTCAAGGCAATAGTCCAGCATGGGATCAATAGCGTGAAGAACTGCTTGTGCAGTTGGACCTAGGTCAACACCAGGTCCTTCCTCTCTGAAACTTGGCCGTGATTCGTACATATCAACGATGATATGAGGATGCAAGAGTAATCCACGTAATAAGGCCGCGCCGGCTAACCCGCCGCCCATGATAGCAACGCGAATGGTCGTGCTTGTATCACTCATGGTGTCGTCCTCAGGTGTCAAACGTAGTAGTTGTGGCGAGATGGTCTGGTATGCGTGATGTCTGTACATGCTGCTTTTTGGCTCTGGCCATGTCCAATTAGCCCGGGATACGTTTAGAACGTCCATCTTTAAGTATGTTCCGGAAAGCGTCAGCCTAACGGCGCAACTAGTCGTGTGTTTATGAAGTGTGAAGTGAAGCTGCCGTAGGACGAAGGACTTCGAAGGGATGCGCAGCATGATGAGTGATCAAGGTCTAAGCTAGTGTATTTATTTCTATACCAAGTCCAAGGCTCACATTGCGTTAGCCACCGCCTTGTCCGAACTCTTGGCAACGGGTCCCCAAGAGGAGCAGCGGCAAGGGTTGTGGTATAGAAGGGTATTCGCTCATCAATGCCAATACTACTACGTCTGTGTACATAGTAACCATGATCCAGGTGGAGACTTATAGGGCTGGATGCAAGGTGCAGCTCCACCATTGGTCGTTGCTGGGGTTGCATCGGTAGCTGATTGGCTTGAAAGTACCCTATCCGGATCCGGGGTTCTCGAAAGGGTTGCGCGTGGGAAGCGCAACCGAATCTTGCGCATCTTGGCAATCCTGTTAGCTTAGGTTATCACGCAGATTGACGTTTTGTGCAGGTTAAGTAAGTAGGTAGGTACTTACCATGTGAGATGGCGCGGGCAAAATGCGACAGTATGGATATGACCTAATGACCGCTAATTCTTCCACAAATGATCAGACCGAGGCTCTATTGAAGTTGACGCGGCTCAACTGGACGACTTGACTGGCTCTGTCGGATAATCCTTGTAAGCATGGAGTTGGCAGTGAAGCGAATTCCTCCCAGGCACCAAGATAAAACCGAGCCAGCTCAACACATTTGCGTTGCGGGCTGAGAGTCTGTTGTGCGGAGAACCGGCGGTGAGCCGACTCGCCAACGGAGAGTAACGTCAATGGCCTCTTCGTCTGTACCTGGTTCGCTGACCCCTGGCTGTGCCCTGACCCCTGTGACCTGCACCATGCTGGGCGCCGGCAATTCCAGCTGACTACAGGGCTGACAGCCGCAAGTTGTCGTTGGGGTCCGCGGATCAAACGAAGGAGCCAGGCAGCCGGATATCTGGGAATAGCTTCAAACAAGCTCAATCTGTCATCGAAGACTTGCAACTTGTGAAGGCTATCACGTTGTCCGAGGTGTTCGCCCCCAACGTGCAAGGTCCCGGGTCCCAGATCCCCAGGTCGTGCCATGGGAGTTGGGACTTTGCCTGCATGCTTCTGGAAAGCATCGCTGCTGCCCCACATCATCTGCCATCAGGTCTGCCAAGCAGAGGAACCCCTTACATTAAGTAATCAGGCAGCAGAATTCAACCGGGCAGTGCAACACCAATTGAATTGAGCCTCAACTCTGGCATGCTTTGATCTTTGACTCTTTAAACAGCAAATCTGCGGCCTAGTAGGAACGACGAAGGAATTGGCATTGACCTCAATCACTAAATTAAGCTGGCAAGGTGGATTCGTCCTGATTCGGGATCAGCTCAGGGAAGATCACTCGAAAAACTTTGGAGACCGTCAACATGATGAGCCCGAGGCCCCATGGCTAGTCGGAACCTCGGTGATCGCGACATCCGCAGTCGAGGAGATGAGAGCAATCAACGGCCGGATTGCATGGCAAAGGCTTTGGTGCGTGGTGGCGCGTGCAGGAGAGCAGTATGAAGCCCAAATGGTCTGTACAATGTGGAAGCGCGCACGCAATTGCAGAGGTTTGTACAGCAAAAGCCTGCTATTGGTCGATAGCTCGGCCATAACACGACATTTCATAGGCACCGATACCACGATTTCAAGCGCAATGTCACCTGGGTCTGCACTCATAGCCATCATTGTCCTGGGCACAAGTGGTCTGTGAGGGGCAGTCCTCGTGAAACGCAACGACGGCGACAGTTGTGCGAGGCGACAGAGCTCGTCCGGCTCATACCCAACGCGATGGGACGTCGAGAGCATTGTTTTACATATTACAAAGCTTCGTGTATGAGCACCTCCGGTACGCTGTCGTGCTACTTCGTTTACGACGCTGCTGACTTAGCCTTCCCACTGATATGGTCTATGGCACTGTCCCCTTCACAGTCGGCTGGCAAAGCAGTGAAGGTTGACCATCCCGACATCGCACATTCGCTGATTCCTGCAAAGGCTACTTACCATTCAAGATGCTCAAACCAATTACAGACGGCGCAGAAGTTGAAGATGAAGGAGTGATATGCATGATCAACCCTTTTCTTGTTCGTCTCCGAATGGTAATACAGCTCGATGAGGATGAGGTGCGCCGCTTCAAGAGACAAGTCTCAGGTAACTTGGAGGGTAGGCATTTCAGCAAGAATCAGTCTATTTGAGGTGGAGTACATCATGCTTGGAACATGGAATACGTGCAAGGCGTTACTGCTACTACCCTTGGTGAATGGAGAAGGTGAAATGGGCAGAGCGCATTGAGGTACGGTTGCTGGCCATCGACCAAACTGCCATAACAAGTATGCTAGGAATCACTTCACACCTAGGAGACGTGTCCCCATGGTGTGTAGGTTTCTAGTAGAGGTTGATGGCTACCAAGTTCGACCAAGTCAGGGCCGTGTCTACATCTACATTCATTGAAGCCAACTGTTACATCCGTGGCTACTAGTTGAGACAAGTCTTCGAAGAGGGTAGATGTATATGGCACTTCAACTTGATGCCGCCAAAGTCATGTCAGTTGTGGACTGGGGTCATCCACGGACTTCTTAAGTACGATCGCTTGCTTTCCCTTCCACCGTCCCCACCACGCACTTGGTGCGATCCAGGAATACATGGATACAAATCGTCACAAGTCATAGGCACGCTCGACTAATCCGTACAGTGTTGTACGTAATGCATCTCGCGCTCAGGGAAAAACGCTCGATCAGGGCTCGGGAGGTAGGACGCTAGTTTGCTGACATGATTCTTCTCGTTATGCCGCCATCTTATGACGGATCATTACGGTTGATACTCGGACATCTCCCGACATACTGTGGTATTCGTCCGCGAGCCTGCCGACAAAGGAAAATACTCCGGTATGAGTCTCCCATACCAGGGATGATCCTTACAGTATAATCAAAAATAGAAGAACAAATCGAGCACATGGTACAAGCAATCCAAGTAGAGTGACTATCGCGCTCAGAGGCAGACCCAGCCATGCTTATATGGCTGGTTGTACGTATTACAGTACTATCATCCCCCCCCTTGTTCTCTCTCCATGCGATCGCGTTGGTGGAAGACAACAATTTACGAGACGCGTCATGAGAATGACCACGGCCGCCGTCGCCCCACTACCTCATTATCTTGACTCCGTTATCTCACATAGCGCATGCTTAAATTAGAGCTGCCCCGCTGCGACCTGGCTGCGACTGTGGTTCCTCGAGAAGGGCATGTAGATGAAACTTGAATTTTAAGCTTTCTTTTAAGCCTGCCTGGGCGCTGGGGGAGTGGATTCTTGCCGGGGACGGACCTGAAGCCGGCAACTCAACGAGACCCTTCAAAGACATCAAACTTGAGCCTTGTACAAACTAAAAGACAACTTTGTAGTTGGGATGAGCAACAACGTTCTGGAGTAGGACGCTCATCCAGGTACCAAGTGCTAACAGTAGTTAATTTACGGCACGCAACCCCGCAAAACGTCTCGACTTTGAGACCATGCACACACTACTGTAGTATAGCGACTCGCCTCGATGATCCCTGGCGAAATCTGGGAGTCAATGCCAAAACGTGGGCTCCACTGGGGGCTGCGGTTAGACATCCCCAATCAGAGCGCACCTGCAGTCAGTCACCCCTTCTGCCACGGCCCACAAGCTCCTATTGGCAAAGCTCAGTAACCCGGTCGGATATCAAACAACGATGAGCTGGGCCGGTGGATTCAATAAACAAGTCTTGGCGATAGATCGCTCTGAACGGTAGATCATATGGACATTGTTTTGGTACCTCTATGATCACCAAAGTTCGGATGGCTGATCATAATTGCAGACCCTGTCATCGTTCCCTTACTGCGGGACTGCATACAAAGACAACCAAGTCTGTGACGTCGCTATTGCAACGCTTGGCAGTACGAATAACCAAATAACTGCAGCGCTCGCTAGACTCTGCGCTCGATAATACGACCGATTACCATTCGTCTTTGCCTAACAGGTGGTAGCTTTTCATCATTCGTCTCATTTAGAGGGTTTGGCAGATTTGGGACGTGTAGAACCCTGAGGCTCAATCTTAAAATCTGAGGCATGCGCTTTCTCAAACAGGAGTTCGTCGAAGGAAAGTTTCGAAGTCTGCGATGTGGAAGATGGATTGGGATGAGCCCGACCAGGGCAGGCCAAAAAGCCAAGACATCACAGGCTTGGGTTGGGAAATCAGCGCTAAACTCCAATTGACCTTACCTCCAAGAGCTGCGCTATTGGACGAATCCTAGGGGCCCCCCGGTTTGAAACCACACTTCCCTGCCAAGCCCCTTCGTCCCAACATGCTTCAGAGATCATCGTGAGACGTCGCGAAAACCTTCCAGAGGCTGTTGACAAGCTGGATGGTAAGGGACGAACGTTGAAGATGGCGGAAGCTGGGTTAGTAGGAAAATGACGCTGCGCACGACCGCAACCACCTCGAGTTGCTGGAATGTGTATAAAGATGACTCAACATCTCTTGTTCTCAGAGCTTCATCCACTCCATTCTGCATCCAATTCTCAAGAACATTCTTTCATCTTCACTTCTTTGGCTGGACCATTATCTTTCTATCTTTGCATATAGATTTATCAAGTCCAAATACCTCTCGTTCATCCATCAACCGCCAAAATGAAGTTCTTCGCCATCCTTCTCCTCGTTGCTTCGGTCAGCGCTGTGGCCATTGAGCCCAGACACCACAAGGTAAGATCACTTCACCATGATTCCAGGGCTCTTGTTAATTCGTAATAGGGCAAGGCTGCTCAGGGGGGCAAGGCCGCCGCTGCCACAGCCACGGGTGCTACGGCTGCCACTGCCACCGGCGCTGCTTGCATCGCTGCTAGGTACGTATTTGGACGCTCGTAATCGTCGACACTGTGCATGCTGACTCCTGGCTTCAAGACACCACAAGGGAAAGGCTGCCGGCGCCAAAACCGCTGGCGCTGCCGCTGCCGCAGCGGCCGACTGCAACTAAGTTGGATCTCAGAGACAACAGAAATCGTGCTACAATCTAGGTGAATGGATGATATGTAGGAGTATACAGGGACCCATTATATCAGTGTTTTATTTCTATTTTTGCAATATGCGTTGGAAGCACAGCAGAGCACAGGCCTATATGCGCGGGCAATTCGAAGGGTAACTTAGCTTCGCAATGAGTACGATGAAATGTGTCAAGGATCATCAACCCGGTCCTGGCTAGTATCATATTGATATCCACGGCGAGGAATTTTATAAAACTGGCCTACTGAGTTGGGATCAAAATGTCGTTCAGTTTTAATTGCCTCTTATGACAGCTTGGCTAAGTACTTAAATGCATGATACAAGTGTCTGCCCTTTGTTCCACCGTAGCTGACTAAAGTTAACTTTAATATATCAGAATTTCGAGAAAGTCGTTGTCGGGAACACCAGCAACATAGCGTGACTACATAGAATACTCTACCCCTGTTCCGCCACCCTACAGACTTTACCAACCAGGTCCACATACAGCTTAACGAGCCTTGGGGGCGATTCTCAGAGACTTATATACGACTTGGTTTCAAGACAAGAATGTTGGGCTGCTCTACCTAGTCAATGTTTGTTGAGTTAAGACCACGATCAAATACACATTCGATGGCCGCCTTGAAAGCCAGTATACAAGGCTGTTCATGAATGCAGCCTTCACTTCCTCCATCGACCTGCCTACCTCTTGAGAAGCGAAGCTGAATGCGTCTCACCATAATTTCTCAGTCGTAGACAAGAGCTGTCCAACCTCGCACATCGAGTCCTGCACCCAATCTTGGTGCTAATCCAATGCCAGATCCTTCCCAAAACGACACCATCATCCTCTGGAATATCGCCTGCGATGAGTAGCTCTCGAGCCATATCGTCCACTGGGCTCAACATCGTCTTGAATCACAGTGCGATTACACTCCCGGTGGAGAACTGGATCATAGGCATAGGCTCGGTGAGCTCGAGGATACAGCCGGCAATTCACAAGCCTGCAGTATAATCCTAAGTTCCCGAACCGTTAAAATAAGCCTATAGTGCCTATAGTGCTAAAATTTGACAGATGGTGACTTCACTGATGAAAGCATCCTCGTCCAAAATCGTAGCGCTCAGCGCCGCTGGGGTCGTCTTCAGATCAGGGCTCCTGTGACAATTTAGTATTATCATCGACCTTGTTTATTGCGTGACAAGGCCTTTTAGAACTAACGTAAATCAGCGGCTGCATTTACCATCCGCACTGTAAAGGCAGTCTTCCTAGATATAATGGCCCATACTACTGCTCTTAGGAGTTGGACACTGCAAGGGTTTCGACTGCGGTATAGCAAAGGAAAAAAATACATACATCCTCCTACATTGCTATTAGGGTTTACAGTGACAGGCCGGTATCGGACGGGCTCTACCGTTATCCAAAGGTGTATCAATCCCTGGAGAGGTAGGCAGGAGTGCAGGATTTAGAATATCGATACGATACCCTTGACACTCCTCCACAAACGCCTGACAATCGCGTCTTGAAGTATTTTGATCGACATTTCATATTGATAATGCTGCCTTCAATTGCAGGCATTGTCCTTTCATAGTGAGGCTCGAGCTTATCCGCTTGTATGCAGAGACTTGAATAGATCCTAAGCTTAATCAGAAGATACGTTACATGACTAATGTTGCCATCCCCTCCATATGCTCTCGCCAAATAGCAACGGGATCCCAAGATTCCTTAGGCTGAGCAGGGGCCACGAGACTGCTCTTGGCTTTCACTCCGTACAGGTACGGCTTCTCGTTCGCATAACAGGCTGTCTCCGCATCCTCCGGAAGTGTTCCATTCAAGATGAACGCCTTCGCGATCGAGTCTGTGCAGTCGGACGAGTCTCTAGACGAATGGCCATAGCCGTGGTGAGCGATCAATCTGGCATTCTTTCCCATCTCGTTCAATAGCCTACGTCCGTTTCGTAGCGGCGTCGCGGGGTCATACGTCTCTGCAACAAGAAGAACGGGATTCTTCAAGGTGTTGTTCAGGTCACCACGGTAGACCTCCGCCGGCTTTGGCCAATAGTCCGCAAAGTGTCGACACGGGAACACGACTACGAAACGCGTATTGCCCGCAATCCAGGACTTCTCCGTCATGTTGGCCCAAAGCTCCGCCCAGTATCCAAGCCCCTCGGGCTGAGGCGCATCGTATGCATCTGCGCAAATGACCATAGACGCCAATTCACTTGAAGAGGACCGCTGAGTCACTGAGCATGGTAAAGTAGGGTCATACTCCCATATATCAAGGAATGATGCTGCCAGAGTCGAGTTGCCAGCTTCGAGTTCATAGAGCATCTGGGCCAGAGCTGGCCAAGTCGCCGCGTTGTACATGGCTTCGTAGAGAGCATTGACGAGAACGGAATAGGTCACGAGGATCGGACCATTGGCCTTGGTGTAACCCGGAATAGGGCGCTCGGCGATACTGTCTAGTAATGCCTTCATCCTGACTTCGAGTCCTGCGACAGTGACCGCCTCCTTCCCTCTTGCTTTCGCAAGTGCGCAGTACTCGGGGCCAGCATTGACGCATTCGCCGAGGAACCCGTCATGCCAAGCATCAGTCCCATTATCCAACGCCGTCCAGCCGAAACCTCCCACCAACCGATGATCACGGACATATTCAGTCCCATCGAGAATCATCCGGCCAACACTTTCCGGGAACATGTTAGCGTATGTTTGACCGATACCCGTTCCGTAGCTAACGAGATATCCAGTCAACTCGTCCTCACCAATCGCCTTTCGTATTCTCTCCAAGTCCCGCGCAACGAAGGCCGTGCTGACGAATCGGGCCAAGTCCCCTTGTCTCTCCCAGCATGCACGAAATGTAGCCTCGAACAGGGCGTCGGCAAACTCGAGCTGCGCCATTGGCGAAGGGGACACTTCGCGGAATTGGTATTTCATCATTAGCCATCGGTCACGATCTGCATTAGATGCATAACAAGAGACAGCGGGGAGTGAAGCGTTGACACCACGGGGATCCCACCCCAGAACATCGAAACTCCCACCGCTGAGCCGGTGCGTCTCTGGCTCAGCTTCACGCCAGACGAATGATGTACCGCTGCCGCCTGGGCCGCCCGGCTCGACGACAATTGTTCGCTCGCTCTTCTTGCCCGCAGACGAGTTGACGTTTTGGGCATCAGTGCGTGCTAGACCGGAGACCTGGAGTTTGGTCACTGCAAGCCGTGCGATGCGACTATCCGACTCGTTGGTGTAGTCGAGCGGCACATCAATGTAGCCGCAGAGAAAAATACCACGCCCGGAGTAGGGGTCCTCGAGATCCTGCGTCTTGTCTGGTGAAGGCTTGCCCCAACTCCAATGCTCAGGAATTGGGTCGAATGACTTTGCCCACGTCTTTTGCGGAGCAGCATCGTCCAGTGCCGGCAGCACATGATTGCCGATTATACAAGGGATGAATTGGAAAGGGTCGTCTGCGACGGGGAATTGACCGTATGGCGACCTTTTCACGAGAGGTGCGTGATTCTGCGGATGGCGTCTGTAGATTCCAGCAAGGCCAAGGACGGTGACAATACCAACGACCCAGGCGGGCCATCTGGTTGATCGCGACCGCGCAACACTGCTGGCCTGATACAGGCTCTCGGCTTTCCCCATTATTGCGATTGAACTCAATCAACACGCCGTTGACAACCTGCGGCGGAGCCAGTTCTTTATGATGGTGGGCAGGAGGCCCGAGCTCCCTGAAGCTATCCCAAGCTTCAGGCAGCTTAGGGGCGCAGTACCACCCTCGGATAGGAAGAAGTCTCGTCGGGTAGAGATCCGAGAGTCGAGCTAAGACTCCCGAACTCGGTGGCCTTCAGTACGGTACAATTTGCAATAAAGCTCGTTCTATCTATCAGAAGATTATATATGCCTAGCCTAATAACACAGCTCCATCTGTATTTAGTCTCAAACCCGCGAATGCCACTGTTTACATCTAATCTCAATAGTCGTCGGAGGGATATGAGCATTGATTGATGATACTTGCATATACATTGGGCGGTCAATCACTCACAAATCGGTTCATACAACCCCCGTCTTACTATCGTGCAAGTGGCAGCCGCCTGCTGTTTTCCAGTCAGACCCCAATCCACTCCAATTGGCTGGGATGTTTTCCAGCACTTACTCAAATCAATAGAGGCTGCGAAGCGATTCGTATCAAGCCCCGTAGCAAGTCTGCGAATAAGGATTTCTCGACCGACAGTTTTCCTTGGTGACAAATCTGGGCGGCGCCTCTCAAAGTAAAACAGTCGAGAGTATTGGGAATCTACCGAGCGGAGCTACCCTGTAGCTACCCTGTAGCTCCTTAAAGCCAGCGGCGGATTTATAGAGCTTTACAAAATCTAAATAAAAACGTTGTTAAAATAGAAGATTCAGCCACTTGTGGCTTGGGGCAAATTGCTCTAACGCCCCACCTAATTTATATAAGAACAAGGAGAACTTTTTCTTTTACTTTAGTAGATTCATCACGATCACCAATTTTACTGCTAATAAATAAAGCCACCTGCTCCTGGGCGGATGCAACAAAGGTGCTATTCATGGGCCCGGGTCGTTCACCGTAAACAATTGCCTCTAGTTCATCCGCCACGTACTAGAGCACGATGAGAATGGTCTGGGTTACAATTAGCTTTCCCGACTTGACAGAGGTCTGAGTAAGGTCTAGCGTACAACTAGTTATACTATGTTCCTATCAGTAATATCGTAACCTTTCTGCGTGCGTCTTGTTAGTCCTGACTTGCAGTAGAACACTTCTATTCCGAGCCCTAAATCGTTGAATAAGTTGCCTGTACCAGTCGGCTGCGTATTTCGGAACGATGACCCTCAATGACTATTGACATAACCCTAGCATCCATCCCAAAACTGGCTCACCGTAGATTTCATGCCTTCTGCCTTCGATCCCCTACATGCTACGGACACCACGGCGCATGTATACCCTCGGGCCATTTGCACTCTGAACACGTCCCTTACGTATATCTAGGACATAAGGCGTCCGAACGCAATGCGTGGCTCTGGACGTCTTTAAATCTGGCACTGTCCTTAGCGGATCAGTATTTGAACCTCGACCAGGCTGATGCCACCCGTCCAACATGAGCTGATCAGGCCCAGTGTCTTCGGGATATCTTGGTACGGGATTTAGCAGCATCGAGTTTTCTGTCTGTCCGAATCTAAGTCAAGGAGCCCTTTCCGTCCCGCAGGTATCTACGGACTTGACGAATGAATTAAATGTATTCCGGCCTTGTAGCACCCTGGAAGGTGTGTAACAGATTGCGTCCTGGCGTTTGAGCTGTGGAAGGGAAAAACTGGTGTGAGTTACCATTGTTGTGGTAGGTATGAAGGAGGATTTTCTGCTACATATTCGAAGAGGAGACACGGACTTTTGCATTTGAGTCTAGAGAATTTCGACGTATATCGGCGGAGAGTGAGTTTGATGGGGGTGATAGGTGCAGATGAGTGTCGTTCGGCATGGGTTTTAAGAGGAAACCTCGGGTATAGCTGCTTTTTAGTGTTAATAGATGAGTATCCAATGTTGTAGTGTATCGTCTGGTATTTGCTATATTCTACCGAGATGGTCTGGCGCATGTTCTTGGTGTGAGCGGTTTATATACATGTATGTCGCGGAGTAGGATAACACATCTCGAGGCTGAACGTGACTTCTGCATGGGTGCCTTACGAATATCGAATTCATGACTCGCCATATCTTAACATACCTTGATTGCCTGCGCAATGGGCGAGTATTGAGTATAAGTATTGGGACACGTAGTACTAACTATGAGGGGATAGGATTATATTGGTAAATGCCTTATGGTTGAAGAAGACCAGCAATGTTTGACTGTTTAGGCAGGCTCATTGTAATCGAATCCTTAGTTAGCATCAGCGGTGAAGTTAAGGCTAGCAGCGAATGGTCATGGGAATCATCTATATCAACCTACATTGACGCGATTTGGAGCTGCTTTGACATTTGTCAACATATCGCACAACAGTCACATCGATGTATTAAGAGACAGTTTGATTGTGAGCCACGGAGACCTTGGTAGTGCTGGCTGTTTGATGCTAAATACCAGTGATCTTGATCTGCATCAGTCTCGCACCTGGGATGAAAGCTTCGATACCAAGCCTGATATCAGGAATACTGGATAAAAGGACAGGTAGAGTACACAGGAGAACCCTTGTTCAGACGGTCCGAGCAAATATAATAGCTGTCTATCATCGCAAATCAAGGACTTTATTCTATTCATACCCCTGGGCTCCAGTCTACACCATTTTGCTCCTCACTGTCTCGAGACTATTCTAGATCAAGGACTTGCAATCCCCATCCTTGAGCTTCCCAGCACCCACCAATCGCTTGACTTCCTCGGTCCAAACACCCTTGATTTTATCGGCGACCTTGAGGCCGTTCAATTTGCCAGCCAGAGCCGCAATCTCATCAGGATCAATCTTGCCCTGGACCGTCTCGACATCACCCAAGACAGCATCGATGTGTGCGGCGCTCGCATCGCCACCAGCAAAGTAGTTGGCGTCCTTGACACTGCCCTTGAGAACACGCTTGTTCTTCTTGACGGCGTGCTTGGCCGCTTCCTTGGCCTTCTTGTTCGATTCACGGTCGGTCTTTGCCTTCTCTTCTGCCTCCTTAGCGGCCTTCTCCTCGGCCTCCTTCTTAAGGCGGGCGTCATCCTTCGCCTTCTTTTCAGCAGCCTCTTTGTCGAGACGCTTCTTGTTCTTGGAGGCGTTGGCCTCCTGTCTGAAACGCTTGATACGTTCATCACCGGCAGAGCAGTCATCGAGCAGCTTACGCAGACGGGCGTTGTCCTCAGCCTTTCTTTTCTTCCGGGTGTTGGCGTTCTTGCGTTCCATGTGTCGCTTCTGGTCTCGATTCTCGTTGTCATCGGGCACGTCCTCATCGAGGTACTCGAAGGATCGCCAGCTGTCGAAGTTGTACCAAAAGTTGTAGAAAGCGTCAACCTCCGGTTTGTTTGCATCTTCACCTCCTAGTTGAGGGACGGGCTGAACTTTGCTGAAGCGAGACTCAGACTTGAAAACACGTCCCCATAGCTTGTAGAAGTTCTTGGTGGCATCTTTCTTTGAGGGCGGGTCGACATCGGCCTTCTCGTCAACTGAATCAAACTGGCGACGCTTGACGGGATCGAGCAGGACCTCGTTGGCCTTCTGGATGCACTTGAAGAAGTTGTCGTCTTCGGTGGCGCCGATGGCAGCCTTCTTGTCGGGGTGGTGCTTCAGGACCTTCTTGCGGTGGGCACGCTTGATCTGGTCCTCTGTGGCCTTCCATCGGTACTTGGATAGACCCAGAACTTGGTAATGATCTTGCGCCTATAGCGAAATTAAAGAATTAGCAGCTGATACTTGGAGCTCTGCGAGACTATTCTCTCAGTGCATGATTGAAATTACCTTCCAGTCCTTGGCCTCCCGTTGCAACATCATGGGGTCCTCAGCCTCGCTGACATCGCTCTCGTCGTCCTTTTCAACCTTCTTGGCCTTCTCTTGGGCTTGGATTCTATCATCTTCAGAGAAAGTGCGCTTGTGGCGGGCTCGGCGGGCGTGAGCGAGGAAGTGAGGACCTATCGGCTCAATCGTTCGCTGGGTGGACGAGGTGATGGATCCGATGGGCTTGAAGTCCTTCTCGGCTGACCAACCCTCTGGTAGCGCGGGGATTGGTCGTGAGACCACTATTGCGGACGCCATTTTGTCTGCTGTTGACTGACTGTATTTGAGATCAAGTTGAAGTAAATCGTGGGGCAGCTGGCGGTATTTTTTTTTCTTTGGAACTAGAATCGCAAGGATCTACGGAGACTAGGGAGGATAAGCAAGGCTAAGCAAGGCTGCTAAGCCACAGAGAGCCGGCGCCACGAATATTTTCTAAACGACGCGCCTTGATCCATAGGAAAGAGGCGAATTGGTACCTCGGAGAACCACAACTACCTGCTGAAGTCATTCTTAAGTGCATGCTCTTATGTAGAACAGCTTTAGAGTGTCTCAAACCTCAGTCTGCTACTCGTTCTTTCCACCATGGCGGCCCTAGCAGCTTACCGACACCTGATGCGAGCTGCTCGGATAGCATTCCACGGTACACCTCCTATGCTCGACTTATCACGTCCCGTACAGCTCTAACCCTGGAGAACCTAGGTGATGAACCGATTCTCAACGCCGCTCGCCATCAAATCCGCTCCGGCTTCCGAGAACATGCGTCTCTCGAGACATCGAGTGCCGAGGTCGGCGAGCACATCAAGCATGCCGAGGACGTAGCAACAATTTTGAAGCAGAACGTCGTCCAGGGAAGGAAACAGGGTGACGCCTATAGTATGTCAGAATCATGCAATCTTCTGCGCTTGGACTGAATTGTGTGACAGAACTGCGGATACACGAGTATACGGAACGAGGCGACAATGACACAGTCAAGTTTCCAGGAGGCAAGACGGTAAAGATTGATGGGAAGACCTGTGCTGATCGATGAGCTCAATTATCAGGAAGAAGTCTGTCTGAAGGCGAGGTCTCAATGGCAGTGTGCCGTTTACCACGATACCCAGTGTACCAATAATGGCGATGATTCCAGCTGGAGCCTACCCTAGTGGAGTAGTTCAACCCAAACAACAACTTCTCTGAGTGCTGCAACATGATATGATGTATGCTGACTAGGCCTTGCTCATGCATGTGGGTAGTGCAGTCTCCCATATTCAGCACTCTCCTGTTCTGGATGCTTCGCTGTCGACCATCATGGTTACCCTATCTGCCGCTGGCACTTCTCTCGTCCTTCGATCGATGCGTGTCCATGGAACTTGCACCAGTCGTTATCAGGGTTCTCTAACCCTCCTTCGACTCTCCTTGGAACAAGTTCCACAGTGTTAGCGCGTTAAATAATGCGAGTATCAATAGGTGTCCGTGATGTCGGAGGAGGCTGCGTGATATGAGTATGTCTCGGCCATGAGATGTCATAATGGGAACTCCACTCCCGCTTTCTCGATAGCCTTCGACTCAAGCATCATTTTAACCGACGTTCATCGTTGGCCATAAATGGAGAGCACAAAACTTGGTTGACACTGGTTATGAATCTTGCGTCTTGTTCAACTAGCTAGAAGGAGCTGACGCTAATGCAATTTTGTGATATCCTTTGCCTTTCCCTAGCTTCACTACTAGTATGGGGCATCGAGATCTTCCAGAACCAGCTATCATTGCCAGGCCTGTTATGCCTTTCTGTATGTATACCTTCATAGAACGTCACCTGCTAGCTACGTCTCACGCGCATTGCCTTATTCCGTTGACCCTTGGATGTCCGGGTCACCCTCACGGCCCCTCTTGCATTCCTCCCGCTCCTCTATGGTCTCATGATCGTGAAACTCGCACCAATCAGCATCTGGGTTGCCACCATTATCTTTTCCCCAGAATCCACGAAGAACCTTGACGTAGGCCTTTACAAGGAACTCAGATGGGAGTTCGTTGTAGTGACGATCCTTAAAGCGAGGCACGTTGTGTGCGTAATCCGCGATCCAATATCGGCATAGCCGATCATCTAGGCTCAGAGTTTTGAGAGCCTGTTTGACAATGTGCTGATTAGTGTCTTTTCGTTGGCTCCGACTATATCGCTGGTATGTTAAGAGGACATCAAGGGTGAGATCATTAAACTTGTATCGAGTACCGAAGAGGTACAAGTCCAGCAGACGGGCCATGGTACAGTCCTGGTCAGTCCAGTTGGAAGATCCTCGGTCAATCTGGAGATACCACGCATCATCTTGGGTATTCTTGGCAGCCGTAGGATCAGCAGTGGATGCCGCAGCTTTCTCACGAGGACCGTCTTCGTCTTTGATAGTGATAGGGCTGAAAGCCGAAGTTCCCTCACCTGTAGCACGTGAATTATTTGCCATCATCGTGTCTCCACTCTTGAGTCCCACGTCCTGTTCGCTCTCCAGTTCCAAGTCTTGTTCGCTCTTGACTTTTGAGTCCTCGCTCGTCTCCAGTCCATCCACAACCACTCCGCCACCGTAGAGCCATATAGCAAAGCTCTCCAAAGTTTCGCCTCTAACATGTTCCAGAACGATGACGTTCTTAGTGGCTAGTTCTCGCGCAATGACTTCGGAATATCTGCAGAGCGTCTGTCTGTGCAAGAACCATGTCCGGGTAGTGTCGCCTTGTCCGATCTGAAACTTGACAGGTTCTTCAGTGAACCTAGGAGGTTGGCCGAAAAAATTAGTAGATTTTTCGACGAGAGATAGAAAGACTCGGCTTACATGGAAACCTTGGGAGCTGCTTTGTTACGTTTGGGGTCAGGTGCTAAAGCCGGAAACTCGGCTTTACGCCGAGGCATTGTGACTTGATGATGCCTTTCAAGGCAAAAGGCAGTGCGAGATATGAAATTGTAGGTGGACGATTCGAGTCAGACCCAGAATCCTGGGCAGGAAGCATGAGGCGAATTAAATTCCTGCCATGCAGATGCTCAATTGGTCAGTTTGGTGTGAAAGTCTGGGCAAAGTAGCCTGGACGAATTGAAGTAGAAATAAGTGTACTTCTCCCGTGCCCTACTGTTGAGGAGTTCGTTACTTTGAGAGGTACATCTCAAAGTACTTAGTCACCAGATGGTGGATTGAAATCACGTTTAGGCGGGTGTCTTGTTGAAGCAAGATACCTACCTACCTTGTAATCAAAATACAAGGCTCCGAGCTCCCATGAACCAAAATCTGGCAGAGATGCCGCAGTTTCTTTCTAGCAGCTTCAATTCATTAAAATTTCAGTGCACTCATTCGGGCCAAGAAAAGTGCGTTGAAGTACACCTTCGTGATGCTGTATGGTCATGACGCCTAACGGAGGCTCTTGATTTCTCGTGCTTCGGTCGACTAACCACCACCTCAAACTCGTTGATCTTGAAGAATGGGTTATATCAGATACATCATTCGCCGCTCTAGGTATCAGCTCGCGCTTCCCCTTCAATGCACTCATGGCCGAAGGACTCACGTTCGTTCGCCTTTAGTTGATACTAGTAGTACATCATCCTACAATGGCTCCAGACTACTTCCCGTACGTCGGAGGTCATGTTCTTGGAAATAACCAAGACGCTTGTTACGGCCACTGCTGCTATGGCACAAATATTATCACCCGGTACGATGCCGCTGAGACTTCAGAAGATCTACTAGGTCCTCAATAAGCTCTGCAAGCCTTTTCACCCCATGTTTCCCATGGTTGCTGACGACATTCAAGGATGATATCTTACTCATTACTATCTCTAACATGTCGGAACGAGTTTCAGAGATCTATAGCACATACCGGGAAAGACAGACATCAGCATCCAAGGTAAGAAAAAATGATTACCTGTGGTAACGCTTTTATAGAAATTTCGCATTTTGGTATCCATACTAACAACTGCCTGAAATTCTATACACGGCGAGTACGGAAAGAAGAGGTATACACCAACCAGCGGTGGCACAGAATAAGTTGCATTCAACTGCTCCCGCAGAGTACCAGCCACATCTCTACCGTGCCGGCGAGTAGTTCTATTGATGCAAGCTATGTTACTAGGCATCAACTTACCAGGATCATACACTCCAAGATCGAGTTGGTAGCGTGAAAGCTAGCTACTTAAGTAGGTGGTTATCACGCTGCGGGTCTACCACATATACGGGTAGCTCCCCTCACGCTCTCTTGTGTGGTGAACGGACTATGATCGTGAAATAAGCAATCATGTCTGTGAACGATCCGTACCCACGAATGTGCATGGGTAGCTCAAGCGTGGAATATTCTGACCATAAACAAGTGCGAGATCAAAGCTTACAATGTCTAAACCCCCAATTTTCGGTAACTGGTCACATGGGGTTGAACTTCTATAGATCTCTTGCATATATCGTATCCATAAAGCTGGCGAAGACACTCATAATTCAACAATATATAGGTAGTTTCGAAACCTATAATTCCTGGAATGTCGTCAACATTAGTAATGATCTCTTTCGATTCTACTCAAGAAACGTGAAAGATGATCATGAGCAGTCCAAGAGAAATGGGCGGTGCACTAACGGCGCGATCGCAGTTAGCGAGAGTCTCATACATGGGAGTGGATGACGTCGTGCACTAACATTCCACACTCGCCAGATGATGATCGCTCCATGTCATCAGCAAAAGCTTTGTGATATATGATAACTTAAGGGATCCCAATAATCATCGAAATCACTATCTTAATCTTGTATCAAATTCACAATAAAACAACACATCGTCAACACCACTATCTTAGCTTAGTTGTATATCGCTAGCAAACATGCCTTCCGGAAGCGAATCAGCTGCGGAGAAGTTCCAGGAGGGAATCAACAAGACACGAGGAGCAGGAGAAGGTATATACAACACCGTTCATCACTACTACCTCTGTTGAAAATATTGACAGTCGTTCACAGGCACCACCTCATCAAATAACTCATCCATGGGATTGGGAGGCGATAACCCCAAGAGTACAACAGCAGGGTCGGTGGTGTCGAACTTGGCGTCGGGTGGCACCAATGGGTCTTCATGGAACCCGGACAAGCTTGGTCAGGATCAGGGGAAGCATGTTTAGAGATCGGTAGTATATTCAACATGTGCAGCTTGGATGGTGGCCTAGGGGTGTACTAGTTTCACGCGAGTCTTCAACCAGTAAAAGCTGTACCCACTCAGACCCGGGAACACTCCTTTCAAAGTGATTTTTGCATGCAGGCTGTCCCTGTGATCTGAACCAATTGTATTTGACGTGTTGCATTACCGAGAAAATGAGTCATCCATTGACGTAGGTCTGCTAACAACATAGCTTATGGTGTTATATGTATGTATTACATGTATTTTGAAGGCTTCGTCTGTGGACCTTGTAACGCCTTGCTCAATCGAGCAGGACCCGATGCCAATGATATCTAGTGCTGAAGCACTGCACTTCCTTCCAAACGCCAGCCATGCAGTTTCCCTTTGTCGTCCAATTCAGTTGCCTGCCAGACTGGCATAATTCACGTCACCGGTCCCAGGCGGCGCCGCAACCACCGTCATGGTCTCGATATCCTGCGCACCCTCACCTTGCGTCAGAGCCTTCTGGCCCGGCCGTCCTTCAATAGCCTTCTGTTTCCTGACATCTCCAAACGCACTCCTTCCATCGCGCAGCATATCGCCACGCTGTTCCTTATTCATGGTGCCCACAGCCTTCGGCACACTCCATCTGACCCTGAGTGGACACCCAGCAATGACTGCGCGTCCTTGGCAAGCTTCGGCCGCCTTCTCAGCACCTTCCCTGGTTTCGTAGTTGATGAACGCGCAATGTGACATGTGACTGCAGATCAAGCTCTTGATCTTGCCGTGCTCCTTGAAGAAGTCACGGATCTTGTACTCTGGCAGGTCATCCTCCACGCCCGTTACGAAAAGCGACATAATGCCTTTGTCCGCTGGTGGTATGTAGTCTTTCGGACCGGGTGGTAATTGTGACGCCGACGGGAACGGACGCCTGTTGTTCCCTGCTCTCGTTCCCGCTCCTGCAGCGGCAGCAGCTCTAGAGTCCCGTGTGCGGATGGGGCCAGGACCTCCAACACCAGCTCCTACAGCGGCATTTCCACCTCCTCCTTCCGAGGCACTCCCATCTTCGATCGCGCGACCTTTCCGAAAGTATGGCTTACTGGTCGCCAGCCGCCTAAGCAGCTCTCTTGCCTTGTCGTCCGTCTTCTCATACGCCTCAGTGCCGCCGCGCCCCTCCTCAATCTCCTTCTCCATGTTCTGCGCAAAGTACTCCCTATTGACCTCGCTAGTCGGGCCTGGCGCTACCATCTTGAGCGCCGCATCTCGGACCGCAACGGGCAGGCCAAAACTCAGATCCAACATGCAGCCCTGGCAGCAGTTCTTCAGGCGCGCGCACGTTAGGCAGATGTTGGTCCGCCTCTTGCGGCCGTGGGCGCGGTCGGCGGGCCATGAAAAGACGGTGAATGGTCGTGTACACAGCTTGCATTCGGCGCCGTAGTCTTCCTTCAACATCTTAACATAGGGGTTCGTAGGCAGGCAGTTCTCGCAGACTGAGGGGAAGTCGGTCGATTCCCAACCGGACCGGTTGAGGTCTTGTTTTATTTGGGGCGGCATCTAGGGCAAGTGTGATGAGCGGATCCAACGGAAGGACTATCGAGGATAGTAGACATGTAATGCAAAAGCTGCGTCAGTTGAAGATATGCGTCGGCATACAGAAAGTGGGATAATTTGGCGATGATGGATGCGATGCAGTTGAGGCGAACAATTTTGACGCTGATTGTGGCTGACAAACGATAACATTCTTGTCACGGTGGCTGAATGCTCCGAATGCAAATAACCCCGCTTAATACATACCGAACTATACGCACACAATCCACACTTCGAAGTTGACTAAGCTCTAGGTTGACCACTGGCATTCAACATGAACATCCAGTCGCAATCCTCTAGAAATCTCTGCTATAGAGATGGACAAATCGAAGTTATAATCATTCCGACTGCCTAAGGTGCGTAAGGTGCTAAAGGCTAGTGCATCGGTGCCCTCTAAAGGGTCTTCCCGCTGTGGTGCAAATGACAATCCCCCAACACCTTCGAATTGAAGGAGCGAACAACTCAAAGCGAGGGGCGTATTGTTCAACTGGCCTTATCTCTTTTGATTCAAGGAACCTTTTCAAGATCGCCCGAATGCGTCTCATGGAGATCAGCAGGCTTAGTCGTAATTGAAGCGATCGGAATAAGCGAAGCAGACCTGTAAGAAGTGTCGCAGACATCATGTGCCTTTTGCCCCGAGGCTATAACCATGAAGACTCTTCTTGATCACTTAGCGATTCACCTAGGGGACTCCTTTGTTTACTTTATCAAACGTAGGGGAATCATTCAATGGACCTACCTCGCTTTACAGGAGGCGATAATTGCGCTGATAATACAGAGTACCTAGCTTGAGCTTATGCTACGTCGGTGTCGTCATTCACAAGGGAAGACAGTAGCTTTCAATAACTAGATATTCTTTAGAGAATCTCCCTGGGTAGGCTTGACCTGCTTCATCGTCGTATCAAAGCTTAGCAGTTTCGAATCTAACATCTCGTACGCACAGCCCCCTTTCTCTTCCAATTTCACCTTCTTTCTGCCTTAGAAGCCTCCGGAGCAGTTTTCCCGTGGCGTTTCTGGGCACACTTCCTGTAAATTCGATTTCGGTCAACCATTTGTATCTGACCTTCCTGTGCTTCACCAAGTTTATCAATGATTCTGCCACCTCCTGGCTTGGCTCAACTCCGTCCTTGAGGACCACATAAGCCTTGGGTCTCTCCCCAGAATACGCATCCGGTATGCCAAAAACTGCACAGTCTTCGACATCTGGGTGACCAAGCAGTGCGTCCTCTAACTCAGCCGGGGCCACCTGAATCCCTTTCACCTTGATCATCTCCTTGATTCTGTCTTCGATGTATATCAAGCCGTCTCCCGTGATGTGACCGACGTCGCCAGTATGAAGGAAATGCTCGTCGTCGAATGACTCCCGGGTAGCCTCCTCATTCCCTAGGTAACCCATAGCGATCTGGGGACCCTTGGCACATATTTCACCTGTTTCTCCCGGGCCCAGGAGTTGCCGCGGATCCTCCAGGGAAATGACCTTGGCAACCGTATTTGCCATTAACATGCCTCCACTACGGGCATACTTGAAGTCGAAATGACTTGGGGGATGTGAGGATATGCAAGCCGTCGACTCAGTTGCACCGTATCCCTGACGAAAACCAGTGTCTGGAAATTTAGCGTGGAGTTGCTCGATGATCTCCGGCGAACAAGGCGCAGACCCCGAGGACCACCGTCTAACAATGCGTCTCAAGTCCTGCAGATACTTATCAACGATCGGATCTCTGACTACACGGACTATTATCGGTGGTACTAAGATCAACTCTTCCACACGGTACTCAATAATTGAGCGAAGCATCTGGTCCATGGTGAACTTCGGTAGCATGATTGAGTGGCCGTTCACGAATACCGGATAGTGGCAGAAGCGGACGAGGCCAGTGATGTGGAATAGAGGCGTCATAGCGAGAATACGATATCCCGAGCCGTCGGACGGTAGCAATTGGAGCTGTCGTAGTTGATGGCATTGTGCAATGACGTTATGGTGGGACAGCATGACGGCTTTAGGGAGGCCGGTGGTTCCGGAACTGAAGTTGAGATAACCGCATATATCCTTGTTGGTCTTCCCGGGTGGGATACGGTAGGATGGAACCGCAGTATGGCCTTCATCTCGATATTGCGATATAAGTTCTTGGATATTAGTAAAGCCAGGAGCTGAGCCTTCGAGGAGGAAGATGTGGGACATCGGTATACCAACTTGCTCAGCAGCGGCGACAGCAACTTGTAGGGAGCTAGAGAGAGTCATGAGGAACTTAGCCTCTGCTATCTTGAGCGCATGGACCATTTCTTCGACAGTATAGGAAGGGGAAGCTCCATTGACTCGACCCCCTTTTTAGTGAGAATTAGCGAGAGTCTACACATTGCACCCCCATGGCATCCACAACTCACTCACCTACTCTGACTGTTGCCCACATTGCGACTGGATACCAAACGGTATTGGTGCTGAACAGTGAGACAGTTTCTTGTGGCTTGAGCCCATAATTGCGCACTAGGATCGTGCTCAACCGGGTAGCTTTCTCTTTGACCTCCGCGAAGTCAATTCGCTCCTTCGTAACAGCATTACTATATCCTCCCAATGATGATGATGCATGATGGATTGGCGAGAACTCTGTAGATTCGAACCCCCATTCCCAAGTTGTGATCTCCGTCGGAACTGTGCTGGTTTAATCCTAGCTTTGCACGGAAGCTAGATGATTGGAACTTACCCTCCAAATCAGGATGAGGTGATTTCCAAAGCACCATTGCGTATTCTTTCCACTTATATCACACAAAAACTTTTGCGTCAATTACGAAGAAGACAAACACTATACAGAGTGAAGAAAGGCGTTGGCGCTCCATTCCTTTGCCATTGATGAGCGAGGTGGGGGTGCCTCGGTTTAGTGGGGTGGTGGTGTATGTACTAAAGCCTGGGGATAACCTGGAGATAAAATCTGGGGAATCATGGTCAAGACTCGACAATACGGACAAGGCGAGAGCCAATTACTGCGCAAAGCTAGGGCATGATTGGGCTTCCTTTAAAAACATCTGCTAACGTCATGCATTGAGCACGATTTTCTACTTCTAGATGTTCGCGGCGTCATGGGATCGACTCGACTTTGTGTATACCCGGATGGCTACACCGCTGCTGGAGCTCCAGCAATACTTTTCGGGTCACAACAGCGATGGCCGAGGACATACATGGTAGAAAGAGCTGGGTACTGGGTGCGTATATACGAAACAAGAATGAATTGCTACAAGAGCCGACGTAGTGTTCATTAATCTTCATCAATTTGACCTTAAACATGGGTGCAATATGTCATCGGTAGCTGATACAGATACGTAGGTCTTTGATAAATCTTGGTAGCTTGAATGTGCTCATAGGTAACGATCATGCAGTCTGCCCACTTGTTGCTACCGTGGCGACACCGACGACCAAGCTGCGGACCAAATGAATTTTGAAGTCAAAACCCAAGATTTGACCACCCCTTACCCCCTTACCACCTTACCAGGCACAGTAGCCATGGATAATTGGGTGTTCGCAGTATTCTTCATTTAGTCCCTGTGCGATATCTGGAATTTCATCACGTTTGGGAATCTCAATCGTGCCTTTGTCATCCATACGGGCTAATTCGTTCAGCGTTTGAAATTACCTCTAGGAACATTGAGGAAGCAGGCGAGTTGATTCAGGATTAACACTCAATATAGCGGCTCCGGCGATGCTCTCCTGTGTACCTGATAGAGTTTACCCCAGACAAACTCTCGCGTGCCTTCCATACCGGGGAACATGAGAATAAAGCCAACCTCAAGATATCCCCGACTCAGTGCTCCTTAGAATCCCACATGCCATAACTCATTTCTCTATGCTATCTTTGCTTTATGGTTTTTAAACACTTGTTTTTCCACATTTTCCAAGATAACTTTTTCGACGTTCTCGTCCCTCTTTGTAATCTGTTGCGAAGATATAAGTTTACCACGCTGTGAAGATGTCTTCCAATTCGCCCAACAACGCGGATGTTGCTGCGCCTGATCGCTTACAGTATAGTTATCAGTCACCCAAGGAGGATCGTGCCAATGTTCGTGCCGATCCTGTCCGGGGATCTGTTGCAACAGCTGAATCGCAAGCCACTGGTCAGCTGAAGGAACTCAACTCGGAGCAGCAAGGCAGGAGGATCCTCACAGAAGCCGACTGCCCCGAAGTCCTTGGTTACGCTTATCCAACATGGCAGAAGTGGAAGATTCTTATTGTTATTTTCCTCGTGCAGTGCTCTATGAATTTCAACACCTCACTTTACTCCAATGGCTTGGTTGGCATGTCGAAGGAGTTTGACATTACGGTGCAATATGCTCGTACCGGAGCAGGTATCTTCTTGGTGGCCTATGCGTTTGGCTGTGAACTGTAAGTCTTCTCTTAACGTCGCGCTGGAGCCCTACTGAACCACTGTAGTTGGGCCCCATGGTCCGAGGAGTTTGGTCGCAGATTGGTCCTTCAAGGTTCACTCGCTCTCGTCAATCTTTGCTGTATTCCCGTGGCACTCGCCCCAAATTTCGCTACTGTTGTCGTGTTCCGATTTCTTGGCGGTCTGTTCTCTGCCGGTGGTAGTATCACTCTCGGCATCGTGGCGGATATGTACACAGCGGATACGCAACAATATGCGGTCGCGTTCGTCGTGCTGTCGTCTGTTGGTGGGCCTATCTTCGGACCCATAATCGGAGGCTTCGTTGAGACCTACATGCACTGGCGCTGGTGTATGTGGTTTCAATTAATTGCTGGTGTTGCTGTGCAGCTACTCCACTGCTTTCTCGTTGACGAGACTCGCGCTACTGTTCTCATCACGAAGCATGCCAAAAAGCTGCGGAAATCTGGTGCCGATCTCGCTGTCTATGGACCTAATGACAACAAGACTTGGAAGCAGGCTCTGGCACCGCAGCAGCTTCTCGTCCTGTGGTGGCGGCCATTCAGCATGTTCTTTACGGAGCCGATTGTCCTCGTGCTGTCTCTCCTCTCCGGCTTCAGCGATGCCCTGATCTTTATGGGCTTCCAGTCTTTTGGTCTTGTATACGCGCTTTGGAACTTCACTCCGTGGCAAGTTGGCTTGACATTTGTTGCCATCGGTCTTGGGTATCTAATCTCTTACCTATCTTTTATCCCCGCAATCCAACGCAATATTCGCCAGAGAGAGTTGCGTCCCAGTGACGAGTTCGCCTGTTGCGAAGGCCGCCTCTGGTGGTTAATGTACACTGCGCCTTGTCTGCCGATCGGTCTCTTCATCTTTGCTTGGACCAGCACTAACCAGGTCCACTGGCTGGCACCTGTGGTTGGGACTTCGATCATTGGTATCGCCAACTATGCAGTATATATGGCCACTATTGATTACATGGTAAGTGATGATCACTCCGAGATGGAAAATCCACAATGTGGCTAACCACTCATTACCAGGTTGCCGCTTACGGTCCATACTCCGCTTCTGCCACCGGTGGGAACGGGTTTGCTCGTGATTTCCTCGCCGGTATCTTGACTTGGGCAGCAATTCCATACTATGACTCCTTCAAGTCCATCACGGCCCAGCATCTGCAATGGGCCAACACTGTGCTGGGTATGATCAGTTTGATTCTAGTGGGATCCGCCATGGCGATTTATTTCTACGGCCCCTCACTGCGAAGGCGCTCAAATTTCGCTCGAAAACTAGCTAATGAGGCCATTGTGCCAACTCGATCTGAAAGTATCACAATTGTCTAACTCTGCTGCCAACATCCATGAATGTGGTCTCTGATCAGGAACCCTCATAATTAGACGACTTGGAGACAGTCTGTGTGAGATTGTAGGCGTATCGAATTGGGTTTGGACAATTGACTCGGCCCTTGCGTCTGCACAGCGAGAAGGCTGTACTGGCTGGAAATATCGAGGTGAAGCTTTGAATATGTCTTAGCAGATGGGACTTTTGTCCTAATACCCCTCGAACATACGATGAAGTAGTTTATCCATCAAGTTCACACAAATCTCGAAACGTAAGGTCGTCTTGTCCGATACCAATACGCAACGGTTGCAAATGGGTATAATTCTGCTGATTCTCTAACACCCTAAGCCATCATGCAGCAACCAGGAGGCCTACCACCATAGCGATGCCATATACCAGAATTCTCCTTGCGATCGCCAGGCCGCACATACCGGCAGCTTGATTGTCGTACACCACTTCGGGGTATCCCAAATTTTCCACGTCATCGACCGAACATCCAATATTACACCGTTTATCGTCTCTCGCCTCTAAGATATCATGGCTTAGATACCTCTTACTCGGGCCGCTGGTCGGTCCGCTCGTATTGAATACCATCTCAATCCACTCGATTCCAATTGTGACCCCACCACCGACACTCATATTCCCGCTCCAGCTGCCCCCGTTGCCCCAGACATTGATGATCAAGCCCATTGGTTCCGTCGGTGCGTTGACCATCTTGTTCAGCATCAATTGGTCGTCTGCCCACCACCTCACGACACCATCAAACCAATCGAGCCGATGCTCGATCCACTCCGTGTACACCATGCCATTATGCAGTGTAGCTTGTGTACTGGCGCCTTCGACAGACTGGTCGGACGCAGCGTTGTCGTCCGGCTGGCTAGAATACCGAATCTGATCGATGGAGTCTTGGGTTAGGAGCTCGATGTCAGATTCCTGAGTATCCGACTGGTAGATGAAGAACCCTACTACCGCACCCTGGTCCACGGGATGCGTGGCATTGCTTCCGGTAACCACGTTCTCAAGGAGCCGCTCAGTGGCGGATGGTGCCGAGGAATTGCTCAGACCGTTTGGGATCACACGCATACGAGTGCGGATACTAGCGTGCATCAGGTTCTCTTGCTGGGAAGTGATCTGAGATGACGACATGAAGGACTCCTGACGTGCTGCTCGTAGCGTCAGGAAGGTCAAGTCGTCGGCGCCATCCGTGGTGTTTCGGGAGATGTAGACGTTCTGCTTGGAGTAGACGTTCGGTATGGAATTCGCACTCGAGCTTCCCGGTCCATCCAGCCAAGCCCAGTCTTGCTGCCAGCTTGCAGTGTCTAGGTATGATGTCGTGACCGATTGGCCGCCTGTATCCTCGTCTTCCCCGACTATGGCCGGAGCAACGGTGAAATCATCATCCCCGTCATTGGGGATACCCCGGAAATCCCAGAAGCGATGATACTGGAAATAGCCCGGATCCGGGCCGTCAACGAGGAAGCACTCGCATTTATCGTTGTTGTCCTTCGATGTTGCTTCCACCAGATTAGCAGCTATGACATGACCCGACAGCGATGCTATCGCAACAGCGCGGAGGTTATAAGCCTTCATTCTTGACGGCCACACTGAAGTCCACATTGGGAACGTCTTTCGGCTTACCTTGATGCTTTTAAGAGTGTGTTCTGGTGATGCCGCATAGCCGCGCGGTCTGTCTGGTTCTAAATTTTCGTCGTTTTCGTGTGTCAGGTGAAACCAGGTCTAGGGGCTAAGGCACTTAACTCAGTGTAGTGCAGCCACACCCGCTGTTCCACCAGCTTAGATGAAGTGAAGCCGGGACCAATTGGGATCCGACATCCAGATCACGACTTCAAACGTTTTCTACTGCTTAAGATATCTTCGCAATGGTCTTGTTAGAGATACTCGAGGTCTTGAACTGTCCCTTTACTAATTCTACTGAGTCGCACGGCCAAGCGATCCCCACAGATGTCGATGCTCGATGAATGGAGAATGGCGGCAAGTGGGATTCGGAACATGCCGGAGTCCCCTTTCTTCTTGTGCTGTCAAGTCATAGCCAACCGCGCGGCCAGGACTGAATCGAGACTAATTGTCACTAAGTTAGGCCAGTATTCAGCAGCGAACTCGATCATAACGTCGGATTTTACAATCCGGGGAAGCGCCTTATGCAGGAACCTCATTGTGGGATACGGGACTCGCTCATGCCGTACTGACCATGATGACGAAACCTGTGTGACCTTATCCCTCCCAAGTCTCGAGTAGTTTCGACGCGGATGGTGATCTCAGAAATTCCAAGCTCGTGATGAATACTTGAGTCTGCATTGTCTGGAATAGAAGTCTGCGATGATATGCAGTATATCTCAACTGGATTCCTATAGCTGATCTCTTGATCATCAGACAGTTCTTCTAATGACATAACCTGAACGATATCACGGCCTTCTCGCAAACTATACGTCCTCTCTCTAGTCGTCAACCACTATGATCCCACAGGTCTTCCTTTTCCGATCAGAACTCTAGTCTCGTTGTCCTGCAATTTGTCAACCATATGCTATAGGACTACTAGTACTGCTTATTGCTTCGATAAAGCTCACCTCGCCCTTCAGCATACGATGAATTGCGGGATCCGACTCAGCCAGTCGCTTCTCCTCACTGGCTTCATTTTCTTCTCGATTTGGTATCCAATGCCATGGCCTTGTTCGCAGTCTTGTTGATCGACCTCACAATGATAGTCGACTCACGAGCCTATCAGCGTCACCAACGAAGAGGCTTTTCCATCAAGACAGCTTATGCAACTGGAACTTAAGCGACCTTGCCGCAATGATTGTATCTCTCATGTAGTCCCGTAGCTTGTATAGGTCCTCTTCGCGTATTGCTGAGTCCGTCTTACACCAGTCCTTGATGATGTTTAGATGTAGGTGTTTCAATAGCTGCAAAATATTGACGTCAAACACTGACGCAGCATCATACCCATCTCCCAGTGGCTTTGGTTCCGCAGATGCTCATTTTCTTGCCTGAAATGGTCTTTAGATTTAACTACCATAGATTACCCGGACGTATGTGTTGAACATACCCAGAACGCAATTACCCATTGTTCAGTGACTGCATCGAAGCAAGACTCGAGACGCTCAGCTTTCTACAGAAGTAACCATCAAATCATGGTGCTGTGAGTGGCTGTGCTGAGCAGATAACTGCAACTCGACTGTTGTTAACCCTCTGTCACGGAGTATTTGGGGTTCAAGTAGCTGGATGGGAATTTTATACAAGTTACGCGATGACACATTCCATCTAGCTAGAAAATGTGACAACATCTGACATGTCGCTGCTGTATGTTTGTGCTATACTAGGCCAAATACAAATAGGTTGCGCCCATTCATTCAAGGCATCGGCGGAAAACATCAAACACTACAGGCTCAGTGAACCACTGAGCGCATGACAATATTCAAACGAATGATTCCATTAGAAGCTGAGATCTTGTCTGTAGGCCGTAAGTTGCGTGCCGGGCTGTTCATAAAATTATGGATGCCTGTTTGATCCCGTCGGAGTGGTTCACTTAACCGCCGAACATACCTTGCTCCACATTCATTGGATAGGGACACGCATAGGCACGCCTAGGATACAGCGACCGGTAGTAGATCCTAGTGGTCGAAATAGCATGGAAATCAATTAGCGCCTCATGTACTGTACTGTACAGTCTGAGCGATAATAAAACCTAGGACCTCCCACTCTTGCTTAAACCTAGCATTTAGCTCTTCTCTAATCTGTCCCTACAATCGCTATACACCGACATTGGTGGTTGAATTTTACCCCATGATGAGAGTATAAAGCTTCAAGAAACTATGGAAGATCGTACCCCGACTGGCCAAGATAGCCATTCATGCTCCATATGTAGGCAGGTCGTAATTGACCTGGATAAGGACAGCGAAAGATACCCTCTTGGCGAACTTGGCAGACTGAAGACGCAAGAAGGTGCCGAGAGCTGTGAGCTCCTTCAGCAATATTTCGGCGTAACTCGGGCTCCGGCGGATTCTCAGGTCGAGGTTGGGTTTCTCCATTATCGCGGCCGCCGCAATGAACTATACGCTGCAATTATGAGAGCAGGATATGACGAACTTGACGAGAATGATGAAGATGCTCTTCTGTACCATGCGTATGCGAAGAAAGGTGTGTATAGGCAGCCCGTGAGTTTGGTCGCTGAAGCTTAGCTGAAGAAACTTAGACGACCCTGTAGCCAAAAGTTTGCCCTATCGTCCACCCGGCTTAGACATTGGGTCCCAAAGGGCATTCAAATTAGCAAAAAAGTGGTTGCGGTCATGTTTTTATGGGCACCCGGTGTGCCCCGGTCCCAATCGAATACCTCTTCCAACACGTGTCATAGATGTCACACCTGACCATATTCGACTGATCCTGGCTAGAGAAGAAGGACTCACCTACGGACGTTATGTAGCGTTGAGTTACTGCTGGGGCGGACCTCAGCCAATATACACAACACGAGAGACACTGGCCGTGCACACCCGCGAGATCCCATTCCAAGACTTGCCTCAGACACTCAAAGATGCCATCACCGTCACGCGCGAGCTTGGTCTCCAGTATCTCTGGGTAGATGCTCTATGCATAGTCCAGGACGACACCGAGGATCAACGTCGTGAGGTTAGCAGGATGGCGCAGATATACAACTGTGCCTATGTCACAGTATCAGCCAGCACAGCATCGACATGTTACGACGGCTTCCTTGGGCCTCGCAAGCTAACTCACGGCCCCATTAGGCTTCCAGCAAAAGCCTCCGGCTGTAAGATGGGTAGCGTTGTACTCATGCACGACCCCTGTGGGGAACAGCCGATCCAGTCGCGAGGCTGGACTTTGCAGGAACACCTGCTATCTCCACGCCTGCTCACATTCGGGCCGTTGCGCTTGGAATATCGATGTATGAATGACACCGTTCACGATGGCGGATGGAAGCCCTGGAACGAAGTCCGATCTGGGTTGCCGATGATGGACACGTCAGTCCTTTTCGCAGCCAAATACGGTGGCTTCCCACAACCTAGAAACGACAATTGGAAAAAGCTCCAGCAGGTGCTCTTACGTACGCACCTTATGCGGCTGGTACTGAAAGTATTGGGCGAAACGTTAGACTATCAGCGGGTGCTAGTTGAAAACTGGGCCGACATTGTCACCGCTTATACGTCCCGAAGCCTGAGATACCCCGAGGACAGACTAAAAGCCATTGCAGGAATTGCAGAGAAGATACACTGCGCTGACTTGGGCGACTATCTCGCGGGAATTTTCAGTTCTGAATTGTATGCCCAACTACTTTGGTCAAGACCAGAAACGCAACCGCGCTTGCCTCGACCCTCAGATTACCGCGCTCCTTCGTGGTCTTGGGCAGCTGTAGACGGTAAAGTTGAGTACGACATGAATTTGACAATTTCTACGCCACGAGCGACTGCTGAAATCTTGCAATGCACTGTTTCGCCTGCGTCCGAACTCGAGCGATATACTAGATACAAAGCTGGGATATTGAGGATACATGGGAAGACGGCATTGTTGGACTTCGATGTCCATCCAAGATCCCGGACCCTGTGTGTTCCACCCAAGCTCGAAAACTTGAGGTTTCACGGGGATGCTGCTGATCTTTGGAAACGTGACTCGGTTCAAGTCTGTCTGTTACAAATCACGCAAGAATGGGGGTCTGTGAAAGGCCTCGTATTGAAGGAGACCGAGCATAACGGCTACCGACGCGTAGGGTATTTCCAAATGATGGAGCATGGACAAGACGAGTCTTACAAGGAACCGGACTGGATAGAAAGGGAAATTCGTATTATATAGTACTGTGCATAATGCGGCGACATATCTTAAGTACTTAAGTAGTACATGGTAGGACTTAATTGAGGTGACGGAACACTATGAGCGCAGGAGGCATAAGGAGCGTTGCGATCATACGTATATCTTCTCCGTCTCTAACTCAAGTAAGATATGCGAGCCTTATTTGAGTCAGAGATCAGAGGCGTCCGTTTCGCCATTGTTCTGAGACAGTACCAAAGGCGAGGTAATATCCATGAGGTAAGTAGTAGCTCCCGAAACGACGCTCTTGCCTGGACGTCATCATTGCGAGATGTCATGGTGGGCTGCACGTACGTGGAGGTCGCAATATTTTAACGCTCAGAGATGAAACGGATGATACGATTCTCGAATTGTACGGCACTCACCTTGCGCGCTGCAGAGCCGCAATTCAGCTTGCGGTTCAGGAATAGGGGAAGGAACGGCTGTGTGACTACTGTAGGTTACTTAAGTTTCCCGCACGGAGCAGTACCGCGGCCAGACGCAATGGCGTTTTTGGCTTGCAGCCACCAAAGCCACCAAGATTTAGTGAGTTAGCCCCCCGAGCCTCGTGAGGGACGGCAGATTCTATGTACTTAGCATCACGATAAGCACCAAACCAGACCAGTAATCAGAAAACAAAAAACTCTTCACTTGTTTTGTGTAATATACTCTACAAGACCCTCTTACATCCTTTCTCATTTTTCGATTATTTCATACTTTCTCTCTCTCTCCGCGAAACCATGTGCAGCCGTCAAATGAGTTCTTCGCCCTGCTCAGCCTCTTTGCGACTGCTTCAATGAACTCAAAAGAGCTGGATGAGATCCTTAATACCATCATCAACTGGCTCATCGACTTCCTGGACCTCACGAAGCCGAGCACTGAGAGGCTGTTGCTCAGGTTGCTGGTGGTCGTCGTCACTGAGACTGCCAGCTGTGCTCTCCGCCTCCCACTCTGCAACCGTCTGGGCGTAGGTAGAAGCAGTGTCACTACCAGTGTTGGAGTCGAAACTGTGTCGGGCAGGAGCAGCGGAGTACATACCACCTTGACCAAGAGCATTTCTGCCGCCGTCGAAGCGAGTGTTACCACGACCTCGGCCTCGAATGGTGGATTGACCGGAGGGACCATCTACCTGAATTATGCCACGAGAGCGAAGGGCATGAGTTGGGGTCACTTCAATATCTCTGTGGCTGTCCGTGAAGTCGTTCGGGTGGTGGTTGGGAACTCGACCTTTAGGAGTAATATCATCCGACTTGCGTGCAGTAGCGGGCGAATATTTTCTGCCACTTCTGGAACCGCCGGAGCGGCCACTTGCAGATTGTGCATGCTTTGTTCTCCGAGGAAATACCAAGGTTTCAGCTGCAATAGACTCATGGTGATCAGGGGTGAGTAGAGTCCTGGTTTCGGCAGTGGAAGTGGAAGCATCGACCTTGTCAGGAGATGGAGTGTTACTACCAACTTCACGCTTGCCCTTTCTACCCAAAGTAACTGGACGGAATTCTTCGCGGACGTTCTCAGCCTGTGTATGCTCCACGGTGTCGAAATCGATGAGCATACCCGGAGGCTTCAGCCGTTGGCGTATGTGAGCATCATCGATTCTAGCGTTGAAGTTCGCCCACTGGTTATCGTTCACGTTACCTCTTACCCGAACGCCACCCGACTGCCGGATATTGCCCTGCTTACCGTGAATATCATGCGGGAGATTGCCTTTGCGTGCTATGCCACTGGCACCAAAACTGGGCAAGCTGGTCTCGGGAGGTGCCATCCATCCCAACGATTTAAGGCAATTGAGAGCACAGACGCACTCCTCACCACAGATCTCACTGCAGCCATGACCACAGCGGGGCAGCTTGCGCTCACAAGGCCTGCTGCAGATAAGCTGGTCATGCGGCAGCCTGTGCTAGAGTCAGTATGGAGTAGACCATAAGGAAACGAAGGGGCATATTTACGGGTGGCAAAGGCGGTCACAGGCATGGCCACAGACATCGAATCTACCGTCGCATGCCTGCCAGCAGCCACCATGATTACCTTCAAATTCATCAGGGTGCTGGATATAATTGATAGTGTGATGATTCTGGCAGCGAATCGGGAGGCCTTTCCGATAAGGATCATAGCGACCTAGTCGTTCGAATCGCTGTCTCACGTTTCCCCACATGAATGCAGACTCAGCGGTGGCGTTTTCGAGGTTCACGATGTTGCCGAAGATATAAAAGCCGCAACGAGCACGACTGATGGACACGACGCCACGGTTATTGTCTTCCACAAATCCAGCCACACCAGGTCTGTTTGGCTTGTTGCTACGGACGAGAGATAATAGAACGATGTCATTCTCCTCGCCCTGGTACGAATCAACTGTGTGAACCTTGATGGACATGACGCCAAAAACTGGTTTCAGCAACCGGTTTGCGATCTGGATGATCCTTTTGCGCTGACCGCGATAAAAAGTCAGAACAGTGATTTGGTGCGAAGCAACACCGTTCGACAGGAGATAAGAGAAGAACTTGAGGATCATTAGCGCCTCGTTCTCGTTGAACTTGCTTAGAGACTCCATATCCATACCCTCAGACCAGGTGTGGTGGAATAGATATGATGGTACGGGCATACCAGGGACTGGGGGACGATGAGCAGCATCCAGAACAACCGGGTGATCACCCAAACCAGGGTAGAAGGGATTTAAAACTTCGCGAATGGTGGGTATCATACGTCGTTGTTTTGTCAAGATGGTGTATGGTAAGCCACAGTATTCCACGAGCCGTTGAAACATCGACACACAAAGGTTGTAGGGCGGGTGTGACAATCCAGGAACGTCACAGTGAGGGACTAACTGTTGGTGATCACCAACCAGGATGAGCTGCTCTACACTAGGGTAAAGAGCTGCCGTGATGTTAGCCTCGCGAGTCTGTGCTGCTTCCTCAATAAGGATGGTCTTGGGCTTCAAAGCTGCGAGAAGGCCGCGATACTTGTTGAGGCCAGTGACGGTGCAGCCGATAATCTGGATGTCCATCCGCCTGATGCATGCTACATCCCTTTTCCAACCGCCAATCTTGATGCTCTTGCATTTTCGAGCATTGTCAATCAGCAGACGACCTAGGTCGCTTTTACGGCAGGCCAGCAGTCGGTTTTGCCAGTGCTCATAGATGGGACCCCGAAACCTCTGCTCAACGCCCCAAAAGTCCGCTTTCTGAAGCTCGCGTTTCATGAACAGGTTCGTCTCCTTGTAGCCAAGAGGGTTTGCGCCTCCCCACTTGCGGCTGGTTCTAACCCAGTCGCCTCTTAGTTTGCCCTCGTCATCGGTGTCCATCGTGGGATCATCGAGGTCGAGCTCAAAGTCTGCAGTATCTATGTCGTCGTCTTCTGCAACTTCTTCGGTATTGAACACAGGGTCTGCTTCGCGCCGGGAGGACAAATCGACCAAGGCATCACCAAGCCACTCAGACATGACTCCAGCAGGCCGGCCGAGAGGCGCCTGCCATGTGGACTCTTCACTGAGGAGGGAGTCTAATTGATCCTTGGTGATGATCTTGTGATGGTGTAGAACTTGTGGATCCAGAAGATCATACGGGAAAACCTCCTTTACCGTGTTCTCGAAGTTCTTAACGCTTCTCTTGCGTCCTGCTTCGGCAGCAGCCATGTCTTTGTCTTGTCTTGGCATACCACGTCGTCGAAGATTGAACATGTTATGCTTCTTGATGTCTTCATCCTTGGTTCGACCACCTATGCGGACTATGTTGTAGTCGAACTTGAGCAGCTGTGTTAAAATCTGGTCAACCGCATGGTTTGTTTCTGCGGCGACAATGATGACGTCGTTGTTCCCAGCTGCCTCGTGGGTCTTGACGAGAATTTGAAGAGCTTGGACTGATGTAAAAGTTTTACCGGTGCCCGGAGGACCTTGAACGATTGCCATCTCCTTGGTTAAGACTCGATGAACTGCTTGTAGCTGCGAGTTGTCAAGACTTGTGTAGTTTCCTATGTCACTGGGGATGCCGCCGAGAATATCATAGCTGTGATAGTTGTTACGCAGGCGCACTCTGTCAATATCGTCCTCCGGCAAGTGATGATGGAGCAAGGGCGTAATATCCATCTGAGAATTGTCTTGAATATAGCCAGGAGTCTCGTCAGCGTGACTGCCACTCACCAGGTACTTGTCGATGGGTGTGACGGCAGCTGCAACATGCTGAAGCCCGACCAGGCAGTGGCGAACAGATTCGAAGAACCCAGATCGAGCCTCAATCATCACCAGTTCTTCGTTAGAATTCATGACAGCATCGTTCAGATTGGCCCAATGTAGCTGAATGATAGACGGCTTGCGCTCGAGACCATCCTTGATGGATCGATCTGCAATGACAGCTGGCTTGCAAATGGTGGCAAAGTTGTCAGATGCCGTCGAAATGGCAACAAGAGTGCCGGGGGTGAGGCGTCGGGTGTGCGTCCATCGGATTTGCTTGCCAGCCCGTTCCGTAGAGAATTGGATACGGCAGACGGGTCCAAGTCTTGTCATCAGATAACCTTGGACATACACCTGCAACCGGCACAGTTAGTATGGGCCCGGGCAGGTGAAGCCAAAGTGAGCGTAACGTGGACCTACCTTGGTATACACGCAAAGGTTGTCGTCGTCGCCCATGCGGGAGTCTTCTCTATACGTCTTGATTGCAGCCCGCAACATCGTGATACCTTCCTCCCGCTGGAGGTAGTAGTGGGTCTCCAGATAGTCATTCTTGGAGGCGTACGGTCTCGTAACATCATTTTTCTTCAAGCGTGCGAGAATCTTGTTACGCTCCTTGCTCCAATCCGGATTGAGCTCGTCGGCGGTGGGGAGCTCTGTATCGCTCCGCCACTTTTCGTCCGACCGGGAGGAGCTGGCCAAATCGAAGTTGACATGACTTTGGATGATCGCCAGCGCATTCTGGTCCATGATATTAGACCGATATCCAGAAAAGTGTGGACAATGAGTGGGATGATGTCTTGAAAAAGTGACGGCGTGTTTGATAGATGGAATTTGCTAGTGGATGGTGGAGAAGGTTGACCTATGGTGACAAGATCAGATGACGAGAGGCGCAGCCCAAAGTTGTCACCAAGCTGGCAAGATTCGATGAAGGTGGGATGGGATTATAGAGAAGGTTTAACCGGGTCGACAAGTGTCGAATGAAGATGGGATGCGGCGGTGGAGAGAGTTCCTTCGTGGCTGACAGGCATCAGATGAAGTTGGGATCTGACGGTGAAGAATGATTGGAGTGGGAACGACCAGACTATTGATGTTACCTACCCCGAAGGCGACTTCTCGGTCACCTGTCGACGGATAACACGCCATGTTGAATAATCAACTGAATTGTCAGCCAGTCCTCCTCGACGATCCGATCATGAGCTCAATTGAGGGTTAATTGTGCCGAGACTGATGGTGAAGAGGAGAAGAGAAGAAGATGATCATGAGCAGATTTCCAGATGACTAAAGACTGAAGACAAAACTACCAGACAATGTGCACGAGAGCCTCTCAACAAAAGAACAGGTACCAATGCCAAGGCTGGTAAGTGCTATAACAAGAGCAAGAGCCACCTGGAATTCCACAATGGTTGACGTCACTCTCGAGATACCAACCAAACCAGAGTCTATCCTAGAGAGGGTAAAACGAATGCGACAGAGGGATAATGAGGGTAATGTATATTCCCGTGGACGTTGAGGCAGCAAACAGTCTTGCATTCAGTGATGGTTCCGCATGCAGCCTGTAGCTATTTGTTAGCATACGGTGTTATTATAGGGTGTTTGCCATATAACCTAACGATAGCCAAGTTAGCGTGTGTCTGTGCGTGAATTGTAAAGTCAATCGCGCGACTCAAATAAGAAAAAAATACTATGATGACTTACTGGCTTGTCAGATCAAGGTGAGACCCGGCCTTATCTTGGATTCTATTGGTGCGGATATGATCCTGGCGTTGAAGGTCGTCCGTCCATAAAGACGGCAACGGGAAAAAATCTGAAACAACAACGAGATAGAGTAGACATAGGACAAAAGAGCTGGAAACTGAGGCCTAGGAGCATATGAAATATTATAGCTCAATATAGCAGCAAATGGACTAAAAGGAGGTATGTAGGATTCGTGCGTGTGGAAAGCAGAAGTAAAATAAAGTAGATTCAGAATGATGTTTCTTTGCTGTGTTGCTTTGAGAATCGTGGAACAAAAGTTTTCACTAAGAATAAAGGGTGTTCTGTGGTACTTTTCTGACCCTCGATCAGCCGCTCATGTTTTTCTACCTGTACGCAGATCGTATTAATGGATTTAAGACAATCGGCATGTGTCTTCAGCTTGATAATCACCGTACACAGGATATATCAATTCTTAGTTGCAAGGCGATTTAAATTTTGTCCGATCCGACTTGCGAGTAGTCGTATCTACATGCTTCACCTTTTGACCCAACTCATCGACGTCATCCTTCTCCAGTCTTACATGTCAGCGTCAACTAGGAAAATGTTTTCAGTAATTTCACAGGGTTATTGCATCAGGTAAGTGGTCAGTCGGGGATCACTAGACAGTTGCCACTTGTCTCGTGAAGTTGGTTGTCAACTAAGTAAGCTGTACGTTAATCTTTCGACCGAACTCCGATTTTGATTTTCAGACAATCTGTAAATCTGGACATCCGGAATAAATCACATCCCTTGTTTTATGCCGAACTGCGCAAGTATTTCACGTTAAGTTGCACCAGAAGCAGTCATAGTAAGGACTGTTCGCATGAAAATACGGCGATACATTGCAGATAGCTAGTTGGCCATCGCTCAGAGTACCGATGCAGTGGTATAGGGAACCTACGATAACTGGACAAAACGTTCGGTAACATATTTTTCTCGGAGTTGAGAGTTTCTATGCATACTAGTAAGTACTTGTTTAAGTGTCTAGTTTACTGCAATGACTCGATCGCAATATTGTCCTATCGCGCACGAGAAAGCAGTAAAGTATTGGTAAAAACACGGAGCCTTGGATAACTCTGAAAGGGCAACGGATATGACTGATCCCACTGATATGGACGTGATATCTGGCAAGCTTTGCTGAATACAGCCACAAGCCGCGAGCTAATCCTTTTTGGAGAAACTCACACGCGTACCTCACTAAACAAAACTGCCACTTGTTTCTAATGCTGGGTCCGTCTCACTTGATTGACTAATTTATTTGCTGATTTAGGAGGCTGTTTGTATACTCCCAAAGAATGATATGAGCTCGTCAAAACTCGAGAAGTGGCAGTCGATATTACGAGTAACAACTAAATTCAAGGCGATCAGAAATATAAGTAGTATCACGAAGATGAAGGATCTTTCTGTAGGTTCACTGCCTACATCTGTTCGCCGATATTGGCTACAGCTTTGGGGCCCAGCAACCAGAGAGCCGCAAGTCGATAACATATACAAGTTATCAAGAAAGCCGCGGCCTTAGAGGTTGTCGATGCCAGTCGGATAGGGCAGAGGATGTGGAATATATTCCTCCCTATGATTACCAGCCATTCACCTTTCTGCTCAACTGAAGGCACGCCGAATACAGAATACAGTCAAGCTTGAGGAATGGCGACGCGAAGTTCCTGCTCGACTCCTTGAGAGATGTGCTATATCTGATACATAAACCTGGAGCGCAAATAATTCCAATTCACTGGTTGATTTTGCTGCCCTGTCTGACGCACTTCGCACTGCACATAGAGCGTAGTTCGATGATTCGAATAGTGTCGTACAAGATCACCAGCGCCTTCGAAAAGTCATTCACGCTTGAATACTTGCGGATCGAATGTGCTCAATTTTGGAAGAGACCAGAGGCCGTAGTTAAGAATAGATAACTGAGTTTGTACAGAAATCGCAATCGTTCAAGTATATACAGACAAAAAGGAACGCCATCAGACGACACATACACCATGCGTCCCATCATCCAATGTATATGCATCGAAACCACTCGCAGATCATATCTTATACAGGTCCTTAAGCTCGGTGAGCCGCTGGGCCAGGCCTCTAGTGTAGAGCTGATGCTCTAGGCCACGGCGGATTGCCTTCTGGCGGGGTGCCGTGGCTGTTCTCTTGCTATTGCTTGCATTTGGAGACGGTGTTGCAGTCACAGCCGGACTCATCGTATCAGTTGTGGTGTTGCTACTGCCGCCAAGAGCAAGGATCCTATCGACGGCTCGCTCAGCAGCAACCATGACAATAGCTTGGGTGTTGCCTGTGGGAAGGTCGGGGTGCATACTAGCATCCACGACGAAAAGGTTATCTGTTCCGTAGACCTTGGTGTCTGTATCGACGACAGCAGTACCGTTAGAGCGTCCGTCATCAAGCCCCATCTTAGTAGTGCCCACAAAGTGTGCGCCCGTGGTTAGTGTGGATTTCAAGTCAGCATAGAGCGCGGCTCCGGTGATGTTGGCGGGTGCGTCAGATCCATCAGAAAGTTGCAGAGTCAGGGACGAGTTTGACTTGTGAGCCATCCAAATGAGGCGGTCGAAGAATAGTTCGTAGGCTTCGATATCTCCATCGGTCTGAAGCCATGGGTTGCCCGAAAATTGGGTGATCTTGCCAGTGGAGTCGAGGACCACGTCCGCGGAAGAGGTGAGGCCGTGAGTAAGATAAAGCTTGATTCGGACCATGTCATCCGAAGGACTGCTGCAGGTACCCTGAAGGAAACGAGTCCCATTATCGCTGAGGGATGTGACAGAAGTCCAAAAATTGAGACGTTGTCCAGATTGTGTGAGGAGTCCAGAACCTTCAGCCCACAGTGACACGGAGTCGGAGTCAGGGTCAGTGAAATTGCCGGAGGTCAGGGCAGTCAACGACTTTTTGGTGCCTAATGTAACCGTGATTATTGGATGATCCTTCACACCTTGGCCGACTGGAAGGTCAATCCATTCGGAAGAGTCGGGAAGTGTAACATCAGAAGGCACAGCCTCGATTTGTTCAGTTGGGCCGATTCCACTGTAAAAGAGCACTCTCGGCGTGGACAAAGCTCCGGAAGAAAGGATCACCTTTCCGGTGGATTGAGTG